>OX377203.1:101876419-101947571 GCA_947396885.1 Heligmosomoides polygyrus polygyrus
AAATTGGTGAAGGAGGCGGCGGTTATGAAAAAGTGCAAAAATAATTCATAGCACGGAGTCGAACATCTGGTCTAGCATCTTTGAAGCAGCTCCGTACCCTGCTGAGCCACCCCTTTTCCCCTTTCAGACATACGCCTGAGACCCTTCCCTGGTAAGTTTCTATGCTCTGGAGTCGTGATTTACTACCGAGGGTGGGCTCGTGGAGCGTAATCACTGTCTCGTGCATCCGATACCAGATTCTTGGTTAGGTTTTCCCGCACAGACCGACCAAACCTTCCATCCCTCCCCATCGATGAATTAGCACCATACTTGTTCGGGAAGGACAGAACGCTGACATGTACAGTGCGTTTTAAAAGTATGTATCCACTCCGAAACTTGCCCATATCTCGATTCGCGTTTATTTCTGCAGGCCCGCACTAACTCCACTAGATTCCTCGTTGTCGAGAATAAGTAACCACTCGCTTTCAGGATTTTTTTTTTCGTCTCACACGAGAACTAGACTTTTTTTGAAGAAAATTGGTTCAAAGTTGGTGTTTCCAAAGCATGTATACACGTGTGAAAAAAACAAAAACACAATTTGAATCCGTTTTTGGCCTGCGCAATGAACAGTTGTGGCCAGTTGATATACAGTGCGTTTTAATAGTATGAATCTACTCCAAAACTTGCCCATATCTCGTTTAAGAGTTCATTTCTGCGGCCTGTCCTAGCTTTACTAGATTCCTTGTAGTCGAAAATAGGCAACTACTCACTTTCAGAATTCGTCGCCTCACACGAGAATCAGCTTTTTTGAAGAAAATTGGTGTTTCGAAAGTATGTACCATTTACGAAAAACAAATTTTTTACTACACTTAAAAGTCGATCGGACTACCATTATTTCTTATAACATCATGCATCGTATTGTTTATGCTACTGACAAGGTTCTGGATGGTTTTGTCTTCGCTGGTGTCCCATGTGATCAGAATCGCGACCACGTCATTGAACTGTCGGTTATTCGCTTAGATTGTCGAACCACGATCCCCACATGTTCTCCATTGGGTTGCTGTCAGGAGAACAGACCGGCTAGTCCGTTACTTGAATGTTGTAGCGAAGTCAATCTTTGGGCGACCGGCACATATGGACTGCAGCGTTGTCCTGTTGCAGAACAGGTGTCTGGCGTCTCCTGCCTCTCAAGGAAGACAGAAGGATTGACTCCAGTACACCTTGACATTCCAGACTGACACTACGGTAGACCAAACTTCAGCTTTCCGCTGCTGCAGAAGCCGGCCACTGTCACTTATGAACTGCCTCCAAAGTTGTAACGACGGGGGCTTCTCGTAGGTCTATCCAATAATGTTGGCATCCATCGGTAATTACAGGTTAGATTTTTTCATCTTTACCAACGGAAAAATCTAATCTGGATGGTCCGGATGGATACCGATGGATTATTGGAGAGACCTGCGAGAAGCCTCCGTCGTCGCAACTTTGTAGGCAGTTCATTAGTGACATGGACCGGCTCCTGCAGCAGCGGAAAGCTGAAGCTTGGCCTCCCGTCATGTCACATGTTCAGTCTGGAGGTACTGGCGTTTATCCTCAAGGTGTACTGGCTTTTATCCTTCTGCCTTTCTTGAGAGGCAAAAGACGGCTGACACATGTTCTGCAGCAGGCAACGCTGCAGTCCTTACGTGCAGGTCACCCGAAGATTGACTTCACCGTCACAACATTCAAGTAACGCACACGCACTAGTCGGCCCGCTATCCTGACAGCAACCCAATGGAGAACATATGGGGGATCGTGGTTCCACGAGTCTACCCGAATAAGCGACAGTTCAATGACGTGGTGGCGATTTTGACTACATGGGACACCAGCGAAGACAAAATCATCCAGAACCTTGTCAATAGCATGAATAATACGATGTATGATGTTATAAGAAATAATGTTGGTCCGACCCACTTTTGAATTTAGTTAAAAAATTGTTTTTCACCAGTGGATAGATAGTTTTGAAACACAAATTTTCTTCAGAAAAGTCTGTTTCTCGTGTGAGATGAAAAAAGTTCTGAAAGTGAGTGGTTGCCTATTTTTGACTACGGGGAATCTAGTGGAGCTAGTGCGGGCCTGCAGAAATAAACGCGAAGCGAGATATGGGCAAATTTTGGAGTAGATTCATACTTTTGAGACGCTGAGATGTATATCAACTGGCCACGGCAGGTCATTGCGCAGGTTACAACCGCATTCAAATTGTCTCTCGATGTTCCGTGAAAGTAGAATGCGTAGCGCATTCTGTAAAGTGATTGACTAGCGCTGACCTTTATCCTTTGTTCTTTATTCCCATCTACTTAATGTTGCTGTGTTCATGGATTATGATAACACAAGGTAGTACCAAGCACTGCGAGTGTTAGGCCCCGTTCATACTTCGTCGCGGCGCGACGCGACGCCACGTATAGTGGCCATATTGATTTTGCGACGCGATCGATGAATTTGGCCTCATTGCGTAGCCATCGCGTCGCGCCACGACGAAGTATAAATGGGGCCTTACACTTTTTTGATTAGTGTTCGGCAGTTACATTCTTGGAGCTCGGGGCACTGTTGTACTTTCACGACTCCAGAGGTCGAGGAGAAGTCGAAAGATGCTTTTCGCTGAAACTCCGAGGGATATTTGGGGTGTTGATCTGACATCCGTTTTTGAAATTTCGGCCGATTACGGTAGGTACGAGTGTCTAAGCCATGGTCACCGATTTAGCTGAAATTTCGTCTATAAGGATTATCTGGGGTACTGATTACGAATCTGACATGCGTTTTACGTGTTACGCTGGAGTACGGTAGATTCATGACTAGCACCCCAGATAACCGCTTTAGACGAGGTTTGGTTTGAGTCGGTGACCATGACCTTAGTCATCTGTACCTACCGTAGCCTACCGTAATCTGTCGAAATTTCAAAAATGGAGTAGGATCCGTGATCAGTACCTCAAATAACCCTCCTGGGCGAAGTTTGGGCGAAATTTTTCTGACCTCTCTCGACCTATGCAGTCTTGAAGGGACAATAGTGCCGTTCTTCTTTTGAGTAACTGCCAGATAAAGCTGTTATCATTGTAGTATGTCAAATCTAGAGCGAAGTTCTCAATTCAATGCGACTTTACTTGCCTGGAAAACGTTCCGAGGAAGCTTAAAAACTTCTTCTGCATAGTTTCGTTTGCGGAAATTTCTCTTTTTTACAGGCCAGTAAGCGTTCATTTCAGTTCACGACGGATTCATGCTCGTCAGAAGAGGATGAGGTAGCTCACTTGGGGAGCGCAACTTCGCTGTGCACTCCGTCAAGGGACTTTGGACGAGGAAAATCTCACCGCGGAAGTGCTCGAAGCATGCCGCCAGAGTCTGACCTGATCCGTGGGCTATGTAATAGGTTTGCACTTCGATCCATATCTTTTTTGTAATACTCTAACAGTCGGTTTCCAAATGAAGTCGTATTCTCGCTGGACATTCGAGTCTTTTTCTTTGGTCAAACGTATGAAATCAACAATTTCCACTGTTACGTGTTGCATGCCTTGTGCTGTGAACAAGGTTTTTAATCGGATTGCTCATTATCGACCCGATGTTTTGTCCCTCATTATCTTTAGGGACACAGAGCTCCTTCACCAGCATATAGCAATTGCCTAACAGGCAGAATCAGTTAAAAATCAGCAACAAAATTGTGCTCATGAAGAGGACGTCAGGGTCGAGACGTTAGGACGATACTAAACATTCCATCTGAAAACCTCGTTGTAAGAAGAAAGCAGGACATATTAGGGTGATTCATATGTTCTTGCGATTTTTTGATATTTTTAAAATTTTTATATATTTTGATCAAACTTACCTTACTCATCGAAATATCGCCCATCTTTGACGATGACTGCCCTCCTTCGTTCCGGCAGGGAATGGATGCAGTGGCGCTGGAAATCCGGCGGTTTCGATTAGAAAAAATGACCGATTCAAGTGCTGCTCGATTATTGTACCGTCTTCCTTCCAGGGGCCGGATTCATCGCTGTAACCTTAACGGAGAATTGTTTGCGAAAAGCTCAGATAACGTGGCCTATCGCTCACCATGGGCATGAATCATCAACGACTTACAGCAATTTAACAGAGAAAGTTACAGCCGTAATCCTTTATAGCGCGGCTTATTAAGTGATATGGTGAGCGATAAGCCGCATTATCTGAGTTTTTCGCTGTGAATTCTTTAATAAAGTTATGTAAATCGTTGACGAATCCGGGCCATGGTGAGCGATAAGCCACGTTATGTGAGCTTTTCGCATACAATTCTCCGTTAAAGTTAGGTAAGTCGTTGATGAATCCGCCCCCTGGAAGGAAAACGATACAATGATCGAGCAGCACTCGAAACAGCCATTTTTGCAAATTGAAACCCCCGGATTTCTATCGCCACGGTATCCATTCCCTGCGGGAACGATAAAGGGCAGTCATCGACAAAGATGGGCGTTATTTCGATGAGTAAGGTTAGTATGATCGAAATATATAAAAATTTGAAAATTATCGAAAAACTCGCAAGAACATATGAATCACCCTAATAGATAACGAGAATGCCGAGTTTTCAAGACAGCGAAACTTGGTGCCTATTTAACTTTTGTCGTGCTGTTTCAGTGCCATACGTCGTACGTTCTCCTCAGTCTCGGATAGTCTGGCGAGCCCGCAACGATTCACCCGAGCGCGCTCCATTCGGCTGAGAGAGAAGATACTAATGAGTGCAAGTATGGCCGAGCTGCCAGAGGAAGATGTGGGTGATTGGCGTGCTGAATTCATAAAGAGGAACGTCGTCGAAGGCGAACTTTAGGTGGCACCTTGTGCGAACTGCAACGAAACGGAAACGACGGACGAGAAGAGGACTCCTATCCAACCGGCTCATCATGACAATGAGGGATCCAGTCGCAGAAGTGTATGTGTATTTTCTGCCGCCTCAGTTTCGTTGGCAGTTTCTTGACAAGCAAAGTGTATGCCTTGTAGAGCCTCGTGTGGTCGACGCTGCGATCAAAATCGAGAATATTCGGCTCAAGGAAGCGGGACGACCACGCTAGTACACCGCTTTCCGTGACCACGAAAGGTGCGTGCGTGTTCTTTGCTGTTCAACTTCAATGAAAGAGGCATTTCTTTGACAATATTTTTCCTTATAGAAACGCCTTCCACTGCTGGTGGTGAAACACCGTTGGGAACCGGAACAAAAAGTCTGCGAAGATCGTCGGCCAGCTCTTCAAGCATTCAGAAGAAGGTGTCCTCGGCTCTGAGGAAGGGGTTCGGCTGTAAGTATTACAAGTGAACGTCCTTTTTTGCTACAGATTATTTTTGGCGTAAATGAATCATATACAGGGTGTCTCGAAAAATGTGTACGTTGTTTGAAAGGTGATAACTTCGCTCATATTAAAGCTATGGAAGAGTTTAAGGGCTCGTAGGAGAGCTTAAGAAAATAGAAATTTTCTGACATATGAGCTGTGCGGGATGCGCCATGCACTCGTCTGAATTCTTGCACTTTACACTCGATTGATTGTGGTTCGCTTGAATACTTGTTATAATTTCTCCACAAATTGACCGTATTGATTGATTTGAGCTCCATTTAAGGTTTAAAACTTAAAAACACACTACTGCTTGCGAAAAATGCGGGTGATCCTAAAAAAATACGGTTGAAAGGTCCTAACGTTGCTGCTAGTGAAGTTTTGGAGACATTTGGGACTCGTGACTGAAAGCACAGTGAATCGAGATTTTTGCAACGTGTAAGTAGTCAAGATTGCGCCATGCCTCTGCCTGAAACCTTGCATTTAAGATTCGATTGACTGTGCATGAGCTGAATGCCTGTTACAGTCTAACTTTTAGAACTTGACAATCACGTGAAAGGCACATGACATGGGAGTTTATTGATAGCACAATTTAAATATGAGTAGGAGTCCCATTTTCCAAGACGGATTCGATGGACTGATGAAACAACATTCAAGCTGAACGGAGAGGTTAATCGGCATAATTACAGTTACTGGGCAAAGGAATACGTTAAAAGAAGCACAACGCAGGTTGATTTGGCCAAATAGTAACAAGATTGTAACAAGCATTCAGCGCATGCACAACCTATCAAGTCTGAAATGCAAGGTTTCAGGCGGAGGCATGGCGCAATCTTGACTATCTACACATCGCAAAAATCTCGATACCCTTTGCTTTCATATGAGTCCAAACATCCTCAAAAGCTTCACTAGCAGCAATGTTAAAACCTTCCAAACAGTACGTGCATTTTATTAGGATACCCCGCATTTTTTTCGCTATCATTGATGAGTTTTAAACCTTAAAAGAAGCACAAGTCAATCGCTACGGCTACTTTATAGAGAAATTATACCAAGTATTCAAGCGAAACACAATCAATCGAGTGTAAAATGCAAGAATTCAGGCGAGTGCATGGCGCATTCCATACCGCTCATATGTCAGAAAATTTATATTATCTTAAGCGTTCACACGAGTCCTTAACCTCTTCACTAGCTTCAGTGTGAACAAAGCTCTCACCTTTCAAACAGTGTATACACTTTTTGAGACACCCTGTAGAGAAGGACCCTGCATGCGATTGATCAATGTATTAAAGAGCTGCTAATGAAATTTCAGTTCGCGGATCAAACAGCAATTTAGCTATTATTGATCCAGTGGCACGCACACCTGGTGGTATTATTAAGCGTTCTTCGACCAACTCCAAGGACAGAGTTCGACTGAGCGCCACATGCCCTCGACGCTGCAGCGATGGTAAGCGTACTTCGTACTGCATATGCCGACATGAAGATTAACCACGATTGATCGAAACCTGGGGCCGGATTCATCAACGACTTACAGCAATTCAACAGGGAAAATATTGCGGAAATCCCTGATAGGGCTGCTTATCAAGCGACATGGTGAAACATTTCGCCGCGCTATCAGGGATTTCGGCTGTATTTTCTCTGTTAAATTGCTGTAAGTCGTTGATGAAACCGGCCCCTGAGGGTTACCAAAATTAGCTGAACCGGAAATATTAGTGTAGCGCGAGCATCATCAGGATCTCAGTTCCCATAACCGAACGCTATGTTTATATCACAGATTATGTCACATTACGTCGTAATGCTTTTCCATCAGACATGATAGATAGGTCGGCATCGCCTTCCCCGAAAACTCAGCCGCTTACGTACATAGATAAGAATTGCCCTCAGATTCGGTCTTAGTTCTACAGCGAACTGGCAGTAGAAAGAGCCTGGAAAAAGTCCTGGCACTTTTTGAGTGGCGTTTTGCCTGAATAGTTTTCTACCGAACAGAGATGTTTAATATAGATGTATTATTATTCATTTTAAAGCTATTGAATTGCTCTATCGTAGTGTGTATGAAAATTTTTATTTGATCTAGGTTTTCAGCTTTTTTTCAACTTCTAGAGGATTAGTGGAAAATTGTGCGATCCATGTTCTTTTACGTGATTACTGGAACAAGTCTTCAACGTTCAATTGTCCGGCAAATTCCTATTCTTCGCAAGGTCAACAGACTCCGCCCATAAGTGCCCTACGAGTTGGATGAAATGCAAGCCAAACGATATCTCCACCGCACACGCCAACCAAACAATGGGAAGATTCAAAAGTCTCGGCGCGGTCGAACCACTCCTCATCCAGCATATAGTCCGTAGCTTGCGCCATCCGATTATCAAATTTTCGGCTCCCTGGCGCATTTCCTTCGTGGATGCGGTTTCAGCAACTTGGATGACGTTGAAAACGGGTGCCACGAATGTTTTGCCTCTAAGAACAAGGAGAAGTATCTCTGCGGGGTCGAGCAACATGTAGCTGGGTTCGAACCATTGATTGAAATGGCCTTTACTTCACTTCAGATCTGTTTGCCTTTTGTTGCAAAATTATTTTTGAAGTTTCAGTAAAAACTGCGCCAGGGCTTTTGTTCTCCCCAATATATGCAATGAATGCTAAAGAAAATCCGAATCATTTCTAATTGCTGCAGGGGTGGGGAAAATGTTGTCACTATTTGAATGATATCAAGATTGGGCACTATTGTGCTTCCACAACTCCACTGGTCGAGGAGAAGTCGAAAATTTTTTTTCGCTCAAACTTGGCCAAGGGGATTATTTGGGGTGCCGATCACGAATCTGACATCCGTTTTTCCTTACGGTAAGTTACGAGTAGAGAAAGCTTCAGGATGGACTCCTGCTGATAGACTGAATATCTGAAGAAGTGTCTTACCTTTGCACAGCAGTTGTGTCGGCATCTATTCAGCTTCTAAGGGAAACGTTGATAATAGATTATTGTTGATTTTAATCACTTGAACCTACCGTACTCCATTGTGAAACGCAAAACGGATGTCGGATTCGTGATCAGCACCCCAAATAACCTAGCTAGGCGAAGTTTGGGCGAAATCGGTTGTTATAACCTTGGCAGCCTTAGTCATCCGTACCTACCGTAACCTACCCTAATCGGCCGAAATTTCGAAAACGGGTGTCAAATTCGTGACCAGCACCGCAAGTAACCCCCTAGGCGAAGTTTGGACGATTTTTTTCGACCTCTCCTCGACCCGTAGTGTTGTGAAAGTATAACAGTGCCTAAAATTGTTACAACTTCAGTAATAGTAGAGCTTGTTAGGCTATTTTGGAGAGCAGGACGGCCAAAACCTCAGGGTGGGCTTGGTTTCAAGATTACTCTGTGCCCTTTGTCCAAAATGCTGCCGTACTTCATGCGTAGAGTAAATGCCATTTTTTCTTCTCATTTTTAAAAAGCTTCTCCTCTATTTTGAGCATCAACTTTACTTACTTAAGTTTGAGGAAAACTATGAGCTACCAATGTGAGCCAAAGAATTTGGGTCGCATCGAGATTTCTGGGTGATTTTTACTGTTACAGCCTCAAAATCTAGGGTGCAGTAATTTATGGTGAGCATAACTTCGTTCATACTGAAATAATTGGTAGCGCATTTTCGATAAATCCTATTTTCTACGTGCATATTATGGCGCATATGTAAATTTTTAGCGATCGTGGGTATTTCATGGTTTCGTGTTTCCAATTTTCTTTGAATGCTGTAAGGCCCCGTTTATACTTCCGACGCCGAGCGACGCGACGCCACGTTTGGTGGCCATATTGACTGAGCGACGCGATCGATCAATTTGGCCACTTAACATGCCGTCGCGTCGCCCGGCGTCGGAAGTATAAACGAGACCTAACAGATATGAGACATTTTTCTTGATCGGGGTATAGCGTGACAACGCAATATTCAGGTTCACCTCCGAGTTATAGCTCTGTCTGAGAGCTTTGTTAATAAGTTATTTTTGGGCAAAGTTATTGTTCAAAATGAGGATTTATACCTGGAGAACGTTCTATATATCACTATCTATCACTAATAATCAAGCAAATATCGCGACATTTTGGACAAGTGAATGGCGCTTCCTGGGCATCACTTTCATTGAAATTTCGTCGTTTTACTGCTCTTCAGATAGTATTTTCACGTCGAATTGGACTTTTTTTTCAAAACAAATTGGACACTTCCAAGCTGGCCTATGAACTTTGAAATCAAACGGAACGTATCCAAATCGAAGCGATCTTCTTACAGGTTAGACTGCAGACTCTACAAAATGGTAACAATAATTTTCATCAGGGAAAATTTAGAATAACTTTTTTGAATTCCTTTTACTTCAGCTGCTCAAATGAGTGTAAAAATTTTATACAATTTTTATTTTTTGAGAAAAAAATAGATCAAATTTTGTTCTAAAGCCAGCAAAACAACAAGTATATAGTGCATTAAAACACTGGATCGCGCTATGCACTCGAGAGGCAAGTTGCAATGTTTGTTTGATTGATAGTGTAAATACTGCTTACAGGCAAAAAGAAAGTCCGGATATGTGTATTTTTTACAATTGTTTTTCTTTTACATTTGTTGTTGCACCATTTGCAGATGTGAAACTGCATGCAAACAGAAATTTTGCTATCAATCGAATAAAAATCGCGAACTTCCGGACGGAGGCATGGCGCAATCTCTATTTTGACAATATAAAATGGCCGGCTGCCTGCTTTTCAATACAAGTTTTAAATCATTGTTTTTCCTAATTTTTTTAAAATAAAATTTCAAACAATGTGTTCTGTTATTGGAAAGTAAATTAAAACTTCAAGCGAAGCTGCACTAAATTTTTAATTAAACAAAAAATTATTCTTACAGTTTGGAGAGTCTCTGGTTTAATGTAGAAAAAGCTCATTTCGATTTGGAAGAGCTCGCTTTGATTTGAAGTCTTAGGTTAGCTTAGAAGAGTGTCCAATTTGGTTTGGAAAGTGTCCAGTTTGATTTGAAATGTGTCCAATTCGATCTGAAAATGGTATAAATGTTTTTTGCTGCTAAATGACTAAGGATTTTATGGCCATTCAGGAAGTAGTAACATTCTTTGAGATATACTGTATATGTAGAGTTATTCATTGGAAATGGTAGAGCCCTGAGCCCCTAATGAGAGGAACAAGCTTTCTCTATTCGGGAGGCTGTCACTTCTTGACGTGTTTGTTGACTAGGTTGAGTTCTCAGCTTTTAGAAGAGAGCCCACTGTATTCTAGTTTAATACAACTCCAAATTTTAGCATGATCCGAAAAGTCGACCAGCAGATTTCTACTGTAGTTTTTTCCAGTGTCGAGCCTATTGGAACACCAAGTCCGAAGAGAACAGAAGAAAAAGGAAGCGGGTAGGTGAAGCCGCCTTGAAAGTTTCTTAACCTGATAATATTCATTTTTTCTCCTCTCTATTGACAACTTCTTTCTACTTTAAGAGGAGGCTCGCTTATTCACGGAGAAGGTTCTGATATCGAGTGAGCCTGTACTAGACGTGCTCTATCGCGATGGCTATGATGCAGTAGTGGTCGACGTGACTGCGACAGCTTTACCTGTGTCTACTGTTGCGAAGAAGTTGCTTACCGGAGCATATGGTGTGGAACTGCACAAAATTGGCATGTCGAATCCGTACACCAACGGTATTTTGAAGACGTCGGGCGGGAAGCCAGGTAGGTCTTGCTCTTTCTACGAGACGAAGTTTCATTTTGTTTCATTTATTGATCAAACAGCGCACCCCAATCACTGACCATAATGTAATGCTTTAATTCACTAATAGAACCGTAATCTGGAATACCGGGAATATTATGCAAGCCACAGTATCAAAGTTTTGGCACTATTGTACTTTCAGGGCTTCAGAGGTGGAAAAAATTTTTTTCGCTCAAACTTCGCCTAGGGGTTATTTGGGATGCTGATCACAAACCTGATATCCGTTTTTGAAATTTCAGGCGATTACGGTAGGTTATGGTAGGTATGGGTAACTAACGCTGCCCAGGTCATAATCGCCGACTTCGCACAAACTTCGTACAGGGGGTTATTTGAGATGCCGACCACGAATTTGACATCCGTTTTTCGTTTTACGCTGCAATACGGTAGGTACGGGTGACTAACGCCGATTTAGCCCAAAGTCCAGCGTAAGACGAAAAACTGATGTCAGATTCGTGATCAGCACCCCAAATAACCACCCTAGACGAAGTTTGGGCAAAATCGGTGATTATGTCCTCGACAACCTTACTCACATGTACCTACTGTTCCTACCGTACTCCAGCGTAAAACGATAAAAGGATGTCAGATCCGTGATTAGCACCCCAAATAACCCCCCTAGGCGAGGTTTGGGCGAAATTTTTTTTCGACTACTCCTCTACCTCCCGAAAGTGCCAAAGTTTTCAATCCTTTGTTCCTAAATATTGATTTCTATAAAAATTGAGATCATAGTGAACTCATCGTCAACAACTGTTGAGATGCAGAATGAATATTGATGAAGAGGAATGAGCAGACGGTTAGAAATAGAATTGGGCTGTGTATACTTCTATGCCTATGCCATCACACACCAACACATAAACTGAAACGATGAGGGAAAGCAGGGAGCCTTCAATCGTCCCGGAACCGGTACATTGCTACCACACTTGTCTGGAAAGAATAAAGCACTGAGAAGGAGAGCCTCCAAAGGGACGGTGAGCTTTTGCGATCTAGTTTTTGCAGGATGTAGGGCCCCTTGTGTGGAGTCCAAAATCATAGTTAATTTTTTTTCGGAATGCTCTTCTGCTGACAAAAAAAGGCGTGTGGAATCGTGAGCGTGAAGTTCATTACGCCATGTTGCCACCTAACCCAATGTGGTCGGCTGCTGCAGTTACTTACTTACTTAGCCCTAGTTTATAGTTGCGCCGCCACGCGTCATTACGGTCGCCATAGATATCGATTTTTCGCGTCGACCCGTCGATACCTATTCTGACCATGGTGCCGCGCCGCGCAGCGGCGCAAGTATAAACTGGGGCTTACTTACTCCCCATTAGCGGGCGTCAGGTTTGAGGGCGTCCTCGTAGCCAATAACGTCGCTGTGGGTGCCATGGTGCCATGGAGTGGCGATGGTCACGGACGAAGTTCTTCCATGCGTGACGATCCAGAGCCATTTCACACCCGCGCTCTAAACACAAGCCTCACATGTCCAAACCACCTTAGTCTGCGTTTTTGGATTTCGGATTCCGCAATGGGCTGGTTGCAGCAGGACTTGCGGATATTGTCGTTTTTAATCCGATCACGAATTGAGACCTTTACTATACTTCTGAGGCACTTCATGTGGAGGACCTCTAGCTTCTGCAAATCAACTTTCAGAAGTACCCATGTTTCCGCACCATAAAGCAATATTGGCATCACAATGGACCTAAATACGCGCATTGTTGTTGCGAGCGACACGTTGTGTCTCCTACATAGACACCAGTTTAGTGAGCCGAAGACCATCGCAGCCTCTGCTGTGGATTTCCGCGATGCATGAGACTTTATTCTGCTGCGTTATAGAACCGAGGTACTTGAACTCCGCGACTTGTTCGATCAGCGAGTTGTCCAAGTAGAGTGTGTAGGCGAGCCATCGGTTGTGAGGGCCTTTGTCTTTTCAGCATTATATGAGGTCCGTAACGAACTGATTATCTCCGCTCGTCCGCTGAACACCTTCCGCATAATTGCATCCACAACGATATTGAACAGCAACGGCGACAACACACATCCTTGCCTACACCAGGTCGAATTGTAAACGCGTTTGACGTTCCTTCACGCGCACGGACAAAGCTGGAGCAGCCGTGGATAGCGATCTTGCCTCTCGGCTGCACCGAGCGGGTTTTACGGTTCGACCCCCGGTGTCGCCATAGTTTTTGCACACATCGAGTCGTTGTTATTATGTGCCTGCGTTATCACAGGAGTCAATTTGTACACGATTAATGCTTTTAGTAAGTGTTAAGTGTTTACCGCCATCAAACCAAATTCATGATCTCACCTGTGAAGTGTGTTGATCGTATGCATTTACGGTATCGTTGCTGATTTGATACAGTGCAAATACGATCCATTGAGAGTAACTCAAAGGCCTATGTCATACCACCGCTCACCTCGAGCGAAGTCTAATGATAAGCTCCCATATCGATCGCGCCAAGCGAGGAGTCGATATGGGAGCCTATGATTGGGCTTCGCTCGGGGTGAGCGATGGTATGACATAGGCCAAATGAAAGCAGAAAAGGGCTGTATTTACTTACTAAAAGCATTAATCGTGTTCAAATTTTCTCCTGTGGTCACGTGGGCACACCATAATAATGGCCCGTTGTGTGCAAAAACTATGGCTACAGTGGGGTTCGAATCGAAAACCCGCTCGGTGCGGCCGAGAGGCGACACCGCTATCCACTGCACCTGCTGACCACATTGGGTTGAGTGGCAACAAGGCGTGATGAACTTCACGCTCACGCTTCCTAACGCCTTTTTCGACTTCAGAAGAGCATCCCGAAAAAATTAACTTCGGTTTTGGATACACAGGGAACACTACGTCCCCGTAAAAATTGCATCGCAAAAGCTCACCGCCACTTTGAAGGCTCTCCTTGTGTTGCCCATTTGCTGGTCACTTCGTTCTGTTGCATAGACCAAAGACATACTCAAATTGTCTTTAAGATGCCAGTGATGTAGAATGTGGGACCCATTCTGAAGGAGAAATTGATACCGTTATTTTTGCTTCCTATTTGAACTGAAGTTGAACATCTTTGTGTTTTTCAGATATAATTTACATTGTTAGCGAAAAAGACGATGTGCCTGATAAACGAGTGAGGGTCGGAGTGGCGACCGGGATGCGGGAAGCATTCGAGTGCCAGCGACTGAAGAAAGTGGTATGTCCACTAAAGCTCTCATCAGTTTTTAACGGATTGTCATGCGGATTTTTCAGCTTTTCTATCCTTTCTGCATATCGCACGAAGAGGAGATCACTGACTTCGTTATTCAGCAGTTCCTTCTCGCATCGTACAAAGCCTTCACATGGACTCCTAAAGCTAAAACTGTGCGTTTACTGCTTACTCTCAAAGCTGATTTCTTTCATGTCGGAATTGTTTCAGTATGATGGCACGATAACCTTAGCCGGTGTTTCTAAGCAGAACTGCGAGCAGATGCAGCGCATGTATGAGCAACTTCTCGATGCTGAAATCAGGCCGCGGATTGCTGCCGTTGAAGCGCTGCCTAAATCTCCGCCCCAGTTGCCAATGCCTGAGAACTCGACGGAGGTGTGAGGTTCAAAGCTGGAGTTGTGTGCATGCGTTTTTCTTTTGAGAAAACTGTAATGTTTGCCATGTTTACTGAATTGCTGCCTAAACGTTCTCATGTTCCTACTGGATTGTTATTCGCATGGCGATAGTATTTAAGGAAAGATGCTGTAAATTTATCCTTGTGCTTTTATCGACAAGGGAGTTGTCGCTTAGACGAATTTACGATTTCATTGCATAAGCAAACAATTTGCTATTTTGTGCCTTCAAATTGCGATCTGACCGTAGCACTAACATAGCTTACTTCGTACGACTAATCTGTACTTTATTATGTACAATAAAGTTCCTTTTAGATTCTTGATATTTCAGACAGGATGTTGCCACACCCCGTGGATGCAGGTCTTTGGTGTTACTCATGCGGATTAGTAAGGCCCCGTTTATACCTCAACGCCGAGCGACGCGACGCCACATATTGTGTGCCTCATTGATCGCTCGACGCGAGCGATCAATTTGCCCACTATGTATGCCATCGCGTCGCTCGGCGTCGGAAGCCGAGCGACGCGATGGCATAAACGGGGCCTAAGACTCCGCGATTGTCCTTTGCAAGGGACGCTCGTGAACCTAGCCGAACTATTCTGAACAAAAGCTATAAAGACTTTTAAGACATCTATGTAGTGGTATATCTACCACTATAGTTGAGTTAGCTGTCCGCGCTGTAGATGATGAGGCGTATCTCACGCAGGTTAGAAACCTGCGTGAGGTACGCCAAATCGGACAAAATTTGCCTTTCAACATGGGGTGCTGCTGCAGCCGAGGAAGCGCAGCCTGCTCCTGCTTGGCACATCATCAATATACGTGCCACCGATGCCATGCCGTGAGCATGGGAGGGCCATCAAGGGGATGGTGAAGAAGGGAAGTAAGGCCTATGTTATACTTCGGCGACGTCGGCGGTAATGTTACACGGTTGCTACGCAGTGCGTAGCAGCCGGCGGAACACAGCGTCACCGAAATATAACACAGGGGACCTCTAGGGTGGACCAGGAGAGCTATCAGGAAGGAAACGAACAACCTGAAGTAGGGACCAGGGGCCGTATGCTCGTCTACCCCGAGTCTCCCCCGATGGGGGATCGGGATGTGATAAAATATGCTGATATTGATTGATTCTCCCCCAACGGGGGAGCACGAGCATACGGCCCCAGGAGGGGCAAACCAGCAAAAAGAGAACAGTAAGGGGGCCAATAGTGGAAACAAGGAAGTGTGCCAGCAGTTGGAACCAGGAAGGTGGAAGAGGGAAGGGGGGAGGGAGACCAGTAAAGGCGGACCAGCAATTAGATGCAGTAAAAAGGAACATTAAGAAACTCAACCTGCTTATTGGCGAATCTGAAGGTTTCCAGAACATGTCTGTCTCTCAGTTGAGCACGTTTTAACCCGAAGGGGTCTTTTGTAGATGGTTTTAGTTGCATATTTTCATATTTGTTGCTTGTGATAGTGTCTTATACGCGTGTGATTGATTGTACTTCACGCCAGAAGTAAATATGTAAACTATATATACTTTGAATTGTAAAAGGTAAAATATAAAAATGAACATAAAATATAAAATTTGTTTTGTAAGCATTTTAAGCTTAAAAATGTTAAGTTTATCAGAATTTCTTTTGTTATCTATCTATCACTTTCAAAACCGTCGTAACACCTTCCTCTTCACTTAAAAGCCACCGGGAAGGCGGCGAAACAAAAAAGGTTCGTCTGGAGATAGGTGGCGAAACGAACTACCTTAGAAACAGAACAATGTGTCATTTTAATCTATTAATACTGCTGTGCCAAACGAGGTTAGGTGGATCAGTTTCATTGAGCGGCCTAACGTTTCGACCTGTTCGTCGTCTTCGGAGGCCTAAAAGTAAAAGGGCTCGGAAGAACGACAAGAGTCATTAAGGCTAGCCTGAAAGATTGCTTGCCAAAATGGCTATGTGGTACCACAAAACCACTAAAGAGTCCGTACTGTGCAACGAAATATACCACGCCAAGATCGTATACCCCTTTGTCTTCCTTTTATCTCTGATAATATCACTTCTGCCATTCAGCGGAGCATAGTTCGGGCTCAGCTAGAAGATGATGTTGTGCTTGTAAACATCCCGAGTGACGACATCAAGAAGCAGCTAGTCCGAAATAGGCTCTACGATAGGGAGCGTATATCAGAAAACTGTGTTGTATGTCCTTACAATAAGTTAGGAGATTGTGCCGATGCTGGTGCAGTGTATCAACTTGAATGTGGGACTTGCAATCAAATATACATAGGGGAAACTGGAAGGGTACTGGCAGTTCGCATTAAAGAACACCTGGCTAGCAAAAGGCGTGGTATTTTGTCTAGTCCGTTAGGCAAGCTCAGGGTTGAGGGGCATGGAGGTAACGACTTTGATATTAAGTGCATGGTTCTGACGTATGAGACGATACTTCGTCTAGGAAAGCGTTGGAAGCATTCTGGATTTCCGCAAGGAATCCAGCACTGAATAGTCGAAATGAGTGTCCCTCGGTTACTAGTGACTTCTTGCCATTCCTTTCCCATTATGAGCCGGTGGTGACATGCGTGTCCTTTCGAATGACACTGATATACTCAGTATAATCAGTGCGGGATGACACAGTATGTCTCACTCAGTCACCACTCGGATACTAACGACAGCGGTAGCGACGTCGCTCCGCGTCAACGGTGGATCAGCGGGTGAGTTTATTTTTCATGTATTGGGCTTTTTGCTTTTGCACATAGGACGATGTCGGAAAGGGGGGGGGGGTAAGGCGCTTGGTCGGATAAGTAACAAATCCAAAGTCTTGAACCACTTTTAGGCCTCTGAAGACGACGAGCAGGTCGAAACGTTTGGCCGCTCAATAAAACTGATCCACCTAACCTCGTTTGGCACATCAGTAATAATAGATTAAGAAAATGCCGAGGTTTACGCAGAGAGAACTTGGAAATGTGTCATTTTATTTTTTCCGCTTTCAAATTTCTTTATACACTTCTTGCTCTTCCCATTCCGACTCGTACTCCCTGACTCTACGTCACTGTTTAACTCTCAATCACTCTCAGTCTCAATCTCTGCACCAGCGAAAGAGCTAAAAAATATACGTCGAAGCTGTCCTTGTAATTCTCTCAGCGCCTTAGAAGCATGTTAGTTCCTGGACTTCTTCTTCTTTCTTAAACTTTTTGGCGCTGGGAAGGAAGGAAAGGGAGAAAAGCAAGAAGAATAATACACTCTTTACCCTCACAATCGGCCTATTATCCATGATGTGGGGCGAGATCGCGTGACTGATTATGTTTTCGCGTAGACCTACATATCTAACCTTGCGCAGTGTCTTCGTCGAAGTGACCTCTCCGGACTGACCCAGTTCAGCGCGGTCGAGAAGCCCTCGCCATGCTCGCAGTTCCGCGCTGTGCTAGTTTCGATGCCGCCGACTTATGATATCATACACCACGGCGGGTAGACGACCCCATTCCCAAGGATTCACAAGGAGCGCCTTCCAATGGCGCCGTGGTGCTCCTTTCGCCTCTACCATCATCCTGATTGCCCTCCTCTTTCTTTCATCATTCATACCGACGATTTACTGGCTCTGCCATCGTTTTCACTGTTTCGCCTGGAACGCACCGATAAGTCAAAAGCGAGACTCGACCCGCGTAACGCACCATTACCGAAACTTCCATACATTTGCTTATATGCCGCAGATAATTAGTAATTCATGTGCCTAAGATGCCTGCTGTTTCCAGCCGCGTACGAGTCGATAGTCGAGAATTCTCAGGTTGAAGTGTTCACCTAACGTCGTTAACAGAACTAAAATAATCTGGGCCGAGTATGAATGCTGATTCTGGTAGCACTTCTCTAGTATTCAAGATTTGGCTAAACTCATGTGGTCTTCTAACTAGCAAGGGTTTCGACCTACCGCGGAACTTCAAGTTGAGAACAGGATCATTAGAAAGAGCTCGGCGTGCTGATTCCGAATATGGGTGTCAAAATTGCAGAATGAAATTCCTGAGCGAGCTGTGACCAGCCGAAATTGGGGGAGGGGGCCCATCACGGGCTCGAGAGTGGTGAGTCATCGGGGCTCCCTAAGAAGGGTCGGCCAACTGCGGCGGTGGCCCAGGGGTAGTGCTCCCGCTCGCCAGGAGCGACGTCGTTGGTTCGGCCCTCGTTGCTGCCGTTTTTTTGCAATTCATAATTTATCTTCGAAATGAGCTTTTGTTCTGAATTATAACACGTGTTCGGTTCTCGTCTATAAATAAGAAGGGAGCTGCACTGACGGAGCTACGCTCATCTAGGCAGGCATTGTTTCCATCAGTGTGTTTCTTCTTTTCTGGGATGCATTGTGTTTTTTTTTGCCTTTCTTCTTCCTTCTTACAGACGCACACTCCATTTTTCTGTTCGTAGAGTGTACCTACGGGAGAAGTGTTCGATTATCTGCAGGCAAACTGGTTCTAATGACATTCGATGGAGTCAATATATGCATGTGACTTACTCAAAATTACTGGTTTTTAGTGCAGTTGGGACTGTTTTTGAATGCCTATGGATCATCGATGGTTCCTCGTTTTATTCTGTCATTCTATGGAACTCATGTTCTTGAAATGAGAATTTTTCGTGCAATTTTGCTCCTATAAATTGACAGCTGTTGGCAGTTTGTCTGTCCTTCCATATATCCCGTAACTGACACATTCGCGGGCACATTGTTCAGGTACAGGTTTTCAAGACCTATCCTAATCGGAAGGGGCATACTGTTTTTACGACTCTATTCTCTACCTTGAGGTTCTACGAGAACTCTAGCTGCTGTCCCCTAATGCAAGGGCTTTCATTTAATTTCAGTGGATATGTTTGTGTGTAGGGTAGCGCAGTCGGAGGTGGTGCCAACTGTCGCCTGTACCCGATATCAGGTTCCTGGTTCGGATTTCCCGCCTAGGCCACCCAAGCCTTCCATCCCTCGGGGGACGGTGAATTGGTACCAGACCTGCCTGGGAAGAATAAAGCGCTAAATTGTTCATCTTGCGGCTGGCCACCGCAAGTCATTATATGGCCAAATACGCATTCAGATCGCCTCCACGTAGAGGTAGTATGCGTGGCGCATTCCAAAAGGGATGGAGTAACGCCGTCGTTTATCCTTTTTATCATTTATGTTTGTGTGGCATGGGATGGCCCAGGGAATTGGAAGTTAGGGGTGGCCCCCTTCGACAAAGATAGATCTGGTTTTCGTTTCACATTTTATATACAACATGACATACATAGACTGATAGCTCATACTGTTCACGTGTGGTAGATGAAGTGGTACAGCTCAAAATTGAAAAAACAGTTTTTCATTTGCTTTTGCACTAAATTGGCATGATTCCAGGACATTTACTCATCTGAGGTGTTTCAGGTGCAACGGCTTCAAAACGGAGTTATCTTATGGATGGCCTTATACCAGAATCATCTTCTTTTAGTGTTCTCATGTATGAAAAAATTGACGTGCTATTTAACTAAGGAGTTAAATAGTTCATCTTCAGAGGTTGCCAAACATTTTTATCATATGAAATAACACGTAAGACTTCGGGGCCTTCTTTCACTTTCGTGAATCGTGTCACTCCGACAGTCGATCTCTCG
Source organism: Heligmosomoides polygyrus polygyrus (assembly GCA_947396885.1). NCBI lineage: Eukaryota > Metazoa > Nematoda > Chromadorea > Rhabditida > Heligmosomidae > Heligmosomoides > Heligmosomoides polygyrus. The sequence goes on from OX377203.1 coordinate 101,896,550, forward strand.
ATTCCCTGCTGCCCGACCCTAATCGCGTGTTCATTCTGCTTTCGTATAGCCCAGGTCTCTGAGGCGTATGTTAGGGCAGGAAGAACAGTGGAGTCGAATAGGTGGGCACGGAGTCAGACGTTCTTCGTCTTCTTCGCGACTTCTTCGACGCTCTTGAAAGCTCCCCAAGCCGCTCGTTTCCTCCTGCTCAGCTCTGGCGTTAGGTCGTTGGGCATCTTGACTTCGCGACCCAGATACACGTAGCTGGAGCATTCGTAGATGTTCGTTCCGTTGAGCAAGAACGGGGCATCAGAAACTCGTCCGTTCCTCGAACATCGTCTTCGACAGATTCATACGCAGTCCAACGTTTCCGCACCCAAGTCGATCAGCATGCTCCACCAGGCCGATGCTCGGTGTATGAGCACGACGTCGTCAGCGAAGCGAAGATGGCTCAGTTGCCGACCGTCGATCTTCACTCCCATGCCCTCCCGTTCTAGTTCGCGCATGACCATTACGAGAGTGGATATACTGATATGCTATCCCCTCTCTTCATGAAGCTCCACTGTGCCCCGCGAGTATGGTTAACGAAGAAGACCCAGGATTCGTCTCTCGTGACAACATTCTCGAGAAAGTCCTTATTACGAAAATGAGCAAGGAGAGACTGAGCGATAGTCACGAAGCCTCGTCTGAAGTCGCGCTACTTCGAGTCACAGTCGACTTCATTCAGGAAGAAAGCAATTCGTGATCTCCCCATCCGATGGCAGAAGGTTGTAATTGTAAATGGTAGTTGCTTTATAGATTGAAAGTCGCTCACAAAGGAAGCAATAAAATTTCAAAAAAATTACACTGTGGTGCAAGACTTTTTCACCAACCAATATCTTTACCGATACTGTAATACTATAAATGTAAATGAGCAAGGCAATTTTGTCTCTTCCTCGAGAATCCTTTAATGCAAGCGGCAAAGAACAACAAGGAAATCCAGCTTTTTTCTAAGTGTCGCTTACAGAACTAAAGCTTTTTTCCAGCCTTCCTTTCTTTCGGTTCTGTTAGTTACGTCATTCTCTCTTTCCTTCATGGCTTATCGTTCTCTTGAAAAGGTAATAAACGGACCATTAGGTGGACTGCCATTGCTTAAGTGAACATTGCAGAACGACGAACGGTGACGTTAATCAATTCGTGTCCGGAATGCGCCGCACATTCTGTTACCACACGATATTGTTGATCTGATTTTTACGAGTGCTAGGTGTATCCAAGGGTCCGTGGTGGCCAGCCGATGAAAAGTTGTTTTCGTTTTTTAAAGTTTTCTAATTACTAGACAAGTCTGGTACCAATTCGCCCATCCCGGAGGGACGGAAGGCTTGTTTGAGCTAGGCTAGATCTGAACTCATGGTAAGAACCCGAGAATTCGCGACTTCTCCTACCACCCTACCACGGAGCACATATGCAGAATATATACTTGTGACAATGAGTGAACATACTTCGGGTAACTTCATGTTAATTGTTGTATTGTATCGTATCAAGCTACTGTATGTGGTAATTTCTCTTCTGTTCCTCTGAGCCTATGTGATACGGCAACTTTCCTGCGATCAGCATTGTCGTGCTTAGATTTCTCTCACTGTTGCACTCTCGCAATCGTCTTCAAATCGGCTGAAACTTTTACTGACCATTATCAGTAAGATCCTCTAAAGAATCTAATGCTTCGATAGTGCTTGCCATACACGACCTCTCTGAAGTTGTTCTTCAGTATGCTTGGACTGAATATTTGAGAAGCAACGCGCAAAGAACGCTGCTTGTTAATGAAGTGTGACCAAGGTGTGCTGGCGTATTAATTGCTACGTGCCTTACAACGAGTACACCGCAACGGGAAGGAGTGAACACGAAGGTCACCTGCGAAACAAAACAGTCGTCGAGCAGGATTTATTGCCCGGTAGAACGAGCGGCAGTCGACCGATTCTTCTTCATGTCAGCAACGCTTGCTGGCGTTTTCTCGCTGCCGTCATAACCGAACTTTCGATGTCGATTCAGTCCTTCATCGGGCTCTTCTGACACTGAAATCCTCCAGCAATTCCTTTGCACTTCGTGGCTGCTTCGTTTGACTTTGAATTCTCATGGAGATCTTCATTCCATTTTTCTTAAACCCCATATTTAGTTCAGGAAACAAGGGAAAACGTCTGAAATGATTGTTGTTCTATTCGCAGTGATAGCCGTTGCTTACGCAGCAGTTCCTCTATCGCGTGAGTTTTTGCTATACAGGAAGAATGTATTTTTTACTTTTATTTTATTTATTAAGGCATAGAGGAAAGCCTAGCGTAAACAGCGTTAAAGACAACAACAAACAATGTCTGACACGAACATACAATCGTCTTGTAAATCAAGTCGAGCGACATCAATGATATCCAGTTATCAAGAAATTCCCGAATTACCTGCAACAACCCTTCTACACGCTTGCGGCGCCAGCATCGCCATATCGTCGTACTTGCGAAGCAGCAAGTTGAATTCTTAAGAATCCTAGAGATTAGGAAATCTGATCTAACTCGTGACTTAACGACGGGGACCCGAACTGTGGGCCTTCCTCTTACAGATTTCGTCAGCGTCCCGTCAAAGAAAGTCCATGGGTTGACTGATACCGTCCTGCGGAACCATTGGGAATTGAAATGTAATCCACAGAAAACATCTCATCATAGGCCTCCTGGTGAAACTGTTTTGGACGATTTCCAAGCGATCAATATTCCTCTTCTTATTTGGATTGAACACTGTTGTGCCATTTCTTCCACGATAGGTCGCACATAGCGTTTAAAGGCCCTTATGTATACCTTTGGAAGACTCGATTTCAGAACCCTGAAGAGGTTATAAATTCGAGAACTGGTTGAAAAACATAGATCAGTCGTTATAACAAAGCCCAAACTTTTCTCGAACTTCATCAACATTTCCAAGGACCATTAATTCGATATGTCGGCGCTTGAGTATGATTTATGGTGAGAACGGTACTAACCAACGTCTTTATCATTACCCGGCTTCAGAATACATTAATGATATAGAGGCGTATAAGGGTTAAAGATGAATTAATGAGCTTTCTAGGTGTTCAGCGTTCAATCAAGTAGAAAAACCTTTCATCAGGCTTAACTTTCTAGTATTTTTTCTCACTGTCGGTTTTTTAATTACTTTAAAAAGTGGGAATATTTACATGAGCATTGTGGTGTGGGTTAGTTCCAGTCACAGTACATATTTGGAGAGATATCCCCTCAACTGTGTTGGCCGAAGTTTTCCTTGCACGAAAAATAGCGGTGCTAATAAGTTCGGGCGCGTGGAGCGCAGCCGATACCAGGTTCCTGGTTCGGATTTCCCGCCCAGGCCAACCAAGCCTTCCATCCCTCCGTGGTCGGTGAATTGGTACCAGAGATTTCTGGGAAGGATAAAGCGCTGACATATTCATCGGCTGGCCACCGCAAGTCGCTGTATGGCCAAACACGCACACAACTCGCCTCCACGACATCCCGTAGAAGTAGAAAGCGTGGCGCATCCCAAAGGGGATTGAATAACGCCGTCCTTTATCCTTTTCTTAATAAGTAAATCCATACATTCTCAAAAGTTTTACACATTTGTTTAACCCTGGAGCGTCTGTTGTGGAGATGACATGTTGTGAGAATAACCTTTTCTTGCGAAAAAACCTCTTGCAGTGAAAAGGGGCCGAACTCCCGCCACTCGCGTTCATTGCCATCAGGCCGGCATGATAACACATTACTCCTGTGTCCTTAAAATTTTTATTCGAAAATCGGAGGAATTACTATCCCAAGTGCGACTGTCAATGAATCTTGGCATGGTCCTGTTAACATGAATGTTGATATTTAGCTTCGTCCAAGATTGTTATATATCTTTATTCGTGACGGTTGACGTTTCGGCGTTGTTGCCTTCTTCAGAGCCTGGAAGAATCGAATCGAATTGAAGAAACTATCCCCCCAAACTCCATTTCGTACTGCAAAGCAAGTTCACAAAGCGAAAAGGAACTAAAACGGAACCTCAAATTTATAGAATGGGCGACTTCAGAACTGAGAGTCGTCCACCGTCAATGGCCGCTGGATGTGAGAAAGTGAGTGGCAAACCCATGTAATCACTATATGTTGGTGAATATACCGATCACAATCCACACATGTCGGCGAATGGTGCAAGATCTTGAGCTATTGCAACGCACTCGTTCCTTCTGTTAATTCTAGGTGTCCTAGCCGCAATATATAGCGCTTCGAGAGTGCGTCGCGCCGAAATATCACACTCGCGCGCTAGGATCTTCACCTCCACATCAAAACACCTGTTTCCATGATAGTTAACCCTGTGATCACCTAAAGGAGTGGACGTTCGTGATGTACGTAGTCCGTGAATGTGCTCCTTTATTCTTACGCACAAGGGTCTCCCAGTCTCCCCAACATACTCTTCCCTGCAGTCTCAACATGTTATAAGGTATACTACACCCGATGTTGTGCAGACTCCTGCATTCCCAAACGGACAGATGACGCAAGAGGGTGTAGTGCATATACGATCGTACATGCGATTTCGTACTAACTGCGCTTTCAAGTTGGTAGGGGGAATCTCAATAACCCTCGCATCGTCCTGAAGGATAGATGCTCGTATGCAACCCCGAATTGCTGCTGTTACACGGTCAGAAATAAATGGTACGCAAAATACCACCTTCGACTGTTCGTCCTCAAGCTCCCTGATAGCTGTTGATCGTCGTCTAGGTCCGCTGATCCGGCTTATATTAGCGTATCCATTTTGCATCGCAATGGAGTGAGCCGTATCCAATGAATAAGCCACATCCTCGCCTTCAGATGAAACTGTGCGAGCCGTGCGAAACATATTTCGGATAACAGCTCTCTTAGACCTCGATGGATGTGCTGATGCGCAATGGATTATGATATTCTTGCTTGCTGGTTTCCGATACCATCTGGTGCTGTAGGACCCGCCAGAAAGAAGTAGAGAAAGAAGTACTTTCACGTTAAGGAATGCGAGCCAGTTAGCGGTGGGCTTTTCACGCGTGAATCTTATATGTTCCGACTGCCTGTTCAGTATATCGAAACATGTGTCCATCTCCTGTTGGGTTGGACATATGACAAAACAGTCATCGATATACCGGCAGTACACGGTGGGCATGCGTCCCAATACAGGGCGTTCCACCTTCGACATGAACGCAACCGCGAGCACTGGTGCTAGTCTTTGACCCATAGCAAGACCTCTAACTTGCTTGTAAAACTCACCCGACCACTTAAAGACGTTGCATTGCAGACAATCGCTAGTGAGACCCACCAACTGTGATACGGTAAGACCGTACATGTTGATAATGGTGTGGTGCTCTTTAAGCAATTCTAGGACTGCCTCCAACGCACTTTCATTGGAAACGTTGGTATAAAGCGATGCTACGTCGAATGACTCCATCACGTATCCACTATCCAAGATATATAACAATCTTGGACGAAGCTAAATATCAACATTTATCTTAACAGGAATTACTATCGTCTCGAAAGGAGCTAAACTGTGTTTACGGCCAACTGTATGTTTTTACATAAATCTCTCCAGCTTCTACAGCATAGAAGTACCATTTCAAACTATTGCTACTACGAATTTATATAGGTAAGATGTACTCTCATAAGCATCCAAGGTGTAAATTTATCTTTTATGAAGTGTCAAAAATGAATAAAAATAAAAGGATAAAAGACGGCGTTATTCAATCCTCTTTGGGATGCACCCCGCATTCCATTTCTACGGGATGTCGTGGAGGCGAGTTGAATGCGTATTTGGCCATACAATGACTTGAGGTGGCCAGCCGATGAACAAGTTAGTGCTTTATCCTTCATGAACAAGTTAGTGCTTTATCCTCCACCGACCCGGAGGGTTGGAAGGCATGGTTGGCCTGGGCGGGAAATCCGAACCATGAACCTGGTATCGGGTGCAGACTACAGCCGGCGCCTCCTCCGACTGCGCTCCACGCGCCCCGCTTCAAAAATGAAAAACGAACCCCTTCATTTATTTTTTCTACCTATTTCAAGGCACGGATCATAATCACAAGCGGCAAGATAGCAATAACACATGCGGTAAGGTAACAATAGCGCATTAAAATTAGATATAAGGGGCAGGGTGACTGAGCAACGAAAAAACACGACTGGAAGAAGACAGAGACATGTTAACCATATTCTCATTCTCAGAAAGTAGGGCGTATGTAGAGTGAGACGTAGAGTGTGTATCAGCTGAAGTTAGCTTGTGAATCTCAACACTGTTCTATCGGAATTTAAAAGAATGCCCTCAAAAGAAACGATTTTTCAGCTGCTGAAACCGGTGATGTGTGGAATCAAGTGTGCTGTGCGGTCAGTTTTCACATCAGATTATCTATTGTTTAGCTTTTTCCTTTCAGATCTCCATCTGTATAATATATTACACGCACACGTATATTGTATATTACAAACCAACAGAAGCTGTTCCGAAATTAAGATGCTTTGAGAGTAGCCAAGATAAGGCTAATGCACATAGATTCTCAAGACTTAAACTATTATCGTATTTCAGGAGAATGACCTAAACAGAAATGGAGGACTCAACTTTCGGGAGTTCTCCTTCTTCGCTCTGAACCTCATGAACCTCGAAAGAGCAGGTTTGTTAGCCGAAACTTGCTTGAAGTGCAACTTTAAGCCATTTTATACTCTATCGAAGACAATAACATTTAATTATGAATGTCCCGTTTTTTTTAGATGGTAGGGGCACAGTGATGATTTTCCGCAGATTACGTTCATAACAAATTTGCACTATAGTCGCAGTTTCATTCGAATTCAAGTGCAAGAATGGGTGAGCTTAAACGGAATGATAGGATAGAATTTTCTTGAACGTGACGCCTAATCTTCCACAACAGATCAAAGCATACCTTTTCACGTCAAATTGTGCTCAGTTCAAATCATGTTAAACACTTTCCTAATTATGTTGGGCACCCTTCTGAGCAAGCTTAATGCTTTGAAGTCAAGCTGAACATCTTACAAATCAAAACGAGCGCCCTCCATGTTAAACTGAAACCCTCTCTAATAGCGTTAGAATAAATTTCTAAAAGAAAATGTAATATAACTGCTTTGAAATTTTTAAATTCACCTGGCACAATGAGTGAACGCGCTGTTGAATTTTTATAAAAAAAATTATTTCTTTTATTTATTTATAATTTATTTTGAAGTAGAAATAAATAATCAAATTTCGTTTTAAAAAGCAGAACGGCTACACGCATTTAATGTATTAAAGAAGAGATCACGCCATTGACTCCACTAGGTCGCCGCAATTTTTATTCGATTGACAGCAAAAAATCTGTTTGCGTGGAGTATTTAAATGAAGCAACAAGAACAGCTATGAAAACACATATCGAGCTAACGTACTAAAGGAAGAGATCGCGCCATACACTCGACCAGATCGTCGCGGTCTGTATTTGATTGATAGTGCAAATGCTGCCTACTTGAAACAGGGGTGTCCATACTTTTTATTCGTAGTGTACGCTTTATAGCAAATTCTCAAAGGAACCTCAAGCTACGTTTTGGCTTTGGATTAGAAATATTTGCTCTGATATATTTATCTCACCGTGATCTCTTCTTTATTACATTGAATGATTGTACGCTTCCTGCGATTTGAAACGAAATTTAATTAGTTATTTCTACTTCAAAATAATTTATAAGTAAATAAGGAAAATAAATTTTTATAAAATGTCAAACAGCTTGCTCACTTATTGAACCAGGTGAATTTAAAAGCTGCTAATCAAAGCCTCACACCCCTGTTTCAAGTAGGCAGCATTTACACTATCATTCAAATAAAAACCGCGACGATCTAGTCGAGTGTATGGCGCGATCTCTTCTTTTAGTACGTTAGCTGGTAATTTCTGTTTCCTCACACCTCTGTTCCAAGCAGGCAGCATTTACACTATCAATCAAATAAAAACCGTGACGATCAGGTCGATTGCACGGCGCGACTTGTTCTTCTAATGCGTTTCCTTGTAATTACTGCCTCTATGCACTTGCAAACTGAATTCAATGCATTTCTTACCTAAAAATAAATTTGTTATAAGATTGTAAACAGTGTGTTCACGTATTTGGACAGATGAGCCAAAAAAAAGTCCCAAGAAAGGTATACTAAATTTTCCTTATTCAAAAATTACTCTAACCACAAATTCCTTGAAAAGTTCAGTTTGGCAACAAAATCGTCAATCCGAAAAAAAATGTACCTCTATGGTATATGTCGCGTAGACGAGCAGCATTGGGAGATAGGAACGCCCCATCGAATCAGATCGCATTGAGTGAACGTGCCAATCAGAGAGAGAGAGAGAGAGAGAGAGAGAGAGAGCGAGAGAGAGAGAACGTGTACAGTCGGTATCTTGATCGGTTGACATGCGTTTGGTCCGTGTTCCGCTTGGTTATTATTGGCTGGCGCGCTTCCACCTACCAATGCTGCTCACCTTCGCGACAAGTACCGAAATACCATTATAGACGCAGTGCGAACTTGAAAATTTCCAGAACTTGAAAAGCTGTTCCTCGCCGGTGACCTCGACCGCAACAGTGAGCTGGATGGTGATGAGTGCATTCCTGTGAGGAAGATGCTGAAGTCAGTGCTGAGAGACAAGAGCGAGCTCATGCTGAAGGTATGCACGCCTATTGACGTTAAAAAGACTGCCCAATGCAATGCTTTACTGCCTTAGAAGTACGATGTGAACGGCGACAGGAATCTGTCACGAGAAGAAGTGGATGAGTTGGCGACGAAGGAGTTTGGTGTACCGGTGCAGAGCGCTTTCGTCCTTTCAGACCAGGTTTCGCTTTGTTTCCTCTGCGAGCGGAGAGATGCAGCTGTCATTCTGAGGCGATCCACTTCCAGAATCGAGATCATGTGATTAGTGCTGGTGACGAGATGTCGGAGCTGTTGCTGAATTTGAGGACACAGGAGCTCGTAGACGCGCGACTAAGACTATCAGTGGGCAAATAGACGTTGCTGAACGGCGGTTGTGGTGTGCGGCAATAACGACTCGTTTAATAAAACTGTCTTCGTTGAACTAACATCGAATCGGATTTGAACGAGGTGGTGTTGGTGTTGGTATGGTGAACTTTCTCTGCATGTTACGGTGGCGGTATGCTTTTCAAAGACCAACAGCTGTTCACCAAAAGCTGTGGTCGGACTCCTGAACAGTCCTATGAGTAGACGGCTACCAAGGCTAGAATCCCACAATCTCCTCTTTTAAAAGACCTGCGCTCTCCTGCTGACTTTAAAGATCTATTCATGCATGACGATGGAGGGAATAGAAACTGTTGTGGTGACTGAGCCCGCAGAGCATTTCTAATAAGATTTCAACTTGTGAAGAACTCTTATGGAAATACGCTATGAGAAAGAATGTTTCTTCAGCCAGCACGTAAAATGGAACTCGCCTTAAATACCAGAACGACAAATATGCTACAAGGAGCGACGCAGTGAAACGAATTCATCTGTAGCAGACGAGTAGCCCAGCGATAAGGCATCAACTGCGACTTCACTTTTGGACAGTATAGACCTTTCGGACGCTCTCCGGGGGTCATGAATTGGCAGCAGACTCTCTGTTTGTGAGAATGATAGAACACTCTTTTCATCATCGATTGCAAGTCATTGTGTAGGCTAAATACGCACCAAAGCAGCCTCTGCATCACACCGCAAAGGTAGAAGGTCCATGTACAGTAACTGGGACCTAGGTAACCAGCAGAGGGACCTGGCGGTCAATATCGTCTGAAAAGGTTCTGCTAAGGTGTTGGTAGTAAAGACGGATGTTGCGATGTCTGTGGCCCCACTCGCAAGGGAATATGCCCCTGTTGAGCAAGATCCCCCACTGAACTCGAGGCGCTACGAGATGCCAAAGAACCGAGGACCCAGCGGGCATAGTAGGGGAACCCCATGGTATGAACATGCCACGCCCCCTTCCCTGGCAGACCGAGGCTCCGTGTGGTAAGCTTTGACCTCTCGCGCTGGGTAGCGCCTGGATTGACCATGATCGCACCACACGCCAGCTGTGGGTGTCTGGGCGTGCTGTAGTGATCCTCGACCGTAGTGAATAGGCACAACCACCAATACTAACCGACTACAACAATAGCATCCCATGACAACAATACCTCATTACGACATAACCAACAGCAGATACACACTAAATACCGATAATGTACTATTAGGAGGCTCACCACCTCCCTCTTCGTATGCAGCACAATAGACACCCACGGTTTATCCACACATCAGCATCGCACAACCATAATAGAATATAGGGAGTGAATACTAGATAGTATGGAAGGATATGAAGATGACGGGCCCGCCCCCGCTTTGTTGGCTGAATTGGCTAGCGAGCCCAATCCGAGCTCGCCGTTCTCCCAGTAGTGCAGCCGGCTGTAGTGAGTGATGAGGAGTGGCAAGGGTCTGCTCAGTCCCCGGGTAGAAGCGGGCTCAACAGTGTGGCGTCCAGTAGTCGTGCCCGTGCATCCGCTCGACGTGCCGACGAAAGTATAGAATGGACCTGGCGGCAGGCAGCGCACAGCCGGGCTCGCCGAGCAATAGCGTGAGCGGGCAGGCCGAACCTCAGGAGCGCCTCATCGCGGTCCCGGGCGGATACGGCTCTCCCTCGGGAGTTTGAACTTAAAGGAGGGGCTATCGCATTCGCGACAGCGGACGCAGAGGAAGGCTCAGCGGAACGAGGAACTGATGGCTGTTATTATGCTCTAACACGAACGAAGCTGAAGCAGTAGCAGCTGAAGTCTTATGAGTAAAACTCCAAAGAACAAGTGAGTCGTCCAATGAGGATGGTGTTAAATACGGAAACAGCTAAGTGTTAAACTTGACGATGACTAAAAACATGCCGAAGATGTGAAGTTTCCCCGCTTGTCCGAAATAGAGGCTGCTCGTTTGCTGAAGTCTTAGATCAACACGAGAATATAGCAGCTTGTTGTAAATAATATATGACATGATAATGAATGTAGATGGTAATAGAAAGCAGATTGAATAGGGAAAATTGCTCCCACCTTCTTTGCTCCTGGGGTCTCGTATCATTAAGTTGCTATTTTAGTACAACATTGGGCCACACGAGGTTTTAGGTGGATTTTTGTTAGCAAGGGGGGCTTTTCGACGTTGCGTCGTCTTCAGAACCTAGCAAGACATGATGAAAAGGTTGCTACGTGTTGCCTCGGTCTCTAAGGCCTGACGTAATCCTACAGGTCTTCCACAGCTAACAGCAAGACAAAAGCCACTATTTTCAGCTGGATGCTCATTTCTCTTGATAATTACTGCATTTCTGGCAATCTAGAGCGCTTCTTTATTTTCCTCTGCTTAGATATCACTCTCAGTGGGCAATGTTGTACACCTAACCTCATAGCCTATATTTATACTATTAGGGTGACCCGAAAGTTCGTGTGAAATTCGCTGTCAAGTTTTTTATTTGTAAATCAAGATAAACAAACCAACGATCAAAAGACTGTCAGTCCATTTCTCCAGAAGTCTGCGCTCCGCGACTCGATCCACGCCAGTATTTCCTTCTCGACATAGTCGCGCGTGTTGAACTCCTTCTCATTACAATAGTCCTGGAAAGACCGGAAGAGGATAGTTACATATCCGGACTGGTGGGTGGACTAGGGTTTCAATTCCGAGATCCTCTAGGGTTGATTGAACGACTGAGGACTGGTGAGGTCTGGCGCTGTCCCACAATGGAAGAGGTCGGGCGAGTTTTGAAGAGAGGCGAAATGCTTTGGACTTCATCTCTCGCAGTTCTTCACATATTGTTGGGAGGTAATTGTGGTGCTCTCCGGCAGCAGATTGTAGTGCATCATTTCGTAACGTGAGAACCAAAAAGGCAGCAATAGGTTTTTCACGGATATCCCTCTTTGTCAGAGTGGGAGGAAGCGTGTTGTAGTCATAGAGCGCTGTCCGTCGGATTATGGTAGTAGATCCACTTTTCACCCTAGCGTATCAGCGAGTTTAGCAGATAATATAATAGTTTGAAGCATTGCATGCATAATCCATGTTTTCAGCACGTGACATCTATCGATGTGACAGAATAAGAAGATAAAAATCAAATCCACGCGAACTTTTGGGTCACCCTAATATATAAAGTCTATGTTTATCAAGTGGGGTGGTTCGCAACTCACCTGCTCATCTGGCTAGGTTTTCTTTTGCGCGTATCGGCAGGGCTTTTCCCGTCTTCCCAATGTTGTATTCCATGCTACTTTCAAGCTATGAGTCTGATAAATTGTTTCAGTCCTTAAACAGTCCCCTCAGCTTTCTTTTTGACAAATAAAGTAGTTTCCGATACGCAGTTTTTGCCATGGAGTCAATTGCGAAATGATGGTCATCTGCCATTTGTCCGCGAAAATGCCTCCTAAGCAACATCATGCTACAGCTGCGCAGTAGGAGAAACTTGAATTTCGGAAGTAACCCAATGGCAGATGAAGGGGAGAAAGAGAGGTATCTTATTCGCCGAGGGCGATCCGCACGGCTATCGCAAGAAATTCGTTATCTTCGTTGATTGCCTGACACCGAGAGTCATTGAAAGCGGCTATACATGCATTGACAGCTTGTCGCAGTGAATCTTGATACTCGCTAGATTGGTACACTCTCTTACAGGTGATGGGAACATGTTCCTTTCAGGAATACAGGCATACTACAACTTTTATGAAGGGACAAAAAGGAAATGGGTTCAAAGTTAATTCCTCCGAGACAGAGTATAGTATAAAGGAGGCGCGCTGAGCTCTCATCTGTGGAAGTATTCATGAACGTTCCCGGGAACGTTCAAGGCTTCCCGCGGGAAGCGACCGGGGCGGGAAGCAAAATTTCGTATTCATGAACCTGGCGGGAAGCAACGGGAGCCTCCCTCGTCGATGGCGGGAAGCTCCCGGCCTACCCGCACTCAACCGTTCGGGAACACCGGGAAGCTGTCAATGAAGAGGTGTGTGTAATTGCACGCAATAGGATTTCGATGGCTGTTTTGGCATCGAAAGCCATCTTAACGGGGAGTTATCTTCGCCGTTCGTCACGCAACGTTTTCCTAGGCCATCTTCGAGGGTGAGGGGTGGATATTCTCTTCCTATCAAGTGCGATTGCCGCTTTCGCAATTTATTAGTATAAATTGCTTGTTAATTTAGGAAAGAGATAAATTGAAAGGCAAGTGCTTCAAAATGCATAAAACTAGACGATATTTGACACTACTAGCCATGGTGAATCAAAACTCGAGAGTCCGCACGAAGAAAATGAAGAATCGACAATCTTCAATATTCCGGAAGCAAAAAGGTTTTCTGCTGAGAAGTGCAGCTAAAATATGCTCTGCAATCTATGTTAACCTAGAAATGCAGAGTATCCCAGAAAATGTCGTCACTGTCTTATAGCCTACTTTAAAATGCGGAAAAATAAACTTCCAATGGTTGGCTACGAGACGTTGAACCATATGGGGCTCTGATGAGACAGTAAAAATTCTCTAGATTTGCAACTTTTTGCTAGAAACTTGTTTTTTTTTTTAAAGCCGTTTCAGAGCTTGATCGCGGTAAAGGATCACAAATTATTAGCGATCTATGTAACGAACGATGAAATGCTTCATGCAAGCTATACGCGAATTCTTGGATCATGGAGTAATACTTTCCAGTCGCAAATAAATTTTGGAGCGGATCAGAGCTGACTTTGTTGAAGAATTCCACGGATTCATCACAAGGCAGCGATCGTCTACCCGAGATGCACTATGCAATTTTCACTTTTCTGCATTTGAGTCTGGTGGTATTTGAATGCTGTTTCGGCCTGCGTAATGCATTCTCGCACCACTCGAAATCATGTTAGCCTTTTATTCGTTGTACACAAATCTGGCGTTAAATTACCTAGAGATTGTTGAAGAAGACCTTCATAGAGGCAAAGGAATTGAACCCTACCTTGTTCGAGCATATATTTGCAGTTCCACTCATGTAATCTCTAAAAAATTGATAAAGCAATACCGTCAAACACTCCACACACAGATTCTTAACGGCTGCAGGAGGTGCCTATTGTCCAAAATTAGGCAAAAAATGCACAAACTGGAGCGCGCTAGATGTGAGCGTCTGGTCACATTTACGAAAATTTACGATTTACGACTCAAAAATTGTCGTAAATCGTAAAAAAAAGCCGTAAATCGTAAAAAAATCCTCAAAAATCGCCGTAAATCTCAAAATCGTAAATAGTAAATCGTAATTACGCACACGCCTGGAAATTTAGGAAAGAGGTAACGCAAACTAAATTCCCGACTGAAAACGGAAATCTCGAAATGTTGTTGTTCTTAGTGTTGACTGTAATGCAGCCTATTCCCGTCCACTGCGCTTCTGAGCCACAATCCCGTGTCCTTGAATTCCGGTAAACCCAGAAATACTTCAATATTCAGTTGAAAACCCTGTAATTTGAGAAATTAGTTTTTGAAATCTTGCAATTCCCGCCTCCGCTGCGAATCTAACTCGCGCATCGCGGTCGCTCCTGCTTCCCGGTCGCTCGTGAATAGCGACCGGGTTGCGGGAAGCCGGGAGCAAGATGCGGCGGGAGCGGGAAGGCATCTCCGGCTTTCCCGCTCCCTCCGTTTCATGAATACGGCTACTGGTCACAGTGGGTCGCATGATGTCCACGCGTGACGTTCTTTCGCGCTTTTACACCTATTTGGCAAAGCAAACATTTCTAAGAAAATAAGCGCACAATGATTTCACATTTGGTTAAGCCCAGAACGGCTGGTGGTACAGAGGTTATATGCTGTTAAAGGATGCTTTGTTGCAATCAAAGCTGTTGCGCCAGGCGGGCTCGAACCCGTACCACCAGCTTTCAAGGAAGGATGCTACACCTTGTAGTATCGGCACTGTTCAATCACATGCAACTTCTGCGATATCTTCATGGAATGTGATGTAATATGTCACACTGAAGAGAGTAAGGCTTTGATTCGCCAACAGCTTTGTAGCATCCCATTCACATGCTAAGCAACTCGATCACCATCATCATATATTCGCCATTGAGCTTTTTAGTTTTGAGTGATATATTAACTATTCCAATCTCCGCTGAAGCTGAACCTCGTCGCGTCGCTGAACTGTCGCTGAACAGCCAGTCGCTTCAGTATGTGTGCTCAATGTTATTACAAGAGTTACAAAATTTGTTAGGCTGGTGTGTCAGAGCTGCCACCTTCAATAAGGTTTTAGAAAGGGGAGAGACGTTCGAAAGATCATTCGTCTAGGCATCATATCAGGATTACGGATAACTTCAAAAGATGATGGGAAAAAGAATCCAAAGATAGCCCAATAGACTAAACTGTAGCACTCATTATTCTTCATAAGATTCTCTTCCTTACAGTAATGATATCTTCTCCATCTTCAGCCTCTCTTCTGAAACTCTTCTCAAACCTGTCACTGGACCAGTGGATTCGCGAGCCTTTCTTGTCTTTTTATGGTTCACAAGAGGAGGGTTAAGCCAAAATGTCATCGTGATGAAGCTTGTTCAGTAGTGTTTATCTATGAACAGCATAGATACTTCACACTGGGCGGAGCACGATCGAAAGCGTTGTCGTTTCATGTGCTCTATATAACACAAAGCTGAAGTCATTCACTACTAAGTTGGTGATTGAAGCCATTTCAATTCAACTAACAAATGCATGGCGGGCTGGTTGACGATTATAGATGGTGGAAACATTATGAGAAGGACCTTCTCATAACGTTGAAATCTGATTAGCCTTCTCACAATTATACCTGAAAGCAAGTTGCACAACATCGGTATCGCTATTTCTTCTAGAAATTCGACACAAACAACGATGGCAAAGTGAGCTACGAGGAGATTAAGCCGGAGGTTCTACGCACTGCCGATGGCTTCACGCTTAAGCAGGTTTTCAAGGCAGTCGACATGGATAAGGTAGGGTTGATTTAGTGAGCAAGAGCGTATGATTAGTAAGCAGAAATGAAAGAGGTGGTCTCAAGGGAGCCTAGGTATTTACAAAATACGAAAAGAATGCAGGGGAAACTAACGACAAAAAAGTGCGCTGTTGAAGAAAAATCTTGATAAAGAAAGTCAGTACGGTAAACCTCATTTTTAAGGAGCATTCCGTTAGGAACTCCGCTCGAATCGATGGAAGTTCAAGTAAAGGTCACATAAGCGGTTCTCTAGAAATGTTGTGAAACTTACTGCACGCGAACCAAATTTATCTCGAGTACACGCATTTCCTTGAAGTATTTTCAACAATTCAGTTGATTTCAGGACTTCTACTTGAGCGCGCAGGAATATCTTGCGTTGCTAAACGAGCTTGGAGTACGTCAGAGGGTGAGTAACATATACGCCTTGGGCTTTTTCAGTTCTACGATTACCGGTAGGAACTGGTAGGGAACAAAATCTTTTGTAGATAGGGTTCAGAGAGAAGTGTGTCAGATGATTTGTCTTTTAATATTAGAGCGTCCAACAAAATTCGGCGACAGAATTACAAAACGAAACTCGCGCTGATCTCTACGCTTACTGATTAGTGGTGCCCCATTCGTTGCGATCAACGGTGGCCACGTTTGCGAGGAAACATGCCCTTGTAGAGCGTTTTCCCCACTCGTCCCGTGGCGCTACGAGGTAATCAAGAACCCAATGCCCACCGAGGAATGTAGGGGAACCCATTGTGAACAGTCCACACCCCCTCCCTGGCAGACTGGGACCCTGCGTGTAACCTTTGGCCCTTTGCGCGGACAGCGCCTGGATTGACGCATGCCCGCAGCACAAGTCAGCCGCGGGTGCTTATGGGCGAAGTGTAGTGAACCCGGACTTAGTGAATAGGCACATCCCCCAACTATTATGCAAGAACAACATAGTACCCAATAACACACAACAATGCCCCACATTATATAACCAGCAGCAAACAATGCACCAATACCAGTAAAATAGACGGTGCCACGCGGACTTTTTAGTTGAGCGAATACCTCAAACTTGGGTAATTAAACCTTTATTTTGATGATATACAACAAAAATACGAACAGGTAACGAGGTGATAACTAAGTGAATAAAATGAGATACAACGCGACAAAATAAGGCAAGTATTGCAACCAGAGTAAAGCAGTCGCATCGCTTGGGAGAGAATCGCATCGAATGGAAGTTGTCGCATCGCAGCTGGAGTCCTCGCATCGCACTTCAGGGGTCGCTGGACGGTACACTGACTCGCTTACTCATCGCGAGCCCCCTTTTATGCGCTCGCACAGAGGCTTCCCACAACAACTTCTCCGCTTCCCTATCTCCGCAGCGATCAAAATGTCATGGGAAGCTCTATGTATACAGGAGTTTGAATTTGCCTGCTGCAATGCACTTTGTATTTTGTCTATTTTTACTCAAAAAATCGCGTAATCCGCGATACTCCCCCTCCTCGCCGGGTCAGTTTGCATCGCTATTGTCTGTCCTGAAGTTCTCTGAGGCGCTGTGCAATGTCCTCAGCCTCCAGTTCGAGATGGGCCAGTTCGGCCTCGATCTGAAGTGTCCGGTCTGGGAGGTCGCAGATTGCAGCATGGTAGTCTCCTACCTCTCTGCAGTAGTGGCACATCTTTTTGCGCTTGCGACAGCGTTGCTCTCCTGTGCATCCGTATTCAAGGCATTTTTTGCATCGATTGTTTTTCATAATATAGGCTTGACGCTCAAAGCTGGTTCGCAACTGATCACAGGAGTGCGAGTAATGAACTCCTTCTCTGCGGCAGAAGGCGCACTTCATTTTCCACTCCCTCTGGCGGCTAACGCCTTCCTCGAATCCTCTCCTTTCGCATTTTGGCTCTCTTTTCAGCTCGCCAATACGTCTCTGAACTCTGGCGTATTTCTGCTGGAGGGACTCAATTTCCTCTTGGATCCTCGCGTCTTCCTGTGCAGGATGTTCGTCCTCCTCCACAACGCCCTCCATAAACTCGGCGTTTCCTGCAATTCTCGCTTCCTCAGCCGCTTCCCTGTAACGGTTGCCCTCGTTTGCATCTTCCTGCTCATTGCGACCCTCCGGGGCACCAGGAACGTCGGCATTGTTTCCACGGTTTGCTGGATTCCACTGGTTTAGTGCGGCTAAGCTCTCGTTCAGCTCCTTCCTTAAGGTCGATACCGCGGCGTTGAGAGACTCAAGCTTCAGGAGAATCTTCCCTTGAGTGCTGTCTTTCTGTGCTCGTTCTTTTTGAAGGACGTTGGTGCGTATGTCTCGCATTTTCGCAAACATCTCTTCCAGTGCCTGCTGTTGATCTTGAACGATGAGCTGAATCTCGCTCTGAGACGTCAGTAGAGTTTTCCTTGTGATTCCGTCTCGCATCGTATATTTCTGAGGGTGACCCATCATCGCCTCCCATGCATGAGATGAAATAGCTCGCGTCGCAATGAGAAGAGGAACAGGGGCATAAAGTAATCTGAGATGGTGAAAGTGAAAATTCAAGCGAGTTTTATAATTCTCTATGGTCAACATTCTACATTCTTAGCATCTCTTTCTTTTTCACCGTGTGTTGCATTAGAGACATAGAAAAAATCAATAGTGATACGAAGCTCATCACACAATTCCACAAGCTGCATAATCGAAGTGCAGTGTGTGACGATGTCGTTGCGCAGCTCGACGGGTGGTGGCAGGATTGCCTCTTTGAGTTGCCGTAGTTCCCGTTTTACGCGACGGAGTTCTTCACGGATGTCGTTCATTTCTAAAATGGGAATGTTACTCTTCAAGCTTAGTTTATCGCAAGGTTTCGATTGCATTTTTTCGCACTTTTGTATAGCAATTTGCACATCGTAAAGACTATGTATCGCACTATTCGTAGAGGAATTATGATAAGGATAAATGTTGCCACTCGCATTGCAATCGCAATAATTTCTGGTAAGAATAAATAAGTAACCGCAATCGCTATTACCAGAATTAATGCCAGAAGTATGATAGTTTTTTGCCATGAAAGTAAATATCGAAGATGTGGAAAAAATCTGGCCACTGTGCTGAGAGAAAAATTGAATTTTCGCTTGCAATCATCGCATGTTCTGATTATCGCAATGGTTCTACGAATTTCAGCACTCCAGATAATACAAAATAGAAGGTCTCTGAGCACACCAGAGAACAATTTATGTGATTTCGTGCTGAATTTCGTAGAAAATGCAGAATTGTTCTGTTTCCAGTAGGAGAGCAGGGAACGACAAATGTGTCTTGTTCGCATGTAATCTCCCCGAGAGTAGCATGTGAGGATGTACAATTAATAGTCGCTTCTGCTCCTTTTTGCAGCGATAGCAGCCAGTAAACATTGCATTTGCTGCGAGCACCTGTGCTTTTCCACTTCTTCTATGGTTTTGCTGACCATCCCCTGAAAATTCACGACAAATTCTGATGATGTGGTCTCACTAATGCGAGCCACAACTTGCGTTGAGTTAGTGCCATAAAAAAAACCGCACGTTCGCCAAGTTGATCGGTAATTTATAGGATAAATCGTTGAAAATATCGCTGATTGATGAACTGTCGCATTCGCATTGCACCTGGTTTTCCGCTGGACTACATTTGCAGTCGTCTCGTAAATCGCAGGAAAGATTTTGAGCGGCTAGATGCGAATCGCATTTGAGAAGCGTTTTCTTACTTTTTTCCCAGACTGCCAGTTGACTTCCATTTGAAATGAAATATCGATTGAGAATGGGTAGAGGAGGAAGTGCTAATGATGTCATGGTGAGCGTGAAATTTTGCACTGTTACTGGTACATTAGGTTTCATCGCAATGAGATAATGATTCCTAATGCCTTTGGTTTTGACTAAGAGTTCTAAACGTACTTCCTCCCTTCATCTAATACACTTAGACAGCTCATAGATCTGACTGCTTTGTGGGATCGCATAAACTCTGTAGAAAAGGCACCCTGAACTCGGGTAGAGACAGTCGCAACCGAGGCCACCGCAGGACTCCATGCATCCTGTCCTTCCCGGATAATGGTTAGCCCTTTCTAATTCTGGGATGAGATCGGAAGAATTAATCGCAGCACATTTTCTTCCCGTGCATGATCCCATATGGGGACAGCGTTTGCTGTCGAGTACTTGCAGTCCAACGTCGCGTGTGTAAAGAATGATTTCGTGATCGCAGAATAAGAAAAGCCCCTTCCAACGGATTTCGAGATGTGACACTAGAGTTTTGTTGGCATAAAGCCGAAGGCACGCCTCTTTTTTAAAGGGATTGATTTTTAGGATATTTGAAACGGTTATTTCGCAAGTTTCTAAGGAATCGGTTAAAGTGCAAATGTTAGATCGAACTGAGAAGGTGTTTACATCTTGACAACCTTGACTGAGGGCTACTACCTGGTGCAAGATCGTCAAAATCGCAATCGCTTCAACTAGTCGTCGCAATCGTCGATTTTCACGAGCGCCCACGGATCGTCGGAAGACAAATCGCAACAAGTGAAGGCAGATCTGAAAAACATGTCGCATTATCAAAATAATTGCTCTAAAAATGAGCCGAATAGGCTTCCCTATAGTTAGTGGGACATACAAAACTACATATACCAAAGCTACTGACATGTATATGAGTATTGTAAGGCCTATAAGTGCCCCTATTGGCCAGCATTCCGGGTTTAGAATTACTGATGAACAGAAAAAACATTGTATGTTTTCGCAAAAGTCTAAACCCGGGCAGGCTATTTCCATAGAAGAGTGTTTATCATTATCTTTCCACTTGAGGAAGATTGTGTGCTCATGTAAAGTCTTTTCTGGTGAGAAACGTACTAGCTGGTACGGCGAAGATTTTCTGTAAACTTTACATTCGTCTTCTACGCAAATTACGAAGTCCGTAACGTTGTCGCTTTGTAGAAGAACTCCATTCCTGTGACATTCCATCGTCATAAATTGACCTGCGGCTTGATAAAAAAGAGAAAATATTGTGAAAAACATGAATAAGAGAGTTGGAGAAAACTTGAATGTTGACGTTTTAGCATAGAATGCGTTTACACTGCTGGCAACATTCTTCCTCGGACGTAGGTTGTAACGGTGTCGCTCGGTTTCGCAGGGTTCCTTCTGTTCTTCAGTAGACGATGCTGTGTTGCTGTTGATTTCGAGAGGTACAAGGAGATTAGGAGGTCGCCTTATTTTTCGTCTTGTCGCCGTAACCAGCGCTACCTCCCGAATTGTTCCGTTTGTTGATGGCTTCAAGTCCGTTATGCGCGCCATCTTCCATTCGTTACGTGGTAAGATGGGATCGGTCACTAAAACAATTGACCTTTTTGTTGTTAGTTGTCACCTTATCAGTGCCGCCCTGTTTCGCGTCTCTTTTTGAACATTCGCGGCATTTTGTTGGCCGGCAACACTTGACCGCTCGACTATCAGATTTCATTAAGAAGTTCATAATAATGTCGACCACGCGCGTTTTCGAGCTGCCACGGCCTCGCAGGCCAAGTATGTGTTTGATCATTCTCAAATGACGGACGTGAATCCTTTCAATCTGAGCAACTTTCTTCTCGAAGTCCGGCCAACCTTCTTTGAATCCAAATCCATTGAACTTCTTGATCTCTGCTTTCACACTAGTGAGCCTCCCGGCCTTCCCGTATAGCACTCTGTGCACCATCTTCAGCTCACTAGCAGTGTATTTGTTCAGCTGATAGTTGATGTGGGATATTTTCCCCAGCGCCGTACTATTCCCGATTGCCGCTCGCCCTTCCACCGGTTCTTTCACTGACATCCTTCGCTCAACATGCCTGTCGTGCATACCCACTGAGGACCCGTGCGAAATTCCTGCACTACGATAGCCATGGTCTTCAGGTTCTCCCTTGACAATGACGGGCTCAGGCTTTACCACTGAGAGATCAGCCGGCAAATTCGCTAACTCGCGAAGCATATTCAGAAATTCCGTCTACCCAGACGATGTTCCAGAAAAGAGTGATCGGTGTTGATCATATGGCCGACTTGAGATACTGGGTTAAAACCGGCCGATGCATCATAAAATAGACGGAGCGTCCTTGCTCCAGCTCGTGCCACGCGGACTTTTTAGTTGAGCGAATACCTCAAACTTGGGTAATAAAACCTTTATTTTGATGATATACAACAAAAATACGAACTGGTAACGAGGTGATAACTAAGTGAATAAAATGAGATACAACGCAACAAAATAAGGCAAGTATTGCAACCAGAGTAAAGCAGTCGCATCGCTTGGGAGAGAATCGCATCGAATGGAAGTTGTCGCATCGCAGCTGGAGTCCTCGCATCGCACTTCAGGGGTCGCTGGACGGTACACTGACTCGCTTACTCATAGCGAGCCCCCTTTTATGCGCTCGCACAGAGGCTTCCCGCAACAACTTCTTCTCCGCTTCCCTATCTCCGCAGCGATCAAAATGTCATGGGAAGCTCTATGTATACAGGAGTTTGAATTTGCCTGCTGCAATGCACTTTGTATTTTGTCTATTTTTACTCAAAAAAATCGCGTAATCCGCGATAACCAGCAATGTTTTATTGAGGGACTCACCACTTTCTTCGTCGCATGCAACACAATATAGGCCTATGTCATACCTTCGCTCACCCCGAGCGAAGGCGACGAACAGAGCGATGAGCGAAGTCTCTCCGCTAGCGTGAAGCTAGCGAATAGGCGCGCAGTTAATAGCGTTGTGTGCAGCTGCGTCGTCTGCGCCGCAGACGCATCAAATCTCAGCTGATTAGAGCACTATTTTCTTGCGTCGTAACCACTGAAAATAATGAAATCAACAACAAAGAAATCTAAATGAAATACAAAGTTGACAAAACCAACATCCAAAAGAAGCTATGCACACTCATATATAAAAAAACTAAAGAAAAAGCTGGTTACTCACCTTTAAAAAATCGGACGTGTACCGGCCGCTCCCTCGGATGCGTTGGAAACACTAAAAACAATGAAATCAATAACAAAAAAAAAATCTAAATGAAATGAAAACTAGACAAAATCTAAATACAAGAAAAGAATCAGCACTCATAGAATCACTATAACAAAACCGTAGGAAAGGCGGGCACCTCACCTTTACAAAATCGCACGTGCGCCGGCCGCTCCCTCAAATGCCCGGCTTCGACGGGCAGCCTGAAAGAAATTGATTCAAAAACAAATAGGTAGCAAATAAAAGTCGAATTCGAGAGCAACCGAACAATAAGTATGAAAAGCAAGCGAGGAAGTTGCATGGTGACCCCCCCACCTTGTTTGCGCGGCGAGAATACTAAAAAAACAAAACATGGGGAGCTTGGTGGGGTAGCATCGCTACCGATGCTGGCCGACGCTCTGCTCAGCTCAGCGATGCGGTCGCATCGGTAGCGAAGCCGTATCGCTGCGAAGGTATGACACCCCGGTAGCGAAGCTTCGCTAGCGGTGGATCGGACAACTGTTACAGGCGTCCGCCCCCTCCACAACGCCTGATACCGTCCCTTCCCCAATTATGTTAGTTGTCCATCGCCTTCGCTAGCGAAGAGCGATGGTATGACATAGGCCATAGACATCAACGGTTTATTCCACACATCAGCATCGCACAAACTGAATACTAGATAGAGTGGAGGAATGTAGATGGGACGGGATCGCTCCCGCTAAATTGGCCACTGTGTTGGCTGTATTGGCTATCCGGGAGCCCCATCCCGGCTCGGCGTCCTCCCTGTAGTGCAGCTGGCTGTAGTAAGTAGCATGGAGCGGCAAGGCTCCGCTTGAGTAGTTCCGGGATTTTGGTAGAAGCGGGCTCGAACGTGCGGCGCCCCAAAGCCGCGGCCGTGTAGCCGCTCGACGTGCCGACGAAAGTATAGAATGGAACTGGCATGAGCGGCCGGCCCGCCAATCAATAAAGTGCGCGGGCGGATCGGACCTCGGGAGCACCTCATCCGGGTCCCGAGCAGATAACGGGGCCGCTGGAGTTTGAATTTAAAGGGAGCGAGCTATCGCATTCGCGACACCATCAGCTTTCACTGTTTATTACAGTGAAAGCACATTACAAAGCAGGAAAAGTATGAGCGAAGGAGAAAGCTTCGGATGGAAAATTGAGCAGTGTGCACCCCAATACCTCTAAGCCTAGTGGAAAAACATTAACACTCTACACAATGCTAGACAAGAAAGAAGTACAAGAAAGCCATGATATCCTCTGAAGTATTCTGCAATCCCATTTATGCATTGCGAGACACGTTTTTAGGCAGGAAGTCTCACCGGCTCGCCACGAACCATCGACATGGCCTCGGCTTCTGCCACTCCAAACAAGGTTCTGAAGCGCTTCGAAAGAGTCTCCAGTACCACAGCAGAAA
Source organism: Heligmosomoides polygyrus polygyrus (assembly GCA_947396885.1). Taxonomy (NCBI): domain Eukaryota; kingdom Metazoa; phylum Nematoda; class Chromadorea; order Rhabditida; family Heligmosomidae; genus Heligmosomoides; species Heligmosomoides polygyrus. The sequence goes on from OX377203.1 coordinate 101,920,718, forward strand.
CGACCGACACAACAGACACCTCCACATCGCCGTCCACATCCGAAGCTCCATTGTCTACTTCTGATACGCAAGAAAGCACTGTCGAGACAGCAGTTGAAACGACTTCGCTCTCGTCTGCTTCTTCTACCGCTGTCGCCCACGCTGAGATGATGATTCGAGACAAAAGAGCAGTTGAAAGAGGTGGGTGTTTTTGGTTAACGTGGAATTGCATGTAGATCTTCAATACTGCAGGCGGAATGAGAAAAATGCCATTCAACAGTTTTCTTTGATTTTCGTATCGTAAGCAGCTTGCTGTGTCGCTTTCTTAAAAACCAAAAAAATATTTTATGAGCCGCCCTTGTTGCCGTTTTAAAAACGATACTACAGAATGCAGTAATGTTACCGTCGAAGCGGTTGCTGTTCCTTTTGTATTTTGCCTAGTAAACATAACAAATATTAATCAAATATTATAAGAGTAAAGGATAAGGTGCGACGTGACTCAATCCCATTTGGGATGCGCCACGCATTCTACTTCTACGGGATGTCGTAGAGGCCAGTTGAATGCGTATTTGGTCCACATTACGACTTGGGGTGGAGAACCAATGAACAAGTCAATGCTTTATCAATCCCAGACAAGACTGCCACCAAATCACCGAGTCTGGAGCGGGAAATCCGAACTGGGAACTTGGTATCGGGGCAGGCGACAGTTGGCGCCTCCTCGGAAAGTGTTACACGCATAATAAAATTACTTAACATTAATAGCAGCAGTAATAGCAATATGCTCCTTCTTTCAGATATGGTCAAGGTGGCTCCGGCTCGAGCGATGCAGGAGCTCTCAGTTGATGCTGCACCATTAATCGAGGAAAAGCTCTACGGCTCAGGAAGGTCCGGCTCAAAAAGGTTCGTTCACTGTGGTAGAATAGGAAATCCGAAAAAAGAATAAAAAAACTGAAAAAGAAAGCCACATAAGTAAAAGGTGATCAAAACAAAAACCGTAAGCATGGCATTTAGAAATGAGAGTGGTAAAGGTTGGCGTTAGACAAACTTTGTTAGGAACACTTTGCGTACATTCATGCTTTTCGGTTAACCAAAAGGCAATTTGGCGTTTTATTCTTCCAAGAAGAGTTCGTCGCTGATTCATAGACCCCGGAACAACGGAACGCTAAGTGAGCCTAGGCACGGTGCGAACCTATAATCGATTCGTAAAGCCAAGCGAGATCAGGCTCTCGACCGACTGCTCTACACGCGCCGAAGCTGCTCATGCTGCGCAAACATACGCAGTAAAATTACATCTTAGGCCTATGTTATACTTCGGCGACGTTGATGTCGGCGACGTCGGCGACAGTGTTGCGCAGGCTGCCACGCACTGCGTAGCATCCGCTCAACAACGATGTTTTTATTGGAGCGTGTAAAAGTTTTGAGAAGTTGTAAATTGAGAAAAAGATCGAAAGCAGATATTCTTCGCAGTCTTCTTGTAAAGCCCTCCAAATCGTGTTCATTTTCATGCCATACTGCGATGAATTTCAGAACTCTCGGAGTCGTTCACGCTAGTTCAGGAAGACGAAGCAAGAGAGAAGACGCCACTGCTCCTCCTTTGAACAAGAATCAGATGGTCAGTTTTTGGATAGGTTCTTTCTCGACAAGGTTGAAAGCGGACGCTCGAGTAATTCGGATTACATCGTTCAGGAGTTGAAAAAGGAAGAGATGGATAAGCTCGCCGAGACGGTAAAGCACAACCTGAGAGGCGGTGGTGGAGGACCATCAATAGACTTGGCAGTCACGGTTCCCTACGACAGCAAGGACTTCGAATAGAAGCTTCTGGCTCCGAGCCGTTCCTACTGATGAAATCTTATGGATTTTCACTGTATATTAATAGTACTAATGTTCTGACAAACACATTCGGCACCCAATTCTCAACTGTAGTGAATCTGCTCTTATTGTTAGCATAAAAATTGTGTCCTATTTGTTACTTCTTTGCGGCTTTGTTGTGATGCACATGTATAACAGCGTCTGAATTCATCGGCAAACTATAGTAATTTCTATCTACCTCTTCACTTCTACCTCTTCTTTTCCAACTATCATTTTTGATTACGATGACGAGCAATCCTTGTCTTACTGGTATCTTCCTACATTTTGTGTTATTGCTGATAAATGGATCTTTTCATACTGATCACATAAGTCGAACAAACAAAGGCTGTTCAGTAGCATAGAACTTCCCCACAGAATTCGAAGAGTAGAATTTGTTCCAGCTCCCCTTTCGCTATAACTAGTCATTTCTATGAGGGATATCAAAGATGTTCGGACTTAAGCTAAACGTAAAAAATACGGAATACTTGACGACGGATGTGAATGAGCACAGATCCATTAAGGACAACGGACTGAGCTGTCACGAGCTACATCACTCAAGAATCTTGGATCAGCAGTCACGTCCGATGGCAGCCTAAAGTTGGAGGTGAACGCACGTGTGGGTTCAGCCTATTCCAAATGGCGCTTGTTGATTGGGGTGCTTTGCGAGAAGACAATACCCGAATACCTCAAGTCGAAGGTGTATAGAGCAGTCGTCCGCCCGGCAGCTGACTGTGACGAAGGAAATTGAAAACCGCCTAAGTTTAACGGAGACTCTCGTGCCCCGGGCTAGCCGCCACCGGCATCGCTAACGGTGGTCAAGATCGGAGGCCACGGGTATGGCAGTATGCTGGGACCTACAGCACGCATATGCTCTTTCCTTTTCTACTGCGCGGCACCAACTACGTAGGGCGCTGCTGCCTCAGCTGAACCAGATAGACGGAATTGCGATAACTCCTAGCTCCCTGACCGGTCTACGGCTCTGCGCCTACTTCCTCGCTCGTTTCTGCGCCTTATCTTCTTAACACAATGTTGCGAGCAGTAGAGGTGTTGGTCTTCACTAGTCTTTTCGTAACTCCCGCAGACACAAGATCATATACAGACTTAATATACTACATATTCTACTACTTCCTACGAATACACATAACTATGAGTTACGCAACCTGCCCATCTACTCACTAGGGCCACCCCACTCAACAGTCCGCCAGGGTCCGGCGAGGTCTTGCCTGGGGCGTGTGCCCATGAGGCGGTTCTCCTCGGGTGCGTAGCGTTCGTATCGGCTGGTTGTAGGCGCCGCCGCCGCGCGTCCAGGTGGCCATACCTGCGGCGTCATCCCCCCGCTCGCCGTCACGGCTCACGCTGTGCACCCGTCGCGCGCGCGGCGGACAACGGCCCGACGGAGGCGGTCGTCGGCGGCCCCACGACGACGGCCCGACGAACGAGCGGAGCCACAGGTCGACCAGATTTGCAGGGACTGCAATCAATAGGATGTTCAGAGGATTTACAAAACGAGTGTAAAGATACACGTTGGCGTGAAAAAAAACATAGCTCTATATCAGAATTTCGAGCTCTATCTAATGAGCTCTACCTCATGCTTATCAATGCCACAGTTGATGCGAAATTCTTCAAATTTGAAACTGAAAAATAATTCTTTGCAATCCTGCTGCGAAGCTGTAAAGGATATGTTTTCAGACTAAAATTTCACACAGAATTTAACTACGTCACCTAATACCTTCTAGAAAAGCTCTTTTTAAAAGAAAAATTGTGTGTACCACACCGTTGGGGACATGTCTCCAAGCCATTCAATCACGAAGTTGATATCCTATTCTATTACATATATATATAAGAGTTGTGTTTTTTGTGTATGTCATTTAAGCGGTCCAAAACTTATGCGGTGAAGGTAACGGAAATCGTTGAACACGAATCTGAAGTTCGCGATTGATGCTTCGATCGATCATCAACCGATATTGGTCAATTTATCGCTTCTTTGTGGATCTCATTCAGCGGTTCGAAACATCAGCCCGGGGGTTATTGGGGTCACTGAACACGATTCTAAGTTTCGTTTTTAAAGTTTCGATCGCCATCAACTGATATTGATCAAATTATCGATTCTTTGTGGATGTCAATCGAGCGGTCCGAAACGTCAGCTCTGGGGATAAGCGAGGTCACTGAACACATAGTCTTTCATTGCCCTCTCATAAGACCTCGACCTCCTGGAGGCCGTGCGTCCAGGGACGAGGTTATGTTTATTACCAGGTAGTAGGGACATGTCTATTAATCGTTGCTCAATCGTTGCTTACCGCCGTCACTGCTTCTGTGAATGGACTATATAGTGAAGTAGCACAAATTCTCCACTCTACAGTCAATAAAGGGTATCGCAGAGTCGCCTACGCACTTCGACGGTGTTTTCGAACTTCCAGTGGCACTTCAAGATAAACTCCTTCTCTTCGAAAAAAAGCCTAGAGCCGGACCTGACTCTTGTTATGGGCTTAGAAATGTAGAGAGGGTTATTAGAGCGATAGCGAAAGCGATAAATTGTGCAGTCAATGAACTCACACGTCATGCGCCTTTCACGTAGTTGTCCATCTCTGAACGTTAAAATAGGCACTGTACAGGTTAGTGTGGCCAAGTAGTAAAAGAATTTTAACAAGCAGTTAGCCCATGCACAATCAATCGAGTTTGAAATGCAAGGTTTCAGTCGAGTGCATGGCGCAATCTTCACTGTTTGCACTCCAAAAAAATTTCGTTACCCTGAGCTTTTATATGAGTTTTAAAATCTTCAAAAGCTTCACTATCACCAATGGTAGAACCATTCAAAGAGTACATGCATTTTTTAGGATGCCCTGCATTTTTCGCAAGCCATAATGTGTTTTTAACTTTCAAACCTTTAAAGAAGCTCACATCAATCGAAACGGCCACTTTCTGGAGAAATTATAACAAGTATTCAAGCGAAAACAATCATTCGAGTATAAAATGCAAGATTTCAGACGAGTGCATGGTGCAATCCATACCGCTCATTTGCCAGACATTTTTTACCGTCTTAAAATTTTATATGAGCTATCAAGCTTTTAAGTACTTTTACTCTGAGCAAGGTTATCACCTTTCAAACAGCGCATACATTTTTGGGACACACTGTATTTGTGAACATAAATTTCGTAATTGAATTCTGCGTAGAATGTTGTCTTGGAGACGGTGTCATCCACACAATTTTTTCTTCAGAAAACAGCTCCCCTAGGAGGTATTTAGGCGACGTAGTCGAATTCTGTGTGAAATTTTAGTCTGGAAACATTCCTTTTACAGCTTCGTAGCAGGATTGCAAAGAATTATTCTTCAGTTTCAAATTTGAAGAATATCGCATCAACTGTGGCATTGATAAGCATGAGGTAGAGCTCATTAGATAGAGCTCGAAATTCTGATGTAGAGCTATGTTTGTTTCACGCCAACAGGTATCTTTACACTGGTTTTGTAAATCCTCTGAACATCCTATTGATTGCAGTCCCTGCAAATCTGGTCGACCTGTGGCTCCGCTCGTTCGTCGGGCCGTCGTCGTGGGGCCGCCGACGACCGCCTCCGTCGGGCCGTTGTCCGCCGCGCGCGCGACGGGTGCCACAGCGTGAACCGTGACGGCGAGCGGGGGGATGACGCCGCAGGTATGGCCACCTGAGCGCGCGGCGGCGGCGCCTACAACCAGCCGATACGAACGCCCCCCTCCCGTTCTCCTCGCCTCGCTCCAGTGGTTACCTCTTCCTGGCGTCCATGCCAGAGGCGTTCCTCATCCCCGTCGTGACTGGGCTCCTCCTCGACGTTGCTGCGGTTAAATCGGCTCGCTCCGGGATCCGCGGCGTCCAGCGGATGTTGACGAGAGGAAACGAACGGACACAACCGTCTAGGCCGGCGGCAGCAGGAGAACACTGGCGCCCCCGCGCGCGTTCATACTTCGTCGCAGCGAATCGACGCTGCGTATCACATGGGTTCGCTCGACGGGACTAAGAGGGCGCAGAGACTCTGCGTTCTTAATAGCAAAAATCACGACAGAGGAGCTCCCCGGCAAGTCGGAAAATTTGACGAAAATCGCGTCTAGACATCTAGAAATGAAAGCCAAATTATTTTTTAAATAAGCGAATTGAATTAATTTCCATACACTTATTTAACATACAATAAGCTCTCTAACAATGTATAGTGCCTTATGTTAAAGGACTCTGCTTATTTTAAAAAAGTGATAAAACCAATGAAGTAAAAAAAACCTGCATTTATACAATTCTTTCAAAAATTTCATTGTTGATTGACTCGGATTCTCTCTACATAAGTGACTACTTATGTAATAAATAAATGAATAAATAAATAAATAAATAAATATATATATATATATATATTTATAATATTTTGCACCAACCTAACGCTACATCCTAACATTTTAGCTTCAGTTTTTTTGACCCGCTATCCTACAAGCTGCTTGTATTTTCGCCAGAAAAATTGTTCAATATATTTGAGTGCCCACAAAGCCAACTGGATGCGGGTGGAGAATATAGCACAAGTTTGAACCAACGAATTCTCGCACAATTTTTGCACACAATTTCTGCCAAGTTTTTTCTTGGATAGCGCTACACTAGGACAGTCCCGGGACCCAATTACCACTATTAAAGCAAATAAGCAAGCATAAACCCGTGAAGATATCGCATATCGATATTTGAAATAACAATGTGAATATTAGAAAAATGTGTTTTTCGTGTTAATGAAGCAGCCGTTAGATTGGAGAGGTCAGCCTGGGCAACGCAACTAACAAAAGTTATTCTGGGGCGGGCCGACAACGCGAGCGCCTCTTTGATCTGATACGAACTCCAGGCATAAGACCCAGGCCCAAGTGACCAGTGGTAAAACCAAGTACTTGTTGACCTCTACTTGCAGTAGGTGGAATAATCGTTTAGGAAAATTATTGTTGAAGGAAAAATTGTATTTGCGGAAGAAAAAGTGTATCGCAATATTGGTAGTATTGAAGGCACTGTCACTCAAAGAGCCAGTTCAGATTTTTGCATGAGATAACAAATATTATTAACGACGCGAGTACCAAAATAAGAGCCAGATGGTAAGCACAAGTTCAGAGATGTCTCAAAAAGGAGCTATACAACAGCGGAGTCTTTCAGATGGATCGTAGCATTAGCAGAGGTGTTTGCATAGGCAGTAGCATCACGCTATTCCCAAAGCCTGCAACACATCTATTTTTTCAACCATTCCTTGAAAATCCTACTGTTTTCTGTTTTAAAAACTTCCCTAGGCAAGCGTTTGACCCATCGTGCCACTCTGTAAAAAACGAAATTGAACAGCTGAGTGTAATTCTTCTTCTGAATCATCGGATAGTGCAGGCTGAATCCATTACATCGTAGACTGAAAGATCTGTATATCTTGTACTTGCTGGCACGAAGCTTCAGCTTGCCACGAAGTATTTTAAAGCAAAATATTAAGTCAACAACAACTCTCCTATGCAGCAAGGGTATTATAGAATACCCTTCGTGAACTATGTTTGGGCCTGGATAGGTTTGAGACAGCTTTATATAATAATGCGAGTTACTTTTTTTTCTGCTATTAGGGCTCTAAACACTGCTTAGTAAAGTTATATTGGTGTGGGAGTTGCCAAAAAATAGCCAGATGGTAATTAATTAACTAGTAAGGGTTTCATTTTTATTGTTTTTGAGCGTTTCTTCTTTTACTGTTGCATTTGACGGCTACTTGTTTGTTCCAATTTTTGTTGACGTTGTAGTGCACCTTCGAGTGCATTTAAATAGATAGATAAATAAATAAATAAATAAACGCGAGCTACAGTTTGCTAATATCCGTCACAAATAGTGTGTCACGTTTGTCCCAGCTTTCGCGCAGCGTAATTCTAGAACGGAAAACTATACTTTTCCAGGACTGGAAGCTATGGTAGCCACAGCAAAGTTGAGATCCTTCTGCAGTTGTGATGCATCATTAGCGTTTTTGTCTAAGAAGCTTTTGCAGATATTCTATGGATGTTATGAATAAGGAATAGAGTGGATCTCGCGCTCCGGATTTATGGTTAGAGTCCAACAGTCAGTTGGACTTCACTTCTCCCGTGTCAAAATTTTGTACGGCGATCTTTACCAAAGATATTTTGTCATGTACATATCATCAAAATTTTCGATAGTGATGCTTTTGATAATACCTATCATCTCTGCAACAGGCGAGTAGAACCCATTTTATATTTTCGGCAAACACAAGTACGTCGTGAGTAGCATGTGTCTCATGTTGCTAGAGAACGCGTGGCTATGTGGCTGCATTGCAGGTGTTTCTAATTATTCTTCACTACTTCAATGGGTTCAAACTTCAACAAGATTGATCCACACATGCCGAAAGTAGGTTTCTCCATTACAGTAAAATCTAAAAAAATGCTATTGGAAGACTTCATGGGTCTATCCTAATCGGGAGGGGCAACCTTAAAGCGCCAATTGCGCACGTTACATCATGCCACATCAACACATTTCACGAATTTAAATGCGAGCTTTCGTGTCACTTGACACCAACTGAATCTCTGAGCTGAAAGATTTAGGCGAAGGGCGGCTGTTGGCAGCACGTCCAGCGACGTACGCGACGCAACCGCTTGCACTCAAATTTGGCGATGGAGCGCGGAAGCCGTGCGCTTTGTGCTTCTTGTGCGACGGCGATGGCGCCATCGTCAAGCAGCTCGTAGCTAGAGGGCCTGGTTCGGGCGATGGAGGTCGGGGTTCGGTTCCTATGCATCCTGGCGTTTTTGCATTTCAACTGGCTGGATGAGATCTCAGGAGTTTTAAAGTCTACACATATTCCAGGCATTTTCTGCCCATTTTTCCAACTGTATGAGATTTTGCAGAACCTAGGTGCGGACTCCCTCCTCAGCGACGAAAGGAGTTTCCACACGGGCAGCTTGAATGGCATCCACCCTGGAGTCCCTTCCCTAGTCTGGTTCTGCGCTCTTCGTGCGCCCAGCTGCGGACTCACCTCTGAGCGTCGAAAGAACCCAACAGCAATAGACGATTTCGCGCTCCATCGCGAACACATGTGGGGCTGCTGGCAAATTGCCAACAGCCGCCCTTCGCCCAACTAATGCGGCCAAATCTCTGTTACAGACTCAGGGGAAGGATTGGAGGCGCAAATCAGTATATGCTTCTCCCTTTCGACTAGGCTAGATCCGATTTCCCTGTTAAGAAACGCTCAGTCTTCACTAAATATGTGTTTAGGATTTGTACTCTGGTTCCACCGACTGGGGAAGTGGGTCATAGTCCATATGAATCCCTTCGGAGAAGGAAGAAAGTAGGTGCAATCGTAGTTCCAGTCGAAGTGGTAGTACAATCGGGAGGGGGGGGGGGAGGGAAGGGACCTGACTCATTAAAATCATGGATACCTTTGCCACTTCCTTCTCTGAATTCAATCGAGATGCTCAACAGTGTAGTGACTGTTTAACGGACTAGAAGGGATCGAAGATGTGCCCACCTTACTGGGGCCGTGTTCATCAACGACATACGTAACTTTAACGGAGAATTGTAAGCGAAAAGCTTGGATAACGCGGCTTATCAATCAGTATGATAAGCCGCGTTATCGGACCACGGAAGTATCTTAACGGTAGATCGGAAGGGTCTAAGTGTTGTATATGGACAGAATCGCCTTTCTCTGGGAAACAAGAGTATGTAAATATCTCGACCCCACGAGTTAGAGACGACAGAAGTTCGGCCGTTGGCGGCGTTAGCCCTCTGCCTGCATGCGGAGGACGGGCTCAAGTTGGCTGGAAACAGCGATTATGGGGATCACTCAGCCCCTCTACGCCTGCGCCACCATCGCTCGCACGTCATCGCACAACTTTTGTCGTCCCTAACTCCGTGGAAAGTTGTATTGGGGTCGAGACATTTGCGTTTTGTTGTTTCCCAGAAAGAGGCGATTCTGCCCTAGACAACACTTGGGCAGTTCCGACCTATCGTTGAGACAGTTTCCTGGTGAGCTTTTCGCTTACAATTCTCCGTTAAAGTTACGTAAGTCGTTGATAAATTTGGCTCCTGGAAGACCAGCAAGATCTATACAAGAAGTACAAGAATGGGGATTTGCACGACATTGGCAACTATAGCTCAATCTGCAGACGTTGCAGTCTACGAACAAGATATTTGAAATATTTTGAACATAATCAGCAGAATACTATCAAAGGGACAGCCAAGAGAATCAGCATATTTCGTGAGGAGGATCCCCTTGACGCCCCTTGACGAAGTTCTTCGCGAGGGTACAAGCTGCCGCTGTGCCTTACGTTCATCGACCTGAAGAAAGCATTCGATTCCGTCGAAACTGAAGCGGTCATCGACGCCCTGCTCACTCAGGGTGTTCCTACTCAGTACATCAGAGTCCTTCGAGAGCTGTACAGTGGATTCACGACCAAGATCTCACCATTCTACAACGACGTCGTCATCGACGTGAAGAGAGGGGTTCGGCAGGGGGATACCATATCCCCGAAGCTCTTCAGCGCCACCCTCGAAAACTTCATGCGCGAACTAGAATGGCAGGACATGGGACTGAAGGTCGACGGCCGGCAACTACATCATCTTCGCTTCGCTGACGACATGGTGCTCATAACATGGAGCACCAGCCAGGCGGAGCGAGCGGTAACCTACCTCGACCATGTGTGTGGAAACGTTGGACTGCAGCTGAACCTTACGAAGACGATGTTCATAAGGAACGGACGAGTTTCTAATGCCCCATTCTTGCTCAACGGAAGCAACATCTCCGAATGCTCCAGCTACGTATATTTGGGTCATGAAGTCAACGTGGCCAACGACCAAGTGCCGCAGCCAGGCAGAAGAAAACGAGCGTAATTAATAGTTAACTAATTTTTATAATTAAATATTAATTATTTACATAATTATATTAGTTAGTGTAATAATAATTCCTCGTAACCCAACATGCCGTTTATGGCAGCATAGGTAGTCCCTCCCCTCCTCACCAGGGGCCGGATTCATCAACGACTTAAGGTTATGTAAGTCGTTGATGAATCCGACCCCTGGTCTACACACGGTCATCGCGAGTGGATCGGTCACATGCGCTTAGTGACGCCGCAGAAGTGTTCTAGTTGGAAGGGGCATATATAGGAAGTGGAGACAAACTTAGACAGTGTGAGCTCTTTCGAGCGCTCGGAAGGATAAGGATAAAGGACGGCGTTATTCAATCCCTTTTAAGATGCGCCACGCATTCTACTTCTACGGGATGTCGTGGAGGCGAGTTGAATGCGTATTTGACCATACAATGACTTGCGGTGGCCAGCCGATGAAAAGTCAGTGCTTTATCGTTCCCAGTCAAGTCTGGCACCAATTCACCGACCTCGGAGGGATGGAAGGCTTGGTTGGCCTGAGCAAATCCGAACCAGGAACCTGGTATCGGGTGAAGGCGACAGCCGGCGCCTCCTCCGACTGCGCTCCACGCGCCCAACGCTTGGAAATCGTGAAGAAAGGTCCACTCGTAGATCAGTTTACCGTGTCGTCTTTGTAGATTAGTATGCTTTCAAATTCAGGCGCGAATAGGCTCGGAGGGTAACCATGTACTCACGGCTTAGCTAACTTCACCATGGGTGTAGGATACACCAGTGCAGCTTAAAATTTTTAGATTCATACAACGGAAAACCTTGTGTAGGGCTCTCCTACATGGTGACCCATCTCTTGCTCCTAGATTTGTCACTGGCTGTCAAGGAGTCAGAGTAGGGTCCCTCCTCCCACTAGGATAGATGCCTTCTCACTATTCTTCACGAGCTATTATGCCGTCTCGCCGCTTCATCTATTGGATCTGACTGTGAGTATATGACGTCAGGCCTACCATTGTTGGATACTTCAGGTTGGAATGGTTATAACTCATAAAGTGGGTCGATGGAAAGTGTTACGGAACATCGCGTCAGGACCATTTTCTGATGTGTTCATAGTGGCAGACGAGGAGAACAATAAAGCAAAGTACGCGATGAAATGTGAGAAGTTGGAGGGAAACCAGAGGTATCTCTTTGCATGTCACCATCGTCGGTGACATGCTGAGCGTTGGACTTCATCGTTTCAGGCCTGTACTTAAATTGGATGTGATGGTGCTGATGGCTGTGAAAGGCTCTGTGGGATTTCCACTTTTTATTGCAGCCGGTCGGACGAACACCTATAGGTTCGCAGCCTTTTCGAATCAAGTATAAAACTACAGTAAATTACTAGTGAATGATGAGAACAGGGCGTTAGTAATTCCCTATCTGGAATGCCGCACGCATTCTATATTGTCCATTTTTTCACTTTTTCACTTTTCGCTTTAACGACCTAAAAATTGGCGGAGTTCAGAATGCAAAGATGCGCAATACATGCTCTGGTAGTGCAAATCACTCTCTTTCGAAAGCTGTATAGCGCTATGCAAGAGACCACCGGCAAAATCCGCAATGAATCGTTGAAAAAAACGCCAGGGACTTGTGGGACAACCTAACGTGTCTAATGATAAGTCAGTAGTGTGTACAGCAATCACGAAAATTTATTTGCGCTTTTGTACTGATGCTGCGCTCAATGATTTACCGCCAACAGCAAAACGAGAGGGTTCTGTCTGGCAACAGATGCAAAACAAGGAAATAACGTTTATAAAACCAGAATTAACGGGAACAAATTCTTGAAGCGATACTATTTATTTGTGATTAGTGCTATTAACGCCCTCGTTTCATGGGACTTGCAAGAATAGTACAACTCTGCTTCAGAAGTATATCATTCGTCTTAGAGGTGCATAATGGGGCGCTTCAAAATGTATTTAACGTCATATAGAATCGAAGGCCTATACTACAGGTGTAGTACTTTAGGTATCTTAAGTAGAATAGTTAGAAGAAAGCATCTGTGACACCGAAATGAAATTGAGTTTGCGCTAACTAGGGAATGCCGTCAGCTTCCCATGCAACTTCGGATTGAGACGTATATCACGTGAAAGAGCTCGAGACGCTGATCACAGATATGTAGACCAAATTTGCTAAATGGATCTCCTGAGCGAGTTATGGCCGGTGGAATCTGCGATGTCTTCCATGTGTTAGGCGCGCTCAATCAGCGTTCGGCGCAGTATTGCGCGGAAATCAGCGGTTCGGCTATCAGCGCCGTCAGCGGCGGCGGCGGCGTAGTGGTAGAATGCCCAGTTCCAAAGGACTGGGTTCAGTGGTTCAGAAACCGCCGATGGCGGTTTTTTGCATTTTGTGACCTATCTTCGACGAGGACTTATAATCTCACTTTTAGCACATTTTTGAGCGCACGGATTATGGCGACTTGCATTTACGTCTATTTGAAGACGAAAACGTGTTTCAGGTAAAATGTTTTATCCATGACGTGAAGCAAGTCAGAAATTCAAATCAAAACAAAATAAAAAGTAAAAATAAAATCAAAAATCAGCAAAACTTAACAAACAAAAAGTAAAGGCACTAGTTAAAAGTTCCGACTCCACCGACACGACTTCGGTGGAAAAAAAAGATTTTCGCTAAAACTTCGTCTAGAGGGGTTATTTGGGGTGCTGATCACGAATCTGACATCCGTTTTTTCCGATTCGGTCGGAGACCACCCATACCGTTGCTATAACCGTTCGGCCGAAGTCGTGTCGGTGGAGTCGGAACTTTTGACTAGTGCCCAGCGAAATCGGTGACTCTGCCTGAACCACCATTGTTAAAGGTATGGGTGGTCTCCGACCGAGTCATGAAAAACGGATGTCAGATTCGTGATCAGCACCCCAAATAACCCCCCTAGACGAAGTTTTAGCGAAAAAATTTTTTTCGACCGAAGTCGTCTCGGTGGAGTCGGAACTTTTAACTAGTCCTTTACTTTTTATTTATTATGTTTATTAAGTTTTGTTGGTTTTTGATTTTATTTTTACTTTTCATTTTGTTTTGATTTGAATTTCTGACTTGCTTCACGTCATGAATAAAACATTAACAAACACGTTTCCGTCTTCAAATAGACGTAAATGCAAGTCGCCACTGGCCGTTCGCTCAAAAATGTGCTAAAAATGAGGTTATAAGTCCTCGTCGAAGGTAGAGCACAAAATGCAAAAAACCCGCCAGCGGCGGGAACCGAACCATTTAGCAAATTTGGTTTACATATCTGTGATCAGCGTCTCGAGCTCTTTCACGTGATATAGGTCTCAATCCGAAGTTCCATGGGAAGCTGACGGCATTCCCTGGTAAGTAGTTCAGTATCGCACCCAAAGCCGGATAATAAACATAGCAAAGGGTAACTCATTTTACATGCAAGTGTTTGCGCTTGTTCCAGATATTGCGTAATGCAACTGGTCGGTCCAGACCTGGGAAAACTTCGGAGAAGTCTTGTGGACAAGAGGTAATAATGTGATTTAGAAAGGTATTTAAGCAATCTCAACTACAAGAACACCGTCCTTCTCCCAAATGGAGTAGGCTGAGACCGCGCGATGACCAATCTGTTAAAGTTTTTTTTCAAAAATCTGAAGTAGAAACCATCGTATTGCCAGCCGCTACTCCACTAAGAATGGTGGTAAAATGGTACGCACATAGTGTGCATGAGACCAACGTTTATGCTACGTCTAGCGATTTATAACAGAGGTCTACAATCCTTTCATCATTCTAACGTTCTGAAGTTGATTATGCCGCGCCCTAATGCGGCTTGGCTCAGAGGCGACGCGTGGCGAGCAGAAAACGGCGCTTTCCAGCGCGCTTTTGCGCTGCTTCTCATCTTTCGCGTCGCTTGTGCTGGTTGGACAGGGCGGCTTGTTCGGTACTGCACCGCTCCTGTATTTTGGCTTTGGAGCGAAACAGGCGCAAAAACTGCCGTTTTCGTCGTTTTCCAACTCTCTTTAAAGGGATCTATTCAAAAAACAACGGTTATCATCCAAATCCATTTTGGACCGTCTATCCAATGATGTATGTAGGTATCATACAATGGTTAAAAAATAGATTTGAGACCTGTAAAACCTGAACCTCTTCGTGCTTTTATCTCGTGTTGCGAATGTGATAGCTCGCATCCTTATATTCAAAACTCCTGCGGGCTGCCGTATCCGCTCGGGAACCGATGAGACGCTCCCGAGGCTCGGCCTGCCTGCGCGCGCTATTGGCTGGCGAGGACCGCGGTGCGCCGCCCCCGCACGGCTCATTCTATACTTCCGTCGACAGGTCGGGCAGCTGCGCGGGCGCGGCTCTGGGGCGCAGCACCTTCTTGTCCGCTTCCACCATCGTTCCGGGGACTACTCGAGCGGAGTGTTGCCGCTCCTCACTACGCACTATAGCCGGCTGCACCTCTGGGAGGACGGCGAACCCGAATAGAGCTCGCCTAGCCTAGGATTGCCAGTATGGTCATTCTAGCCGGAGCGGTCCCATGTATCCTGTATTCGTTCATGTTATCTAGTAGTCACCTCCTATATTCTATCTGGTTGTGCTATGCTGATATATGGAATAAATCGTAGCTATACTATATTGTGTTGGACACGAGAACGAAAGTGGCGGTCTCCTAATACTACATCGTCGATATTGGTATTGTGTTTTGTTTATTGCTGTTGGGTTATGTCATGCTGGGCATTGTTTTGTGTTAGGCGCCTTTTATACCCCCGCCGCGGCGCGGCCAGTCGTGTCGCGCCCCGATTTTGACGCGCCGCTGCGCGATTACAATTAGAAAGGGGAGCGTCAGCGAAGCGCGGCCACCAGCATCTGCGCACTAAGGCCCGTGCTCCGGAAACGGTCTACGAGTCATTGAGGGACCAAAGCAGAAAAGATTTTTTGGTTGATCAGCGCAATGCATCTTGTCAATGTTTGTCGTGGGATTCCTGTGGGGAGCGACGAATCCTCTCTTAAGCCTGGAGTCGAAGTCGTTCGCTCAACCTACGGTTGAAACTGGTGAGTGTGGTACCGAACCTACCGTAATCGCCCGTAACTTCAAAAACCGATGTCAGATTCGTGACCAGCACCCTAAACCTCCCCCCTCCTTCCCAATAGGAGAAGTTTGGTTGAAGAGGTGAAATCTCCCACCCCACGCCGAGTCTGCCGCGGCTGATAGCGCCGCGCCGCGCCCTTCCCCTCAGCGGCGCGATTCGCCGAATACCGTAACTCAAAATTCCGTCAAGTGTGGTGTTTTGCGGCGGCGGAGTATAAAAGCGATGCGGCGCCGCTTCGCGGCGCGAAAAATCGATAGCCATGCCGACCATCACACCGCGCCGCGCTGCGGCGCAAGTATAAAAGGCGCCTTAACGGGTACTATGTTGTGTCGGCTAATATTTGGGGGTTGTGTGCTCACTACAGTCCGGGTTCACTACAGCACGCCCGTAGGCACCGAGCTGGATGTGACCTGTTCACATCATGGGGTCCCTCTCATATCCCTCTGGGTCCTGGGTTCTTGGTTGCGTCGTAGCGGCACGGAGCGAATGGGGGACTCCGCTCAACAGGGGCATGTTCCCTCGCGAACGGGGCCACCGATTCGCAACATCTCGAGCGATAGAAGAAGGGTCGCTTCCATCAGGTTTTATGAGTAACCAAAACTATATCTATCTAAAACAACTGGAAGATACCTACATCACTACATCCACATTGGATTTGGTTGGTATCATTTATTTATCTTTTGTTTAATCCGGCGTTTTTTGGATTTATTCCGCGCAAAAACCGAAAGGCAAGCAGTATTGTTTTAAATTACATGGCAACGATTCCATGAATGCTTGAAATAGCGAGTGTGTCGTGAACAAACGCTACCCAACATGGAACCAAATGGATTTCTCCACTGCTTAACAACTTTAAAGTTAATGACTCTTTCCCGTTTAGATTCTCAGTGCCAACAGCTTTACGAGTTTTGCAGCAAACACTAAGGAGGCTTGAAGTGCTGCATGATGCAGGGTGGCTATGTCGGTAGGGTTCAGAATTCTACGAAAACTTAACAAGTTAGCTAAGCAGTAAAGAGCAGAGCTTTATCACTCTTGCTACCACATATGGTAACAGGACGCCAACCTATAAGGAAGAGAGAGATAGCAACTGTAGCGCAACCTTTCGGCGTTCTATTCCTTACAAAATGGAGTGCGCTTGCAGCGACGTGAAGGCACCGAATTTCGCTATCGGTCTGGGAAATGAAAGTGGTGTGATATATATGCTTGACTTCGGATTCGCGAGGAAGTACAAGTGGGTTCTTGAAAAGCTATAGTTGATTATTCTAAATAGCCTAAGAGTGAAAAGTTTGGACAGTTAAACAAAGTATAAAACAGTACGACTTGAAATGTTGCGAGAAAGATCACATAAGCATTTAGACCTCAAACATGCAGCTTGCAAAAAGAAAATTCATATGAAACAATTTCATATTTCAAGGGAAGCGAACGGTGAAATTATTCCTCCTCGAGAAGCAGCGGCATTACTCGGAACATTTCAGGTGAGCTCAAAAAATGTTCAAAAACGTAAAATCTCCCCCACATTGTGGACGCCAGGGAAGGATCTCACAAGGGAGGTCAATGAACTTCCCGTGGCAATTTAAACGTGACGTGATGAGGGTTGTAGAGGATTGCCTGAGGAGCATCGTAGAGTCAGATAGAGCGAAAAAGTCTGTAAGAAAGTAACATTAATGCGCAATGCAAGTTGAATTTTTACCTAACAAGTGCTCCAACACGCCTAACGGCACTTACACGCTTTGCGCGACCTTGAAGCATCACTGACCTATGGAAAGTAGTTTTTGTAAAACCTAAAATTCGCTAGCATCTAGGACTTGGTGCGTACTTTATCGGCATCAAGCCCTTCACCACTTCGGTACCTTTATCATAGACATAATTTCCTAACCGGCCAGTAATATCATCGGTTTGTGCTGCGCAGTACTTCTGTTCCTCCGGTTATTCCTCCGTAATCGTTCTCATGCTCAACAGCTAGCGTTTAAAATTGTCGTTGACATGTCGTCCGAAGCCAGGTTCCTCCCTCTCGTTTCTTCTTACTGGATCTAATTGCTAGTCCGCCTTTACAGGTCTTCCCTCCCCCTCTTTAGCCCCACCACCTTCCTGGTCCCAACTACTGGCCCACTTCTTCGTTTCCACTATTGACACCTACCGGTCTCTTTTTGCTCGTTTCCCCGTCCTGGCCGCTCCTCCGGGTTCTTCCTTTCCTTCCTGGTCGCTCTTCTGGTCCACCATAGAGGTCCCCTTACCGCCCTTCTCCACCACCCCCTTAGTGGTCCTCCCATGCTCACGGCACGGTCGGTGACACGTATTCAGAATCAGGATGCTTGCTGCGTGACGTAGGGAGCCCGTTTTCTGGATCAAGAAGCTCAGAAGCGTGCGCAGTCGCCGCTGTATCGAGCAAGAAGGGGCTATGCATATGGCAGATTCCTTGTTCTCCGTATGAATTCCGTATGAATTCCGTATGAATTCCCTTACGGCTCCCCTCTTGTTGGTTCCCCGTCCTGGTCCTGCCTCCAGATCCCTTCTTCCAGGTAGATTCCTCCTCCCCCTCGGGATCCTCCCTACTACTCTCCCCCAATCAAGTAGGCCTCCCACGCTCACGACACTATGACGGCAAGCGAACGCCCATTGTGTGACATCGGTGTCACATCCTCTAAATCCGGTCTCTCTTAATGGTAATGGATCCCCCTGCTGATCCTCCTTACTGTCCCCCTCCTGAATGGGAACGCCCTAATGATCCCTGCATATTGCCTAAACTCTTCTTGGTGCCACCTCCTGGCCTGCTTCCTAGTTCCCCCCATCGACCATCCAGATGCTCCTCCTGGTCGCTGCCTCCTCATCGCTGTCGGTTCTCCACCCTCAAAGTCTCCTTTTCTACCCTTACCCCTTTAGTAGTCTTCTCATGCTAATGGCACGAAGTCGGCTTCTGAATCTGGACGCTCAGAAACGTGCGTAGATGCTGTTGTGTTAAGCAGTAAAGGGCTGCGTTTCCCCTGCTGCAGCAACATACCAGTTCAATAGCAAATTTTACCAGCGCTGTGGATGATGCGGCGTACCTCATTCAGGTTAGTCGCTGCGGATGATGCGGCGTACATCACTTAGGTTAGATCACTCGACGGACAAACTCTTTTATATTTAGGTGGTGATAATAGATGAATAAAAAATGGTAACACAAAATGCTGAAAACTTTCCGGACAATCTAATAATAGAAAAGCAAGGAAAGAGAAGGAAATAATGAAGAGGCCCACACACACGAAAGGAACAGAACGTTTTATGAACATTCCACTGGCATTTTCCTGTAACTTTCGAGGAATTCCGGTTAGATGGCTTTAAAGAAATCTACTAAAAACTGCAATATTAATAAGAACTCCACAAATGAGAAACGTAGCTGCAAAGCCGTATGTTCACCCACATGATTTCCATATCGAAAAACCGTTAAGGGGTTGCGGCTGTAAGACGAAGACTACTATTTACAGTACACATCGCTCGCCAGTCATGGTCATAGGGACCAAGCACCGAAGGACGACCTGGAGAGCTGGTTTTACATGGCCGCCGAGCTTTTGAAAGGTTAGTGAATCTCATGCGACCTTCACGCTGTGGTATTGAGTTTAAAGGTTCGACAATAAAACACCTATTGCACCACTTTACCGTAAAATTTCTATGTGAGATGTCTTAGGACGTCCTCTTATCCCGCTGGTTGTTTGTTTACACTCAGCAGTATCCCAGTTAAATGATTTTAAGGGCCACTGCCATGGTCAAAAATCGACGGGCACAAAGAGCATCATATCATAGCGGCGAAGAAGATGTACATTCGCGCAGAAGGGCGAGCTGACTTCATCGAGGGAATGCCACCAGAATTCAACATCATTCTGTCGATGATTGACGACATGGGGTTGGTGTCTAGCTAGATTCTGGTTTCTTACAGCTTGAAGCACGGGCGCTAGGAATTTCTCTACAGAGAATTACATTACTTTAACAAATCCCAGCTATCCCATTATAGTAAAATTTCAATTTCTTTTAAAAAGTATTTGAAAATAAAATAAGGACTTAAGGCCGCCACAGACTTTTGCGGCGCCGCTGAGCGGCGCCGCTGCCCTATGCTTAACCATAGGGCAGAGACGCAGAGCTCGCCAGCGGCGCCGCTGGCCATCGCTGGCGGAAATGACTAGAATCATTCCACCCGGCGGCGCCGCTCCAGCGTCTGTCTGTCTGCGCTCTGCGCTCTGCCCTTTCGCGGCGGGATCCAGAGCGGAGACGGTCGATGCGGGCGCGCGATCGTCATCGGGGCGCGTTATTGTTAAGCACCAGTCGGTCCCCACTAGAAACAGTACAGTACCTCGCCGTCACCGCTCCCACTGATGATGAGTCAAGCCGGTGCCGCTGAGCGACGCCGCAGAAGTCTGTGGCGGCCTTTACACCTTATTTGCAGCAGCCTGTGACCGACTACAATTCAGGTTTTTTGATCGACCACAGTACGACGTCTTCCAAGCCCTCATTGATCAAGCGGCTGAAAAGCTCGGTTACACACTACATGAACCGCTCGATTGGCAGGTGCTTTGATCTTTCCACTACGAACCTTGGCGACTAACCAAGAGCGATTTTGAAACTAAGACATCTATTGGAGACATACAGACTGACCAGACGTTCAGCGGCCTAGCGAACGCCAACGTCTGGTTGGGGGCTTCGCTCCCAATCCCCGAGAATAGAACAACCCCACACTTCCTCCATTCTCCTTAAGGCCTTTCTTCTTCTTCTTCTTCTTCTTCCTCAGTGTTTGTCCCGCTTCATGGCGGGGTCCGCTTTTAGGCCTTCTTACTTTTATTAAATAAAAAACCGGTTTTAATAAATAGATTAGTGCAGCGGGATATGGTAGGGCAGAATCTTTACTGCTCCTGTGAAGCCCATCCACCCATTAACGTATCTATAGTTCTGCTTATTCGACTATTCGAAAAATTATTCTCTTTCAATATTCGATTTCGAACAAAAATCGAAAATCAGGAAGTTCTGAGTATTTAATAACCAGAAATTATTTGAACAATTTTATCGAATAGGTATTACTGGTCCCCTTACTCGGAATCCCTACGCAAGCTGGACGTCTACGGCGCGCCTTCTGAATGCCTGCGCACGTTCGACGACGTCTATGGGACATCTTCTGAATTAATGCGCATGTTGCACGACGTCTTCAGAATCCTGACGCACATTGAACGACATCTTCAGTACGTCTTCTAAATCTCAATGTACATTGGACGACGTCTACGGCAGGTCCTTCTGCATACCTACGCACGTTGGACGACGTATTCATAAGGTCTTCTGCATCCCTACGCACTTTGGACCACGTCTACAGCACGCCTTCTCGTTCCCGGCGCTGGGCAATTGATCCCATCCATACCCTGACCCGTTGCCCGCTCAAAATATCACAAACTTTTACGATCCGCCGCCAAGGATATCAGTTCGCTGGCAATCTCCCATGGTTAAGCTGAAAGAAAACCCGTCTGGAATGCGCCGCACTATTGTACAAAGCTCTTTTTTACCAGTCGATTGGTCGAATATTAAAGCACAGCAACTCTCTTCAGTGTTTGTGCTTAAGAAAACCGGTTTCTGACAGCTTCTAAACCTTTGACAAAAATCTGGATGTTTCGATGTCCTATTCTTGAAGTAGGAGAACAAATTATTGTGAAGGGTTGAACCTAACACTAGCAGTAGCAAACGTTTGCCCGTACAACTTGTTCGGCGTGGACATAAGTGACATTCGATACAAATCATTTACTGCAGGAAATTTTCAGCAGAACATTCGTGTGATTCGGAAGGCGGAATTTGTTGGTGAACTTGGTGAATCAAATTTGGCGTCGATGAAGATGGACGAGGAGGACGACGACGATTCAGACTACTCACTAGACGTAACACCACACGACATTGAACAAAATTCGAAGGAAGTTGTGCAATTGAAGAATTAAACGATTTTGTTAGCGCCATTGCACACATGAACTGGGCACCATCACATAAACAAAATCATTTCGTTTTAACCAGATATAAAATATGATGGGTGGTAATAAAAAATGAAGACTTAGACTTTTAATCGGCTTTCAGAAAAAGTGATTAGTTCCATTATTTAGATGTTTCCTCATTCAACCATTCTTGTTCCTCGTCCTCGTTTTCCTCTAGAACCGCCTCATCTCTACATGCAAATAAAAATTTTGCTGTCAAAAAATTAAAAATCGAGTAAAGATCGCGACGCATTGAATGGGGACATGATGCAACCTCCTGTTTTTGCGCTAAAAAATATCCTCCTTTCCGGTCTTTAAATTATACTTTCCCACTATTTTTCTCTAAATTTTTCTCAAAAAGTCAATCTTTTATAAAATTTTGAGCAATATATCCACTTCTTTGGTACGTGAATTAAAAGTTCAAAGAAAGTAGTACCAAAACTTTCGTTGAACAAAGAATTTTCCAACTTTTTTTGAGAATTTCTAGTTTAATGTAAAAGGAGCTCCTCCTAATTTGAAAAATGTTCCGTATGATTTCAAAAGCGTTAGACCCATGTCCTACCGTGGCTCATCTCGAGCGAAACCTAGTGATAAGCTCCAATATCGATCGCGCGGAGAAGCGAGAAGCCGCTCGCTGAAAATAGAAAAGGAATAGAAAATAAAGGATGTATTTCTGTTTCTAAGCATCATTCCTGGTTTTATATGGCGGATAATGAGCTTTTTTGGCAGAAGAAGCATATGTCTGAAGTTTCCGTTAGATGGAAACACGCGTTTGTGACCCCAGTTTCCAAGAACACTCCACTCAACAATCCCGGAAGCTAGCGGCCAATGAGCATCACCTCAATTTTTGCTAGACTCTTTGAAAAAGTACTGAAGATGCGCACCTTGATACCAATAAAGTAATTTCAGAAAATCAAATAGGATTTTTAAAAGGTAAATCCGTAGAAACAAACGTTCTCACTTCTTTGAATGACTGGACTAAGTCAATTGGAGACAAAAAACGCACGGATGTAGTGTATTTAAGCATTCGACAAGTTTCCGGTAAAAAATTGATAGTTAAAATGGAAGCAGTCGGTATTCGTCCTCTGGTCATAGATTGGATTCAGCAATTTTTGTCCCAAAGAACATTCAAGTTAAAACCAAGGGTTAATACTCCAAGGTATTTCATGCGTTTAGCGGCGTCCCTCAAGGAGGAGTCCTGTCTCCAATTCTGTTCTTGTTGTATACCTTCGACCTTTAAAAATTGCTTCAATAGTCTTCGGGATAAATGCAAAATGTATGCTGATGATGTAAAAATTTACAGAAGACTTGATAACGAGGAAGATGTTCAATCAGTTCAGTCTGCAATTGATTTTGTCGGCTATTGGGCAAAGAAATGAGAATTACCACTTTCAATACAGAAGACATATTTATTTTCTACTTTCTGATCATTGAAGCGAAAAACCACGCTCAATCTCCAGAATATATGATTAATGGTTAGCTTCTGAGAAAGGCCGATGAAGTTCGAGATCTGGGTGACACTATAACGAGTGACCTTTGCTTTTCTAAACATTGCAGAATGTTGGTGAGAAAGGCCAGTTATCGTTTATATTATTCCTCAAGGCTATAAAGTCTAATATCTCCAAAGTTTACCTAAGGGCCTTCAAACCTATGTATGTCCTATCGTGAAAGCTGGTACAACTGTCTTCAATCCAAGTAAGAAGAAGGATGTTGACGTTCTAGAAAGCGTACAAAAATAGTTTCCTCACCAGAAAGCTTACCAGAAAGTTTACCAGAAAGCTGATAATGCGGCGTTTCTCGACGGATTACAGTTCAATTCCATGCGGACATCAACGGGCTCTTTATTTTCGTTTTTCATCACTGAACACTACAGAGTGCGTAAAAAATATTGGCGCCCTAATCGTAAGCGTTAGAAGTAACAACACATCATAAAATTTAACAAGGTTATATGCGAAATGTCAACAATGATCTAGCTAACAGAATAGCATCACTTGTACTTTATATGGGCTTCTTTGCTGCGAATGCAGGGGCGAAGACGACGAGGAAAGGCATCGACGGTGCACCGCAAGTAGTCCACGTCGATTTCGTTCCATGCTTTGACCAGATCATCCTTCACTGAATTCATACTTTTGTGGAAAGTAGCGCAAGCCTTGTTCTCCGAAACTTTCTATATAGAGTTATTTAGCGGATTCAAATCCGGTCTATACAGAGTCATTCCTCTGCCGAAATGAAGTCCTTCAAGTTGGCGCGGCACCAGTCTTGAACATTCCTCGACTCTGCGCAGGAGTCTAATTTGCTGCAAGACATACGGCTTATTCTCGAGGTGGGATTTGAGCCAAGGAACTGTTGCTTTTTTAGGACTCAATACAGATAGTTCTACTGATTTATCGTCACTCATGTATCCTCCACGAAAACGTGAGACGCTTGTGATGAATGCACAAACCATGATACTGGCCGGATTCTTTTATTCTTTGGCATTAACGACGAGAACGGTCATCTTCTGATGGATCGTAAGAGGGCTGTGAAGAGATGGAGCGAAAACTTCGAGGAAATCTCGAATGTAGAATTTGAACATCCTGCTGTTCCCTTTGCATCACCTGTATACGGTTCCGTTCAGAAGATCACACTGAGCGTAACTGAAGCAGCCCTGAGGAAGATGAAGTCAGGCACCTGCCAGCTGACCTGTGGAAGTCGAAGGGCTGGTGCCCTGCTGACTGGCTGACTGAGTTTTTCAATCAGGTTGTTGCTGAGAAGAAAGTGCCTGAGGGTTGGCAGCAAAGCACGACCATCCCGATTTGGAAGAAGAAGGGCAGTCCTGCAGACTGTGCTAGTTACCGACCAATTCGCCTTCTTTCGCACACCATGAAAATCTTTGAGCGAATTGTCGATGGACGTATTCGGGATGCCGTCTAGCTTTCCACGAATCAGTGTGGTTTCGTCTCTGGCTGTGGCACTGTTGATGCCATTCACGCTGTTCGTCTTTTGCTAGAGAAACACCGCGAGAAACAGAAACCGGTGCATTTTGCCTTCCTGGACTTGGAAAAGGCCTTCGACCGCGTTCCGCGGGAAGTGATATGGTACGCGTTGCGACGACATGGTATCCCTGAAGAGCTTATTGAGTGGGTGCGCATCCTCTACTCGTGCCCAATAAGCCGAGTGCGAGCACCAGCGGGAACCTCGATGGAGTTTCCAATCTCTGTCGGAGTGCACCAGGGATCTGCGCTCTCCCCACTGCTCTTCGTGATCGTCATGGATGCAATTACACGCGATCTCCAAAGGGCAGCTCCTTGGACGCTGCTGTATGCCGATGACGTCATGCTTGCATGCGAAGACAAAGCAGAGCTCGAGCGACAGGCACAGGCGTGGTGCGATCGCTTAGCATTGTTCGGACTCAAGCTAAACGTCAAAAAGACGGAATACTTGACGACGGATGTGAATGAGCATGGATCCATTAAGATCAATGGTACTGAGCTCTCACGAGTTATATCTTTCAAGTATCTTCGATCAACAGTCACGTCCGATGGCAGTCTAAAGTTGGAGGTGAACGCACGTGTGAGTGCAGCCTGGTCCAAATGGCGTTCTTTGACTGGGGTGCTTTGCGACAAGACAATTCCTGAGTACCTCAAATCAAAGGTGTATAGAGCAGTCGTCCGCACAGTAGCGACGTACGGTGCTGAGTGTTGGCCCGTGACGAAGGAAATTGGAAGCCGCCTCAGTGTAATGGAGACGAAAATGCTAAGGTGGACGGCTGGAGTAACGCGATTGGACCGCGTTCGCAATGAAACCATTCGACAAAGGTTCGGTGTCGCCTCGATAGCTGACAAGTTGCGCGAAGCACGTCTACGATGGTATGGTCACGTCTTTCGCGCTAACGACGACACCATGTGTAAGATTGGCCTGAATCTTGAAGTCCCTGGAAAACGGCCCAGAGGACGCCCGAAACAACGTTGGCTAGATACGTTGCATATGGACTTGAAGTTAGCTGGTGTCCATCCCGGCCAAGCGTTTGATCGGGAGAAGTGGCGTCACCAGACCAGAAGAGCGGAGCCCGCCACCAAGCGGGACAAACGCTATTGAAAATGATGATGATGATACTGGCCGGATGCGCCTCCCTTGCAGCGAGCCTTCCGCCAGAACTAACACTTTGGAGGTCCTTGAAGAGTATGTAACACTTTTACAGGGGGGAATGCACAGAAGTGTCAGGTCACTGAAGGTCAAAGCATGGAACGAAATCTACGTGGACTACTTGCGGCTCACCGTCGATGGCTTTCCTCGTCGTCTTCGCCCCTGCCTTCGCAGCAAAGAAGCACATATAAAATACAAGTGATGTTATATTCTGTTCGCTAGATCTTTGTTGATATTTTGTATTAGGTTGTCCCATAAGTCTTCGCCGTTTTTTTCAACGATTCACTGCAGATCCCGCCGGCGATCTCTTGCACAGCGCTGCACAGCTTTCGAAAGGGAATGATTTGATATAATATATATAATATAAAACCAACCCAAAAAGTCCCTGTGGTTGGACTTTTTGGGTTGGTTTTATATGTCATTCGAAAGAAAATGTCTTGTTCTATAAGAATATGTGTCACGTTTATTGATTTCTACTGAATATCAACAAAATGCCAAAAAGAGAAAAATCGTCTTCACCAACAACTCCTTCTCCTTCTCCAGTTGTTGATATTCGACAGAAATCAGTGTGAGCCAATAAACGCGACACAAATTCTGAGAAAGACATCCTCTTCCAAACGACATATAACACCATGCAAAAAAGTCCAACCACAGAACCGGAGTTCTGGTAAAAATTCGGACAGAAAAGTCGGAATTCCCAATCTGATGGCCTAAAAATCAATAAAGGACAAGTGAGAAAATAGGACCAACATATATTCTTGTAGTGCAGAACATTGTCTTACAAGTGCTATAAAAAACTGCGCAAAAAATTACAAACCTAAGCGGAGAGAACAAGTGCGCAAATGGCTACTTTTTCACCTTTTCACCTCTCACTTCAACGACCTAAAAATTGACGAAATTCATGATGAAAAAAGAAACGCAATACTGGTTCTGATAGAGCAAATCATTCTCTTTCGAAAGCTTTGCAGCGCTATGCAAGAGACCGCCGGCGAAATCTGCAGTGAGTCGTTGAAAAAAAAACGGCGGGGACTTATGGG
>OX377203.1:101947771-102324865 GCA_947396885.1 Heligmosomoides polygyrus polygyrus
ACGCAAATGATTAACTGTGTCACCAGTCGTCCCGTTGATCATCGACTTGCTCGAGCGGGCGCCAGCAGCGTCTGCATTCGTCCTGTCGCGTGCCAGGGTACTCCAGTGAATTCTCCTCGCTCGAGGGACACGAAGAGTGTCATATCGGTCGTTCAGAGCTTTCACGAAGAAGTCCGGCCAACGCGTTGGTAGGCGTCCCGGTGTATCCTTGATCCGGTTGGTGACAACTCTCGTCCAGCGTGTGTCTGCGAAAGGCATTACGTGGCTGGCCCACCTAATTTTCGACGACTTGGTCCATGTGACAGTATCTCTGATCTTGAAGCTCGAAGATCGGAATTTCGGAGAACTCTCTCAACATTGATGAGGTTTGAAACTCTACAGAGTTTTGTCGCCATGTCTCACATTTGTCTGGTATATGAAGTACTATCCAGTGACGAAGGTCTGAAGATTTTTCAGATGAACACAGTACAATGTTTTCTTGAAATGGAATTAAGCGATTGCTGTGCTTTCGTTTCCTCGTACTTATTGAGAGCTTCTACTGTTTTTTTAGCGCTCAAGGTGCCCTAGGCTTATCTTACAGGGAGAGCCTCCAAACCTGCGGTGAGCTTTTGCGGCGCAATTTTTACAGGATGTAGGACGTGCGGGGAGTACAAAATCATAGTTAATTTTTCCGGAATGTTCCTTTGTGGTCGAAAAATGGCGTGTGGGAACGATGAGCGCAGAGTTCATCACGCGCTGTTGCCACCCATCGAATGTGGTCTGTTGGCGGAGTTGGTAGCGATGTCGCCTCTCGGGCGTACCGAGTGGGTTTTATGGTTCGGTTCCTGGCGTCGCCAAGGTTTTTGTACACATCGGGTCGTTATCATCATGTGCTTTAGTGATCACAAGAGCCAATTTGTACACGATTAAGCCTTTTTGCCAAATATAGCCTTACTGAGTGGGCGCGCGTTGCGCAGTCGGAGGAGGCGCCGGCTGTCGCCTGCACCCAATACCAGGTTCCTGGTTCGGATCTGCCGCCTAGGCCAACCAAGCCTTCCATTCCTCCGGGGTCGGTGAATTTGCAGCAGACTTGTCTGGGAAGGATAAAGCGCTGACTTGTTCATCGGCTGGCCACCGCAAGTCATTGTATGGCCAAACACACATTCAACTCGCCTCCACGACATCCCGTAGAAGTAGAATGCGTGGCGCATCCCAAAGAAGATTGAATAACGCCGTCCTTTATGCTTTTATAGCCTTTTTATGCTGTTTGTGTGGATTTTGCTACACACAGCCGAGACGGCATCGTGAAAGTAAGTAAATAGTACCAAATACCATTCAAACTGGATTCCATTCGCACGCGTTTGTTCGATTGCAGGTTATAAGGCAGACCTACCGAGTTCTGCGCTGCGATGTTCCGGTCATGTCTGGCATACGCGTGGGTGGCAGCCAGATACGTTGATGTTCTCTCGGGTCCCTTCTCTACATCCACCGATTATGCCTTCAACGAAGGAGAGTGGTGATACCTTGTCAGGGAGAGGAAGATTGGTCGTCGCTAACGTTGGCAAGATGCTGCTGGTGTGACAAGCGCTTATGTTTTGAATGTTCCATGGTTCTATATCATAACTGGGCGCGTGGAGCGCAGTCGGAGGAGGTGCCGGCTGTCGCGTAGACCCGATACCAGGTTCGTGGTTCGAATTTCCGCTCAGGCCAACCAAGCCTTCCACTCCTCCGGGGTCGGTGAATTGGTGGCAGACTTGTCTGAGAAGGAAAGAGCGCTGACTTGTTCATCGGCTGGCCACAACAAGTCACATTATGGTCGAATAAGCATTCAACTCGCCTCCACGACATCCAGTAGAAGTAGAATGCGTGGCGCATCAAAGAAGGAAATTGAATAACGCCGTCCTTCATCCTTTTTTATCCTTATATCATAACTTCTGATTTCTATTGTTAGCATAAACACAGATACTTTATGTGAGAAAGAATTTTTTATGTTAGCGAGTTTTTATGTTCAATAAAAAGATACAGTGCAAATACGATATAGGAGATAACTCAGATGAAAGCAGAAAAAGGCACGATTACTTACTAAAAACATTAATCCTGTACAAATTGATTCCTGTCATCACGCAAGCGCATACTAGTAACAACCCGATGTGTGCAAAAACAGACGATACCGGGGACCGAACCACAAAACCCATTCGGTGCGAACGAGAGGCGACACAATAGCTATCTACTGCGCCAACTGACCACACTCGGTGGGTGGCGGCAGGGCGTGATGAACTTCGCGCTCACGTTTTCGCACGCCTTTTTTCGAGTACAGAAGAGCATTCCGAAGAAATTGACTATGAGTTTGGACTCATCACGCGGGGCCCTACATCCTGTAAAAATTGCGTCGCAAAAGCTCGCCGCCACTTTGGAGGCCCTCTTTGTTAGTGCATGAAGAAGGTGGAGTGGAGTACGTGGACATGGAGCAGTAGTTGATTAGCCTTTTCACTATTTGCTCGACGCTTCGAAAAGCTTCCCGCTTCTTTTTTTAGCGTCGTTACCTCCTGTCCTGATACGGCACCAGATTCCGTAGTGTATACGAAGATGTAGTGTTCGTTCCACTGAACGTGAGCTGAAGAAACTGGTCCATTTCTCATGAACATCGTCTTCGTAAGGTGCAGCTCCAATCTAATACATTCTTGTAAATCAACCAGTAGTCTTTCCTTCACGTTGCTCTTAGCACGCCCGTTTTTAGGCACTGAAGAGCATCTCCATTACATACACACATGTGAGTGAGTATTTGGCTATACAATGATGTCCGGTGGCCAGCCGATGAACCAGTCGGTGCTTTATCCTCCCCAAAAATCTGGTTAGATGAACAAATGAAGAAGACGACGAATTCGCAAGGCTGACGTGCACTCTAGTGAGGACGCCTGCGTTGGTAGTAACGGTTGACCCGTTTCTGCCGCAAAGAAGCGTCGCCGACGCAACTTCAGCCAGAGTCATGGTCGCCGTCGAAAACCAGCCCAATCGCCACGACGAACACCATTCTCAGCCCGCTCGCCATTATCGTTACATCCACACTTAGCGGTGCCTCTCCGTCCTTCCGCTGCTCACTTATTTGCTGAACGGAGAAGTGGGGTTTCTTGTTTCCTAAGGTACAGGCTCTTCCGTTGCAATCGTTGATGTGCACTCTCTCAGATGTTCAGACCTACATTCTAAGCTCAAAATGTGAGTTAGAAATAGTGTCAAACATAGAGCCAAGGCTTTAAAATACTTGCCTCGCCTTTCAACTTACGAATATATTGTAAAGAGGGAAAATCCGAGGCCCATCAGTTACGTAGTATTCTATTCTGTTAATTATTTTTAATAGAATTAGTCGTAAAACTATGTATAAAATTTTTTAAATATTTATTATGTTATCGCTTATTGAAATTAAAATTGTCTTTTTTATACAGCTCTTCAATAACAAGAAATACAACGGCACAACAATCTTAATTAAAGCACAATAACATCCAAAACAACGACACCTAACAACAATTTAAACGTGTTTTGTTTCGCCTCTACCTTCATGCAAAACATGTTTATTTAAAACATTTCACCTTTATTTACTTTCCTATTCACTTTTATTTCTTTTTTCCTTCACCTGTATCACCTGTCGTATCGTTCATTATTGAGCTGCTCGAGCGGGCGCTAGCAGCGTCTCCATTCGTCCCTGTCGCGTACCAGAGTGCTCCAGTGAATCCTCCTCTCTCTCGAGGGACACGAAGGGCGTCATATCGTTTGTTCACGGCTTCCGCGAAGAAGAAGAAGTCCAACCAAGGCGTTGGTGGGCGTCCTGGTGTCCTCTTGAATCCCGCGGAATCCAGTCGGTGACGGCTCTCGTCCGGCGGGTATGTGCGAAGCGCATTATGTACGTGGTCGGCACACCTAATTTTCGACGACTTGGCCCATGCGACAGCGTCTCTGATCGGCGAAGCTCGGAACTCCGGTGGCCTTCTCTCACTTGCGTTAGTCGTGTCCCATTCCTTTTTAATAAACAATTAAATTTTCTATTAATTTTTAAAGATATTCTACACAAACTCAATAAAACATAAGCAAAGGCTGTTAGAGAGGTGTGGTCACAAAATAATGTAGTAGTATGTTAAGATTACCTAGGCTTATCATTTTCTTACAGAAGCTGAGCACGGCATTTCTTAAGAAATCTAAAAAAAATTATGTTATGAAATAAAGCCGTTTTGTCCGTCGATATCGTTCTAAATTTTTAATCCTCGGCTACTTCTAATAATCGTACAGTGACCAGATAACAAGCTACTAAATCGCGCTATTGCTCTAATGCTTACAAAACAAATTTCTCTACCTTTCGTACAGCAGCACTGCAATGCCTTCCCTTCTGTTCCCTTCTTAAAGCCTCTGGAGAGCTTTTGATTTTAAAAGCTACGAGCTCATCTTTTCCTCCATCCTGAAGAGTTGGGGGCATCAAAATCTCACATATTTGATGGATTCGGAATTTATTGTAATGGCATTAACGCTGGGACAACCTCCTAAGGGTCTTCAACGTGATTTACGTCTCTACTCGAAGTTTCATGGAAAGTCTTCCCTGGGTTCAGAGCCTTCATTTTTAAGACTTACGTTAAATATGTAGACGATCGCAATAGGAGAGGTATGAGAATAACGTCCATATCCTGCTGAAAGGGCGCATGTAGCGAGGTCGGAGGAGGCGCCGGCTTTCGCGTGCACCCGATACCAGGTTCCTGGTTCGGATTTTCCGCCCAGGCCAACCAAGCCTTCCATCCCTCCGGGGTCGGTGAATTGGTACCAGACGTGTCTGGGAAGGATAGAGCGCTAACTTGTTCATCGGTTGGCCACCGCAAGTGTACAGCCAAATACGCATTCAAATCGCTGCCACGACATCCCGTAGAAGTAGAATGCGCTGGCGCATCCCTAAAGGGATTGTGTAACGCCGTCCTTTATCCTTATCCTTATCTTGCTGAAACTGTTCAAATCCTTGTCTGTTTTTTGTATCACTTTTTGAAGATATGTTTTTCGGACAATGATAACCTTCGTCCTAGGTTACAAGAAATCTCATCTAATGACTAGGAAACGCCGCCATTCTAGGTCCCGCATTAGACAGTGAATGCTATGTAAAAGCTAAAGGACGAAGCTAAAGGAAAAAGTGTACGACCACGGTCGTCTGTTTCCTAGTTTCGAATGAAATGTTTGGAGCAATCCTAGCTCAGGCTATAAAGGATAAAGGACGGCGTTACTCAATCCCTTATTGGGATGCGCCACGCATTCTACTTCTATGGGATATCGTGGAGGCAATTGAATGCGCATATGGCCCATACAATGACTTGCGGTGGCCAAGCGATGAACAAGTCTTTATCCTTCCCAGACAAATCTGGTACCAATTCATCGACCCCGGAGTGGTGGAAGGTTTGGTTGGCCTGGTTGAGAAGTCCGAACAAGGAACCTGGTATCGGTGCACGCGACAGTCGGCGCCTCCTCCGACTACGCTACACGCGCCCAGCTCAGGCTATGGCACCAAAATTAGGACACTTTTTCCATCAAATGTAGCCAACCATCACATTACTTCACCGATGGCGTTCGCATCAGGAGGTTGCTGCTAAATTCTTCAATAAACTCATGGAAAGGGATTGAGCGAAGCACCTTCGCTCCACTCGAGCGGGAATTCCACGGAGTATTCTTTTGTTGCTGAGATTTGGTGTCGCTCCAATTACTGGCAAGTTACGCAAAGTTCACCTTCGTTGGTATGGCCACGTTCTTCGAGCTAGTGGTGACACTGTTCGGAAGATTGACCATAGCATAGTTGTGTCCGGAAAACGGCCTAAAGGGCTCCGAAGCACCACTGGCTTGATATGTTGCATGTGGACCTGAAGGCTGTTGGTATTCACCCGTTCAAGCGTTGTGGCGCCACTATACCAGAAGAGCGGACTCCGTCTCGAAGCGGGACAAAAGCTGAAGAAGTAGAAGATTCCTCAGTTGCTGAAAGTTTTGCCGAAGATATGTATAAAAATGAAAAAAGGTAACATATCGATTTCCTACTAAATACTGGATCAGTGTGTAAGACAAAAAGGTTATATAATGACCAATTTTTTGGATCTACTCTAATTTCTATCTTGTGTAGTGGTTCTTTACTAGTTTGCTGAAGCGGTGTTGATTTACTCGCATCATTCTGTCCTGAGATCTGACGGAAGAGAGACGATTTCGCGGCCGATAGCTGTAAAAATTGCCGGTGATGGATGGGTTCCCGTTCAAAGATGGCACTTCTCCGTTAGTTGTCCGAACGTTCCGAACGACTGTCTGGGGAGTCGAATGCTAATCCATTCCCTTGGACAAAGACGAATGTCCTGCCCACAGTTTCTTCAAAGCTGTTCGCCCTGCAATTGCTCAAAGTACTTCAAACAGCGTCACCGAATGCTATAGCTGATCCTGGTTCCTGAAGTGGACAGTGTGGTGCGTACCTAAATTTCGTAATTTTGGATTCATGAGGAGATAAGATAAAAAGCTCCTGCATTATGCCCTTCTGCACTGTTTGGTTCGTTGCCTTGGAAGAGAGGGGATTTTTTGTTGTTGTTGATTAAAGCTGTTCTCCATTTTATACCGGCATCTACGATCCACGTATTGTAATTGAATTTTCAGACGAAGATTAACACTCTTTCGATGAACATTTAATAAATTCACAGATTTGACTGACGCTGTGGCGTCTTCCGCGTCAGTTTGTTGAATGTACCTCCTTTCGTTCCCCTGTATGAAAAACGTCGATGTTCTTTTTATATTAGATTTTCCAGCAGAGAATCGCAATAAATAACAATTTTAGTGCAGTGTTTTCAATAGATTTATCCTACTAAACCTTCAAATGTCGAAGAAAGTATTCGTGCTTTATTCGTCGACTGCTTCCGTTGCGAAATCGGTTGTTTTTAGGAATATGTAAGTTCTTTAATTTACGCACCCTTGCTCCCCGTAGCAAAAGTATATGATTTAATCACTAGCTATAATTTGATTGCCATGGTATGCTGGATCCTTCCCTTCAGAAATTTGTTTACTATCATTCTCAATTACCAGAGGCGGCTCGCTGAAGATACAACATCCAAATACCAGAAGTAACACAAGGTCGGCATTCACATATCACGTTAGAACTAGGAAAAATCAGTTCTTTTAAAGGTATATAAAACGTATATACGTTGAATCTAGTGCAACTATTTTCTCGCCATATAAAAATAAAGACATATTTGCCATAGAAAAGGTGCAAAACAACTTCATCCGTAAGCTGATTCTTCGCACAAGTAGTTTTCTGTAAACTCGAGTACCGAAAGCGTCAATTAGAAATAAATACCTTGGACCTCCATCTTTGGAATCTCACCAGAAAGTTCTTATCGTCCGCGTCATTCAGAAGCTCCTGCATTTTAAACCTGATTCCTAACTTACAAGTTGTTTAAGACGAAAACTTTTTACACCAGAAGCGGTAGTGCCAAATTATGTCTGCCTCTTCCTAAAACTAGGTCTCGAGCAATGTCCTTTACCTACGAAGCTGATGGATTCTATTAGGGGGGGGGGGCAGAAGTAATGAGACAAATTCAACAAATTTCTTTATCTCTTTATAACTCAATTGCAACTCCATAATGCTGAGGAGTGTATTTGCCATTAAGGGCAAGGACCTTGCTGCCATCGCTCAGCCCACTTCCTGATCCCATCCTTCCAGAACTGCTTGAGCCTGGTGTTGATCAACTGCTCGATATGGTTGTCAAGGACTGCTTGGGTTCTTGTGTCCCTTCCGACTAGGAAGTCCTGTAGGCTCAAGTAGTAGTGGTAGTTGCATGGAGAGATGTCCAGCGAATACGGTGGGTGAGGCATGTGAACGTAGCCCAGCTGGCCAAGCTTATCCGTGCTTACTTGTTCCCGATGGGGTGCGGCGTTGTCGAAGAGGAGAACCTTCTTGAAGCGCTGCGAATGAATAAGAGCGAGTCGCTGGCCCATCTCCTCTACTTCGTTCACCATGGCCTTGGAGTTCATCGCGGTGCTCTTGGGAAACAGCTTCCGGTAAACCGATCCATGGGCGCAGACCCAAAAGCTCCAAAGATGCTTCTCGCCGTGAACATCTTGCCGAACGAAGGTCGGTAACAATTCACCAGGCCTCACCCAGACTCGCTGCTTGGCAGGGTTAAGGTAGAAGACGTACTTCTCATCCTGCGTGAATATTGAGCCCAGGCTGCTCGGGGTTGGGAATTGGGGGAGATTTGCGCGACATAGGTCGACTCGTCAGACTGGGTTTTCGGCATGAGACAGGCTGGGGTTTTTGGCATGCTTCTGGAAAGGGCGGAAGTGGTAACTTTTCAGATGGGCTTCAGTAAGTAGCATACAAACATACTAATACAACAAGCACGAAACCAGACTCCAGCCACGAGATATATGGACACGGCATGGGGTGTCTCATTACTTTTGCCCCCCCCCCCCCCTAATACACGAAAACTGCTTCAAGCATTCAGACATAGCTATCACCGGGAAGATGAAGGGCTGTGTGGAAAACATGTATACTACTTTTCCTGATCATGTTAATGGCTTTTCATCAAGTTGACTTCTTTTTGATTACTGACGTGTATGTTCTGTTTATTTATTTATTTATTTACTACGTCGCTAATGCCACGCCAATACTAGATTTAAACTATATGGGAACAACCAGAATCTAGAATAGCAGACGACAACAAGAGAAAATAAAGAAATAGTAAAGCAGAATTCAACAGTAAGCCGTCAAAGAACTAGGAACCAACAAGAAATGAGTGTCATTTACAACCGACTTGCCAAAGAGCAGGTTTTCTTTAACAGCAGAGACCCCACTCTCCCAACAAATTCCATAGAGTTGGGTTAGTTTTAAAGATCGAATCATCCAAGAAAGTTTGCAAAGAAGAAATATCAAAAAATTACCAGTGTTACTGTCTGAAAACAAAATAAACATTAGACATTTGCGTTGTATCTTGAACAAATGCTGTGTTCCTTTTTTCTCAAACGTTTGCCTTAGGCATTCGTAATAAACATAACATAAGTGAACTTAATAAAAATTCAGTCAAAAAAGTTTTAACAAAATCCTAAAAGCAATACAAAATATAATACTTGATGGCCGGTATCCCCAGGCACTTCTTATTCGTAATAAACGCAACATAACATAACTAACTGAACTTCAAAAAAACTAAATAGGAAGGTTTTACCAAAATCCTAAAAGAAATGCAAAATCCTTGATGGCAGGTATCTCCAGGATGTTATTTAATAGGTTTATTCCTGCTTTTGTCGTTGTCCGTCGTTTGCAGCTACCAATACCTGTATGATTTGTTCTTTTCTTTAACGTGTATGTTTCTGTTTGCTCCATAATTTTTTTGCGTGGATCCGTACGCGTAAATAAGTAAATAAATGAATAAAAAATTTTTGTAGTTAATTTTGATGGTTGTCAGCTTAATTTTTTGTTGGTATCCAATTTTTCTGGTAGAACATCCTGCAGATTACTCCATTTGTACTGCCATAACTGGTATAGCGCAGAATCTCCCTAAGGGATTCCTAGATTTCTGGTTCCTCGCCTCCGAGCAGACTGGAAAACTTGACGGAAACGGCGCTCCCTGAACGCTACATCATGGAGTGGTGCTGTAGGTAGCGAACAATTGGAGAGCGCCGCGGAGAGCCTGTTCGCTCGGCAGCGCCCTTTCCTCATATGGCTACTTCAAAGCATACGAACAGGGCACTCAATGGGGTTTTCGAGGGCATGCCGACGAAGCTGCGAATATACGAACGCAGCATCAACTTCGCTTTAAAGCTGTGCGCCTCTTTATCTTGGAAAGGACTTCTGACTATCTGTATTGTTATGCCTGCTAAACTAAAACGGGTAACCTTTTTAGAAAGCCATTTATAGCAACTGTTCGGTTGTTCTCTAAGTAAATGAAAAAGAATAAAGGACGGGGTAAACCAGTATCGTTGTGGTATGCGCCGCGCATTCTACTTCTATGGAACACGTTTGGCCTGTACGATAACCTGTGTAGACCAGTTGGTTAACAGGTTAGTGTTTTTCTTTCCAGACAAGTCTGCTATCAAATTACCAATTCCGGATGGATAAAAGGCTTGATTCGCCTTGCGGGAGTCAAGAATCAAGAACGTTAAGTCATATCGCATGTGACGAGCAGTTTCTCCTTCCACTGCGCTGTGTGCCTTTCTAGCGTATCCAAGAATTAAGTAAAAGTCATTTCATTCTGTGTACAGGGTGCGCATTAATTATGGGTCTCAAATAATTGAAATTCCATAGTAAAACAAACAAGAATGGAGAAAAACGCTTAGTAAACTTTATTAAGCTCCTTATACGGAAAGCTTCCCAATTCGTGGTCCATTTCTGCGATGCTATTTTGACAGAATGTAGGATTCTGTGGGCGGAGTCCAGAACCACAGTCAGTTTTGGCTGATCGCATGTTTAAAGACCTGAAAATAAGGTGTGAAAACGTATGCGCAACAATCATCAACCCCTATGACACCCCACGAGATGTGCCTGGGTGGTGCAGTCGGTAGGAGTGTTGCCTCATAGAAGCACACCGGAAGACTTTTGAGTTCGAGTCCGCGAAATGCCAATACTTTTGCACAAATTAGTTTGGTTATGTGGATTGAGATCAGGGGCCGGATTCATCAACGGCTTATAGCGATATAACAGAGAAAATTACAGCCGAAATCCCTCATAGCGGTGTTTATCAAGCGATATGGTGAGCGATAAGCCGCGTTATCTGAGTTTTCCGCCGTGAATTCTCTGCTAAGATTATGTAAGTCGTTGATGAATCCGACCCCTGGTGAATTTATGGCCATTCTTCGTGGGCGATGAAATCTGCAAACACCACTGTTGGAGGCCACTCGACTTGTCTGCAGGAGCCGAGGCTTGTTGAAAGCACCATGGCTTGTCTCCGAAGTGAGGAATGGATCATGGTTTTCGAACTTTTTCCAGGGCCGACTTTAAGTAAATTTCCTTAACAGTCTTTACTCCAGCATTGGCGAACACCAGTAGCGTCTTCCTATCTGGGGTTATCGCGCTCCAAACCACATCAGAGCTCGGATGTGCGGTTTTCCCGATGACTTCTCCTCTAGAAATGACCTACTCCTTATCTTCAGGGAGGATTTGATCGTTTTGTGGGTTCACAATAGGTTCTGCTGTGAAAATTTTTTCGTCACTAAAAACGATGCTCCAGTGCGTGCCACCTGGGACGCCTTCGTGACTCGTTTGAGAAGCTCCATACGCGCAAGAGGAGGGGAGACTTAAGATGAGTATTCTAATTTTTGATTGATAAGGACCTAAGCAAAAGTTGGAACGTGTTTTTCTTCGTTTTGAATTGTTTGTGTTGCAATGGCACTGCGATTATTTGAGGCCCATAGTTAATGCGCACCCTGTATTGTTTTTTCTAGATATGCCGTTCATCCTCTTTTGTTGGTATATTGGCAACTGCTTAAATATGCCTTAGACCTACTCGCGTTGGACTCTTATCTCTCACTTCTGTGTCGCACTAACTGCCTTTATTAATATAATAGATTTTTATAACACATTCGCTTAACCAATAGGAAATATAATTGTAGAAGATTTTTACTACCAACAAGAAGGCTTCTACTAGACCACTGATACCAAAGGGTGGAGAGGTTTGGTTCGTCCAAGCACTGGAAGTCCATCCTCCAGCAGGCTCGCAAGCCTAATCACTTCTGCTTGGTTAAGGTTTCGGGTTTGCTTGACGCGAAAGGTAATCCGTCGTCTTCTTCACCTAAACCATCGATGTCGCTTATGGTTAGGCTCAACTAATTAAGCTGAGCAAAGTCGTAATGGTGTCCTCTTCTTAACCATGAACAAGTTATTTGCTTTCATGGTCGCTGCATAAAGGACAAAATGAATGGCAAGGGACGACTTTAGTCAATCCTCATTCTGGATACGCCACGCATTTTGCTCACACGGGATATCGGCGAAGCAATTTGTATGCGTATTTGGCTTATAGATTGACTTTCGGTGGCCACCAGGTAGAGATGTCAGCGTTTTATCCTTCCCGGTCGAGTCTGGTTTCAATTCTCGGACACTGGAGGGATGGAAAGCTGGTTGGGTTCAAACCAGGAAGCACCGCTGTCAAAATGTATTTTCTAAGAGAAGTTTACTTCAAGCTTTTTTCAATCCTCTTTACCTAGCAGATTTTATATCAATGCTTTATTGTGGCCGACGTTTCGACGAACTCGTCTTTCTCAAGGCCTAAAAGAAGCTCATTTAGTTCTGTGAGCTTCACTGGATCAAAGACACCACCTCTTTGCCAGAATCAACATGCTAGAAAACGTTATCACATCTCTGCCTTCGAACTCACCGGATTCTGTATTTCAAAAACGTCGAACTTGGAGATTATTTATTTCAAGCTGTTCTTCAAGATTCCTGGTTAACTCCACTCCTGCTTAAGTTTCAGTCGGTTCCTTCAGAGCTTAAAAATTCGAGGGTCAATGTCACGACACTACTCATTGATACAGTTCTTCATGTAACCGAAAGCAATTAAAAAGAGAAACAATAAAGAAGCTGATCTCAAGAGCAACAACTAACCCTAACTTATCCATGGACTTCATCAAGAACGTGTACTGGTCACCGCTAGGTGGAGATAGGTTAACCTGCGTAATTATCTTTTATGGGTGCGTGGAGCGCAGTCGGAGGAGGCGCCGGCTGTCGCCTGCATCCAATACCAGGTTCCTGGTTCGGATTTCCCGCCCAGGCCAACCAAGCCTTCCATCCTTCCGGGGTCGGTGAATTGGTACCAGACTTGTCTGGGAAGGATAAAGCGCTGATTTGTTCATCGACTGGCCACCGCAAGTCATTGTATGACCAAATACACATTCAACTCGCCTCCACGACATCCCATAGAAGTGGAATGCGTGGCGCATCCCAAAAGGGATTGAACAACGCCGTCCTTTATCCTTTATCCTTTAATTCTCTCTTACCTCCATTAAACAACATTCTCAATTTTAGTATTTGTGGGGAGGCGTGAAAAATTCTTTTATAGTCAATATTGCTATGCAAACGGAAAGATTTTCAGCTAAAAAACAAGTCAGAGGCTTTACCGACGCTCGTTTTGTAGAGGTTTTATGGTTTTCCTATGAGTCCAACCAACGACTGTTTTGTTCTTTAATGACTACACATTGGCTTAAATTTTATAAAACTGTCTTCACTCTCTGAAGCATATAGCCTTCTCGAGACGCTTAAAAGTTTCATTCTACATCCTGAGTCATTACTGCTTATGGAGTTTCCAACAGTTCTCACTCTGTATGCCCATCCTCGGATGGGCTGGTCAGTTGCACGGCGAAGAAGTGAACTAGTAAACATGGCACCTGATCCTAGGGGCCGGATTCATCAACGACTTACAGCAATCTAACAGAGAAAATTGCAGCCGAAACCCCTGATAACGCGGCTTATCAAGCGATATGGTGAGCGATAAGAGGCGTTATCTGAGTTTTCTCTGTTAAAGTTACGAAGCAAAGTTGGCTAGATACGTTGCACTTGGACTTAAAGATGGCTGGTGTGCACCCTGATCAAGCATTTGATCGGGAGAACTGGTGTCACCACACCAGAAGAGGGGACCCCGCCACCAAGCGGGACAGACGCTAATGAAAATGATGAATTCCCTGTTAAAGTTATGTAAGTCGTTGATGAATCCGACCCCAGAATGGTCAGCTATTTATAGCTGAGGAAGGTAGGAATCGTATTCATTCAACGACGGTTATCTTCGCTCCAGTTAGGGTGGGTTCAGGGAAGAGTGAGTTGGATGAATCGAGCTGCTGCGGCAATAACGGTGTGGAAGCCGATCTCCGGGAACCTCACCTACCTTTCCAATGGAAAGCTACATATGCTCCTTCCATTTGGAGTGAGAGCTGAGATGCGCAAACCGGTCAACGTTGAAAGGACTACGCTAGGATAAGCATGAAGCGTGTGCACCCTATTCCTGAAGAGAGACCTCCAATTGTAATTTACACGGCCGCGACAAACTGGAATCTTGTCGCTGATCTGTCCGTCGGCGCCACTGAAACATTTGGAAAGGTCTGTCGAACTTTTTCCCCGCTAACCCACTCACTCTCGTCATAATACACAGCGCGGCCGGCCAATTTCCAGCTAATGCACGCGAGCATTTCCCTGAACTGGACCTGAAGGCCCTTAATGAGAACTCGTGGTAGATTCCATCTGCCTCGGAGAATCTTAGCGACTTCAACCTTGCCGAACGGAAAAAGCAGCCATCTCCGAGAGGTGGATGCGACTGTTATCGTTGCGGGGGGTCGCGAACACCGGCGTCGCGCGATGGCCGTTTACGGAGCATCTTTAGCCAGCGCGAACGACCCACTTGACGGCACTCGACGAGGTTTTGTTGGCCCTGGCTAAGGTGCCTCGACAGCGCCTTCCTCAGGTCCTTACCTACCTGTGCGACTCGGCACACGAGTGTTTTCGCCGGCTAATCTACTCGTCGCCGACCTCTTTGACTACTACCGTGCTCGGCTGCAACAAACGGACCGTCGGCCGCGTTACGGTCATCGCCCTCGAGTGAACTTCGGCAGTTCCTGCGTTCAGGTCGAGATGAACATCGCCCTCTTCCTTCCGCCTCGACCCACTTACACAACTCTTCCTCAGCTCCGAAAATTGACTCCTTTTTTTACTATACAGTAATCTCTCTTCCATAGGGGCCGGATTCATGAAGCGACGGGAGCGGAAAGGAAAGCGAGATCTCCCCGCTATCGCTCCCTTCCCTCCCCCCTCCCCGGCCTTCCGGTACGCGGTTGGTTTTCATGTCCATATTCGTTTCATGAATAGCCATTTCCAGCTCGGGATCGCTTCCCGTAGGAAGCCAGAAACGTTCCCAGGAACGTTCATGAATACGACCATAGGGAGCATAGAGCGCAAAAGGAGGTGCTAGCTGTCGCATGGGCTCGATACTAAGTTCTTGGTTCGGACTTCCCGCCCAGGCCAACGATTTCCTCCCTCCTTCCGGGGTTGTAGAAATGGTACCAGGCTTGTGGAAGATAAAACCTTTACTAGTTCATAGGCTGGAAACCGCAGGTTGAAATTATTAGGCAGGTCGAAAATTTTTGAAACAAAATTTTGAAAACTTCAGAATTTTCTGGAAAAAACGCAAAATCCTGGGACAGCGAGGATCGTGTAGAAGGTTCTAGAAGCTTACGCTGTATGAGTATATGAAGTCCCGCACGTGCCACTTTGGTGATTTTGTCGAACATGATCAGCCAGCAGCAGCTTCGAGTGGTCATCTTCTATGAAAGGTGCCGAGACTCCAACGCAAGCACGACGGTCTCTATTATCAGCAACGCATTTGGAGAAGGGGCTGTAAGCCTGTATTGTATCGTAGGTTCACTCGCTTTGGTTCAGGAGACGGAGAGCGCAGTGGACGACCTTCTGCTATCGATGATGATGGATTGCTATCAAATCCAATCCAAAAGCAACTACGCGGGAGCTAGCAACGACTCTCTGCTACACCCACTCCACCATCAAGCTGCATCTCTACGACCTCGGCTATCGAAAGTTTTGACAAGATGGATTCCTCATAGGCTGACCGAGGCGCATAAGCAAGTGAGAATGAACATATGCCGGTCACTCCTGGCGCAGCCACATCGGAAGGAATTTCATGAGGATCTGGTGACTGGAGATGAGAGCTGGACAGTCTACGATAGCACCGCACGTCATGTCATCTGGCTCCACGCGTGCAGAACCGCCAGTCCAGCCGAAGCCAGACTCATAACAGCGCAAACATTTACTCTGCGTTTGGTGGGATGGGGAAGGGCCATGAGCTGCTGGTTGCTGGCAGGACGGTCACCGTTTCCACATACGCTAATCAGCTTCAGAAATTGGCTGATGCAATGCGAGAAAAGTGGCGAAAAAGATCAAGTGTGCACCTGTTGCACGACAACCTGTGAGAAGATAGCCGAACTTGGCTGGCATCCGGTAGCCCCTCCACCGTATTCGCCGGATCTTGCGCCATCGGTCTTCTTTTGGACCGCTGAAGCGTCATTTGAGAGGGAAACGATTGGAAAGGTATGATGACCTCAAAGTGGCAGTCGACAACTTCTTCAACCCTCTGATTTCTGAACGAAGGGAGTCAGCTATTTGCCGAGCAGATGAGAGAATGTTACATCGCTCTATGATGAATGTATTCTATGTTCGACTTTCCATAAATCTCAGCATGGTGGATATGTCGTCGTTACTTCGAATGTGTCAGCTAGCCGTGGGATAATTTTACGCGTTTCTGGTTTTCCAGGCTCCGACGAAAGCGATAGGGCCGAAACAGGGGTGCACATTTAACGGGTAACGATTTAACGAATTTAACGAATTAACGGCATTTTTCGTTAAAATTTGGCTTAACGACTTAA
This sequence comes from Heligmosomoides polygyrus polygyrus, assembly GCA_947396885.1. Taxonomy (NCBI): domain Eukaryota; kingdom Metazoa; phylum Nematoda; class Chromadorea; order Rhabditida; family Heligmosomidae; genus Heligmosomoides; species Heligmosomoides polygyrus. Next base: position 101,964,143 of record OX377203.1, read on the forward strand.
CGGAAATTTTTAGAAATTTAACGGAATTTTTAACGGACGTTTTTCTCAGTGAGTTTCCCACATTTGCCCTCAATCTTCACTAATTTTGCAGGTCTCATCCTCCCAAATAGGACTGTTCCTGAAAAAAAAACTAATGAAACCGGGAAGAATATTTTTATGTTTCCATGAATTTGTTCGGAATTTTTGGAAACAATGCATTTTGTGGGCGCGTGCAGCGCAATCGGAAGAGGTGCTTGCTGTCGCGTGTACCTGATACCATTTTCCCGGTTTGAATTTTCCGTTCGAGCAAACCAAGCACTCCATCCCTCCGATGTCGGAGAATTGGTAGAATGGGCACCATACTTGTCTGGGAGGGATAAAAGCGCTGAATTCTTCATCGGCTGGCCACCGCAAGGCATGTGTACCGCCAAACACGCATTCAAATTGCCTCCACGATATCACATAAAAACGGAATGCGTGGCGCTTCCCAAAAGAGACTGAGTAACGTTATCCTTCATCCGTATCCTCTAATGCATTTTGGAGCTAGAAAGTTCCTCTTTGAACCCACAAGCACGGCAACGAATCCACAAAGATGCTTGTCTAATCTCCTCGTAAGATAATAAGTCCAACGGCCGAAAACGTCGTCTCCGCCTCAACTGTTCCAGGTGGCGAGCAAAAGTATTCTGGGATAAGCAACGCCAGGTGAGGATAGGCACCCACTGATAGGCTTTCAATTGTATTTTTTATTAGTTCTTTCTGCACCTAATGGGCTGGGGCCCGCTCCGAGATTGTATGTACATGCTCGTAGAACAGCCATACAAGGGATCCGTGTTCTGCCTGATCTCACATTTTAAGATGCGTTGTCGGTGTTCATCTTCAGTGATAATTCCTCAGCTGTTTTTATTTCAAGCCCTGCAGATAATTTGTTGTTGAAGCCTTGTTTATTTTTCTATGTTGAATTGTTTATTTTAATTGCAGTGTTGCACTACATTCCTTGAACTTAGCTGCTGATCTCTTGAAGTTGAAACCCATAGGTTTTTCCTTGATTTTTTCACTTGAAATAATGGTTTACAGCTAATTGTGTTTTTTAACGAAATTTAACGATTTACCGGAAATTTAACGAAAATTTTCCGTAAAAAAATTTCGTTAAAAATATTTAACGCACAAAATTTTGTGTGCATCCCTGGGCCGAAACGTCAGCCGAATAAAACTGTACCATCTCGGCTAGCTGACACATTCGAAGTAACGGTGAATGTATTGTTGATTCCTAGTTTGTATTTAGAAAACTATGGTTGAATAAAAAAAGATTTTTTCTTTCACGGCTTTTCGAACAGCCTAATATTATAAGCTGGATGCTACATATATGGGGGCATGCTAGTCCTATTTCAGTCACTAAACGCTGGTTCTACGGGGGTAACTGATCCCGTGTTCCGAAGTTTCCACACAGCCTATGACACCTTAAAGGTGCGACAGAATGTACCATAACCTATTGATACGGGCAACAGCTTTTCTTAAAGACGGCTTGCGCTATTGGCAACCACTAGGACTTCAATCATCCATTGCTTTTCTTTAATTTCGTTTTTCCTGCCTGTTTCTGTGGCTCACAATCTGGGCACGGATTCATCAAGCAACGGATATAGGTAGAGATAACGTAAGGGAATCGTACCCACTACCAGCAGTGAGTAGTGGGTACGATTCGTATTCATGAAAGGAATCAAGGGTAAGGTACAACTAGGCCTCTCGCGAGAGCAGCTGATCTCACTGGAGCGCCTATTTGTCAATGGGGCGCGAACAAGTCGCGGGTATACAGATGTACCCACGACGATCGGAAGATTTTCTCTAGCCACTGATATACCAACGATTTTGCGGGTAAGGTTTATCATGAATCGTGGGTATGTCCACCCCTATACCGAGCATGGGGATGCGGGTTAATGAATCCGGGCCCAGATCATGTTGTTTTCATTTATTCGTTCTTTTTTATAATCTTCTCCTTTTCTTTTCCTAGGTTTTCTTGCGTTTGAATCTTTACTTTATACCCTGTGAGGTGTATGAAATAAAAGTAAATGTATAGACCAAGTATACATTCAAATCGCCTCCACGGTATTGTGTAGGAGTAGAATTGGTGGCGCATTCTGGAGGGGACTGAGTGGCGTCGACCTTCATACTTTATCCTTTGTTGTCCGTCTTCTTGGTTCTAGAACTTGTATGTTCTTCGTCTTCCTAGCTTCCTTCGTTGAGGCTAAGCGGTAAAGGGGACATGGTATTACACTCGAGAGACCAACCCAATATCGTTTCTTCTTCACACGTGATTCTGATGACGCCATACAGAAACGCCCTTTCTATGTAGACATATTAGGAAAATTTGCGCTGGAAATTCTCTCGGAAGTCGCGTTTCACCTTTTTCTTTTTACGTCTCTTTGCACAGGGGCACGCCCGCAACATCAGCAAGTGTGACCGAAGTGGCAGAGTAGTTGATGAGTTTGTTGCGAAAAAGTTCACCTTGAGATCGACCGGATTACAACCCACTTCCTTCCCGTGGAAGTCTGCGTTTTCCGTTCTCTAAACCTCAAAATTTTCAGCCTATTCGTTACTTATCCCAGTGTTCTTCAAATGTTTGATCTGTATTGGACGCTCCAATAACCTTCTAGAAAATTCCTCTTTCATCTCGGATTAGTTCACCACATTAATTACTTAATTAACAGTTTAGTTATTAAAGTACTGATCTTAACCATGCAATCAAAGACAAGCATACCTCGCCCGAAGTGAAACCTCTTCTCCATCCCTCCTCCCGCCACTGGTTGTAAAAGGATAAATGATGATGCATGGCGTCAATCAATCACTTCGTAGGATGCACCATGTGGTATACTTCTGAAGGTGTTTCCGTCACTGGTTTGAGTACGTATTCCGACTATTCTATGAGCTGCGGTGACAAGCCCACAGTCGACGGAGAAGCCACTGTTTTGTCTCTACCCCATACGACATCTACTAATTTACAGACCCCGATGCAACGTATGGTTGGGAGGAGCCCAACCATACGTTGTATCGGGGTCTGTAAAGAAGTGGGATTCGAGGTGTACGCGACTGTCGGCTCCTGCTTCGTCTGCCCTACCCTGCGCCACATATGGCAGTTAGAGCAAACAAGAGAATTCGCGACCGACGGGAGCTCCCATGTCTTCTATTGACTTCTACCGCTCTCCCAGTTCATCCTTTTCAGAGAGAGGACGATTTTGTCACCTAGAGCGCCGCCAGAAGTGAAACCTCTTCTCCACTCTCTCCTCCCGCTGCTTCCGCTTCGTCTACGCCCTCACCTTAACATCTGACTCCCTGCAGCTGCCTGCACCAGCCGTAACTCGCCTAATTTGTGTGCACAGCGCTTTCATACAGAATTTGCATAATAGCCAGTGCTCGTTAGCCGAGCGGTCACCGCCAGGACATCCTGGACCTTTTTTCCTTTTTCGAGAACATCTCCTTACCCTTGGTCACGCCTTCAAAAGGAGTTCTTCCTATCTGCCATCCTTTTTAACCTGTACCTTTTCATAGGGGCGCGTGTAGCGCAGTCGGAGGAGGCGCGCCTGTCGGGTGCACTCGATACCAGGTTCCTGGTTCGGATTTCCCGCCCATGCCAACCAAGCGTTCCATCCCTCTGGGGTCGGTGAATTGGCAGCAGAGTTGTCTGGGAAGGATAAGGCACTGACTTGTTCATCGGCTGGCCACCGGAAGTCATTGTATGGCCAAATACGCATTCATGTCGCCTCCATGACATTCCGTAGAAGTGGAATGCGCTGGCGCATCCCGAAAGGGATTGAGTAACGCCGTCCTTTATCCTTTATCCTTTTACCTTTTCATAGACCTTGGCAGGATACAAGAAAAAAGCTCAATGTTTACGACCGTGATAATTTTGAAGTATGAATTTTCCTAAAAATTTCCATGAAATGAATCTTCTTCAGCCCATACACATCCACAAGGTTGATCAAAAATACGCTCGAAAATATTAAAAATTTGTTTTTTGGTTTACCGAACCTTTTTAACTCCTTTAACTTTAGTTCTATGAGATGAAATTAGTGGAAACTAGCTCTGCCGCCCACTTCAATTTTATTTTGAGACAGTCCCTTTTGGGATGTGCCACGTATTCTACATCTACCCTGGGTCTCGTCGAGGAGACTTGAATGCGTGCTTCGCCTAAACAATTACTTCTATTTTATTACTCGGTGACTGAGGCCATAAAGTATTCAAATGCGGGAAGATCTAGGGGAAGAAAAAAGGAAAGTAATAGAAATAACGATTAAATAAAACAATATGGCCAGGAAAATCCGGGGGAATCGGGAAAGCAGGAAATCTGCACCATGCAAGTGGGATCGGGTGTACGCGACAGTCGGCACCTCCTCCGATTGCGAGGGAAACCATGTCAACCACAGTAGATCCAGCTCACCCCATGAAGGAATTTACTGCCGTTCCTTCCTCTTCCTTCTTTTATTCTTCTATCATCCCTAGCATTTGCTTCTTTACAACCACGGCGGACGTTTGTCCAATTCTTCTGTTTCTAACTGCGATCGAATGGCGTGTGTTCAGAAGCGGAAACCGGATGGGGATGATTAGCGCGGCCATGATTTACGGTTTCCACGAGTCACGTCCGCGTGGGAACCCCTCACTGGTCACGCAATGGTCTCCATTCACATAGGGCCCCATCATCTTCTCATCTTCTCATAGCTCTTTGTCCTGCGTCGTAGTTAACGATGAGGAGAGGTGCCGTTTCGAAAGGAAAACACGTCATACCCCCTCCCTTCAGATTGTCTTCGATTTCATTACACTACACGGATTCCTTGATGAAAGTGATTTACTTGATTTTTTTTTATTCAAGCCTGAAGTAGCTGCAGCAGAGAACGTCACCTCGCACAAGAATGACGCATTTGAGCAGAGAGCGCAGTGGTGTAACGGCGCGCAATCTGATTGTATGTATAGCAAAGGGTGCAAGCTCGAGTTCCTCCTGCGGCTAGCGCAGGAAATAATTGTTCGCAAATAAAAATTCGCCAATAAAAAATTCTACAAATAAGAATTCTTTTTTTGAACTGCTCATAAAAATCGCTATTAGTTATCTATGTATAACGTTTTGAAGAATCTATTATTTCGCTGTCTCCATTTTTCTATCTTATTTATTTACTTTTTTATTTAAACATGTCGCAGGGAGGTGCTACAAGTGTCAAACGGAGAAACTAACGGGAATAAGCCACGCGACTGAATTATTAGTCTAGAAAGAAAGAAGTAAGAAAAAATGGAATTAATTTACAATAGCAATCTTTGTCACACTTAAACAGCAATTTGTATGGTAATTGATGAGCTGCTTCGTGGGTAATTGGCTTGCTCCTAAATAGAGTTCAGTTCGTCAAGAACGCTCCTGTTTGAGGGTGAGAAAGATCTCCAAATGTTATGTTTGTATCCTTTTCCTCCTCTTGAAGACAGCTGCTCAAAGAGGAATGTGAACTTGCCCAGAAAGCCATTTTTGGGCGCAATCTCAATAGTAAAGTGATGACCAAATGTTAGTAAATATTAGAAAATTCTAAAATTTTCCATTTTCTAAACATTTTTTTATTGATATTGCCTATCAACTTCAACCCTAGCGCTGAAGCTACGGAAACTAAAGAAGAACTCAAAACTGAAACCGTATTTAGCCGCCGCCACAGGCAATGGTGTAGTACGCATACATACCAGTTTCACGTTGAACTGGGCACTTTTCAAACCAAATTGAACAGTTTTCACGTCAACTTGGACACTCTTCTATGCTGGCCTCAAATCGAGACGAGCTTCTTACAGGTTAAGCTGAAGACTCTCCAAGATGGTAGGAATAATTTTTTATTCTAGAAAAAATTAGAATAACTTTTTAATTTTTTTTACTTCAGCACCGAATGAGTGGAATAATTTTATAAAATTTTTACTTTTCGAAAAAAATAATAATTTAAAATTTGTGTTAAGGCGCAGCGAAGCAGCAATTACGTCGTGCATCAAAAGACTGGATCACGCCATGCACTCAAAAAGTTCGACCCAACCTTTATTTGATTGATAGTGTAAAGCGTGCTTACATGCAGCAAGAAAGTCAGGATAGTGTGTTTTTACAACTGTTTGTGTTGCACCGCTTGCAAGTGCGAAACTGCATACAAACAGAAATTTCGCTATTAATCGAATAAAAATCCTGAAATTTTAGACGGGAGTATGGCGCAATCTATGTTTTGGCAACACAAATTAGCGGCCTTTCTGCTCTTCAAAACAGGCTTTGAATCATTATTTTCCTTAAAAGATAAAATTTTTACAAAATTTCTAACTGCGTGTTCTCCTATAGGGAAGAAAATTAAAACTTCAAAAAAGTTATACTAAATTTTCCTCGAACAAAAAATTATTCTAACCATCTTATTGAGTCTGTAGCTTAACCCCTGCCTAAAATTCATTTCGTTTTGGAGCAAAAAAAAATTGAAAGAAAAAATTCACCTTGATTTGAAGAGTCTTAGGTCTTGAAGAGCGTCCAATTTGTTTTGAAAAGCGTCCAATTTGGTTTTAAAAATGTCCAGTTTGGTTTAAAAAATGTTCAATTTGGATTTAATAGTGTCCAATTTGATTGGAAAGGGTTAATTCATTGTGAGAATGGTATGTTATACCAACAAGCCTCTCCTTAACCTCATCGCTGGGATATAAATAGGGTGAATGCTGAACAAGTGATGAGATCGACCTCCTCGAATATACCAACAATCAGAGAAATTTATGCAGATCTTCATGAACGTATAGTCGCACTCTAACATCATTATTTGCAAATATAAAAAAAGTTTCTTGAGGATCTTGAAGGGCTAACTGAATAACACAAATTTAACTTAAATTTAAGTAGGGTTAACAATAAACAGAGATATTTTAACTTGACCTAAAAAGGTCACTTAAATCTGGCATGATTTTTGTACCAGCCTAATACCTGCCTCACTTGGAACGGGAAGCACTCCTCACCCACATTCGACCCATTTGGTTGGTTCCATCCCAAATCGCCTTTGGGACAAACTTATGGCAGACATCTGAGTGGTTGCAACGCCTTCATTCAATCTCGAGGTCCCGCCGAGCACTCCTAGCGAGATAATTAGGTTTTTCAGCTGGGAGGCGAGCTTTTGGTGGGCCGTAATGAGCTGATGGTGCAAGTTCGCCTCGGTCGCGCCGCGCCCACTAATCCCGTCGATCTTTCGGCTGCCAATGGCTGGCTGATGAGAATGAGTGAGGCTGTGGCGCCGCGACCCTAATAAGGACAGCTAAGCACACACACAACACCATCTCTCTGATTTGCATATTCCCAAGGGACTCAATTTGAGATCCAAAACGCTAGTGGGGGAGGGCGGCACGTCCTGGGTAACGATGATAAAGTGGATTGAGCTGGTGGTCTCTTGAAGTGCGACTCGTTCATCCTACGAACTCCTGTGTGCCACATTTAGACAATCCTTTGGAAAGTGCTCGTAGTGAAGAGCAAAACCTGCCGTTCGTGCCTATTTTAGGTTAGTTGAAGGCTTAGGCTTAACAATGATTGAACTTATTTATTCCGTCAGCATTTTTTCAGGCCCTAACCGGTAGCTAATGTTCTAGCTTCCTTGACCTTAAGTTGTATCGCGTCTTTTTCGCGATCATAAGACGATTTCGTGGGCTATTGTGGAAGAACTTTGTTTAGAGATTCATCAGATTGTGGCGCTATGCAAACAAAAAACTCCTTATAAAAATTTCAATGGCGTTGTTCTCATGTTCCTTTTTTTATTCTTCATATTATCCTCTTGTAGGATGTTATTAACATGCTTTTGTATTGCATTTGTGTAAAAATACAATTTGGTTTAATTACCCAAGTTTGAGGTAAATTGTGACGGACTGGTGTATGTGTGTACCGATAGACATAAACTGAATCATCAACAATCTAGCTTATGTTGCTATGCTGACAGACTAGTAATTCAACGAAAACCGGAAAGAAAAGAAATCAGCAACAGCTAATTCTCCGTCTCTCAAAAACCCCACATCATGAGGTCAGCGAACAATTTCCGAAAGATTTATAATCTCAAAGACGGTTCCCAATTCGTCCTGCAGTAAGACAATTGCTAGATAATGCTCCGTGAAACAATCGACTAAGTTCAGCATCTAAACGAATCAAGAGGAGATTTTGCCAGATTTACAGCTTCAGCATGGTAGTGGTCTTTATTTGAAAGTCTGGGCTGCTATGTACGTTTCGTTTCATCGGAACGCTTTCTCGGCATCCAACTTCCACAAAGGGAGTTCTTATAGAGAAGCCTTTTTACTGCTTTTTGCTTTTTCCGTTGCCTAGTTGAGTAAGCAAAAATGTGAAAAGGGCTCTTGCAACGGTTTTCTAGACAATCGCTGAAAAAACGAGCTCCAGTTCCGCCACCGTCTTTAAACTTTTGCCTTCACGCACCTGACCTCGTCTTAAAAATCATAACTTCGCCCGTTAAATATGGCACTAGGTCTCGATAAGATTTTGCTACCAGTGATTTATTTCCTTGCTTAACCAATTGGTTGCTAAAGGCGGACTGTCCTCCCAGTTGCGATCTTTTCAACAACTGGTTACCCTGGAAAATATGTTCCATTTTTGCAAAGCCCTTAGACCTACCAATTTAGGAGGATAAAGACTTACTATGGAATCGCCTAGTCTCACAACGCGATAATTTCCAAACATGCCTTGTGTTGCCTTGTCCTGCCCTCCAAATTGCAATTTTTCCAACAACTGGCTACCCTGAGTAGTGATTCTAACCAGTTGTTATCCCCTTATGTTCTAGGTGTTTAGTTCTCCTCTGTATTTTACCTTTGCAATCTATTACTAAATTTGGCTTTATTTCTAGGTTTTAATTTTCAGGATCTTAGTTACATGTTGATTTCATTCCTCACTCCTCCGATTTGTTTGTAATTTATCTATTCGTTGTTCTGGTGCTGAACAGCGAATGGTACCAGACGTGCTTGGGAAGGATAAAGCGCTGACTTATTCATAGGCCGGCCATCGCTGTTCATTGTATAGCCCAAATTCTTCCAATTCACCTCCATGATCTCCCATAGAAGTGGGCCCTTACGGGAGATGATTATCGCCTTTTTCTTTTGAACCTCGAAATGCACGTTTGGCGACGTGTTCTGGACGTCTACTGAACCTCGAAATACAAGTCTGGACGTCTACTGAACCTCGAAATGCACGTTTGGCGACGTGTTCTGGACGTCTATTGAACCTTGAAATACAAGTCTGGACGTCTACTGAACCTCGAAATGCACGTTTGGCGACGTGTTCTGGACGTCTACTGAACCTTGAAATACAAGTCTGGACGTCTACTGAACCTCGAAATGCACGTTTGGCGTGTGGTAGCGTAGTAGCACGATCTGGGAAAGCGATGGTTCTTGAGGACACCACGATCCGAAATTATTGGCTCAGGTTCCGCAGTGTTCAAATTTGATAAGCATTTACACGGACAGTGCCTATGTGCACTTTCTATTCCATATTTCTTCGCAGACATTAGCATTACGCTGCTCGATCTAAAATTAAACTTGCTGCAACGAGAAAGCTCTGCAGTAAAGTAGCAACATTCGTTAAAAGTCGGAACCCCGTGTGATTCGATTCCTGTCGTTTTTCTAGGAATTGTCGCTGCCGCCAGGATTTATCTCTGCCCTTACATCCCAAGGAGCCATATCCAGCGCGCGGTCGCCCTTTAATTTGGCTACCGCAACAGCGTGAATCCCGGCACCCCTTTGGAAGGTCAAGAGGGCTTAGAGCCGACAACGACGTGTGTTGCCTCCTGACACTCTCCTACTTAGACGCCGCTGGTCTCTTCGGAACCTTTCTTCAGAGTCACATTTCGTAGTTCAGCACGCTGTCATGGTACATAGCGTCTTCATTATTTTGCTAATTAACCAATTTTTGTTTATTTATTTGTTTATTTAGCATTTTTTAAACCTTCTCTTCTACAAACCTTGGCATATCTTTTCTCTTTTTATCTTTTTTTTTAAACGTTTTAAAAGATAACATAGAACGGCAGCAATGTTTTTCAATGTTAATATTCAGATAAAAGGAAAAGGAAAAAGGTCGGCGTTACTCAATCCCTTCTGGGATGCGCCACGCATTCTACTTCTACCAGATGTCGTGGAGGCACTTGAATCCGTATTTGGCCATACAATGACTTGCGGTGGCCAGCCGATCAGCAATCAAGTCAGCGCTCTACCCTTCCCAAACAAATCTGGTACCAATTCACCGACCCGAAGGGATGGAAGGCTTGGTTGGCCTGGACGGGAACTCCGAACCAGGAACCTGGCATCGGGTGTACGTGACAGCCGGCGCCTCCTCCGACTGCGTCACACGCGCCTAAATATTTAGATATGCAACTGTCACAGTTAAAGTTAACCTTTGAATAATGCTGTTGCTGAAATAAACTTTGGTACCGTACAGTTGGTATCTAAAAATCCTTTTACATTGAAAATGCTGAACGTTCCTTCAAAAAGTGATCATCTAACAGTTTTTTTAATAACATTGACGGCTTCAGCACATCTGTTGTCAACCTCATATCCTATGTAGGCTCCAGAAGGCTATATCTCAATCATGAAATTAAAAGCACAATATTGTAACAGTTTCTTTTAAGAAAAGATCTGTCTTCTCGAACTGGGATATTGTTGTTGTGAAGCAAAATGGAAATTTTATCGCGAAGACGCTTCTGATGACAAAGCGAAGCGAACTGAAGAACCGTTCCGTTTCAATTCGCCAACGTCGACCTTACAGAGAAATGGCCAACGAATTCCCCTGGCGTCAATGTTTTGATTTCATCCTGCAAGCTTATTGCGAAAGGAAGGCCGGCTCTGTTTAGCACGAAGCGGCTGAAGGTTTGGATTTGTCTCCAAATTAAGCTTGAAGAGCGCAAAGAAGACGAGCAGTTTGTCGGACGCATCCAGAACCATGCTTTTTCCGACCGTTTGAAGCGTGTGGTCAAGTTAAAAGGACTGAACAATACTGTTGGGCAGATGCCTGAGCTTCGTGCCGCGGTGTGTCCGTCTTGGGGCCAGATTCATCATCCGTTCACCTCCCTCTAACGGAAAAAAAAACAACCAAATCCTCTGACAGGACATTCAATAGCACCAGGTTTTTGCGGTATTTTCACAGTTAAAGGGCGGTAACTGGTTAATGAATCTGGCCCTTGGTTTCAAAATTCACCCACCACGCCGCCGCTTTATTAGCAACGGCTGCCATGGCAGCTGAAACCGTGCCAAGACAAATAAATAAATGGGAAAAAAAGAATGAAGGTCGGCGTTTAACCTTCCCTGTTTGGAGTGCGTTACGTATTCAACTTCTACAGAATATCAGGAAGGAAATTTGAATGCATGGTTGGACTATGTATTGTCTTGCCGCGGATACCGGGATGAACAAGTCAGTGTTTTGTACATCAAAGAAAAGTTTGCTTTCACTTTAAGTAGATATGGATATGATTGACATTAGCAGAATTCCAACCTGGATCAATTCTGGGGGAATGCGACAGTCGGCGCTTCAACAGACTGCTCCATTGAGAGAATCAATTGAGAGATTTTAGTAAATTATTTTTGGAAAAGTTTTTATGTGAAACGCCTCTCTCAGCACCTTTTCTTTTCTTCATTTTTTGTTTTATTGTGTTTTTTGTTTTGTTTTTGTTTTACTTTTACTCTTTAATAAAAACGGTTGTTCATTGGTTTATTTATCACTTTTGCGGGCGCGCTTTGCGCAGTCGGAGGAGGTACCGGCTGTCTCGTGCAACCGATACCAGGTTCCTGGTTCGGATTTCCCGCCCTGGTCAACCCAGCCCTCCATCCCTCCGGGGTCGGTGAATTGGTACCAGACTTGTCTGGAAAGGATAGAGCGCAGACTTGATCATCGGCTGGGTACCGCAAGTCATTGTATGGCCAAATACGCATTTAAGTCGCCTCCACGACATCGTGTAGAAGCAGAATGCGTGACGCTTCCCGGAAGGAATGGAGTAACACCGTACTTCATCCTTTTTATCTTTCATCCATCTTGTGCATGCACTACAAAGGAAACGCCAGAACATTAGCTGAAAATCTCAGAATGCTTATATCAAACGGCGAAGAAGAAGGTGATAAAGTGAATTGAAGGTAATATAGGGAATTCAGTGCGTTGAAAATAATCATGTTGAGAAAAAATAAACAAAAGCCATCATTTTATTTTACTGGATACCAAGAGCCCAGAACTTAATTAAGACAAACAGTTATCCGTACCAAAACTCTTGCGCCAGGCGGGACTCGAACCCGCATCTTCTGGTTTCCGGGCAGCGATGTTCGCCTTACACCACCGGCGCTGTTTGACCGCACATAACATCCGCGATATCCTCCAGGTCTGTCAGCGCCCACCCGTGATACGGGGTTGGGCCGGCCGCTGATACCAGCATGGAAACGATTAAGCTGAAGACCTTACTAGTAACAATGTTTTAACACATTTGCTTGAGCCTGGAGCGGCTGGTAGAGAGGCTACATGTTGTTACAGGATGTTTTGTTGCGGTCAAACAGCGCCGGTGGTGTAAGGCGAACATCGCTGCCCGGAAAGCAGAAGATGCGGGTTCGAGTCCCGCCTGGCGCAAGAGTTCGGCATAGAAGCCAACGTTGTGCCAAATATTCTAAAGCCATGAGGAGGGTTGCTTCTAGAAGACGTTGTCCATATGTGGATTGTAATTTTTCACATATTTCGCATATTCTCTGCATACAGTTTCTCCGCTGCTCTGTTGGATAGTTAGCAGTAGCTTTTTCGGATCTATCGGGGCACTTCCCTTATTATTTCTCACAATGAGGGTAAATTTGGAAGTGCACTATGTCACAGAGACTGCACACTCAGCTACCCTACGAGAGGACATTTCTATGTAATATTCTACTGATGGATGCCCACCCTGATTGTGTTTGCTTCGCTTTTCTAGCGGTACCCCCCTCTGTCTTCTGGGCTTCTTTAATTTATGGCCAGAATTAGATCGTCTCTTGTGATCTATAGCCATAAGGGAGCACAAGTAGCGTTGGCTAAGATACGACGATGTTATACCCGAGCCACCGAAAGCAGTGGCTGCACCCGGTCAGGGTTTCCTCCGCGAGGGCGTGGTCGTCGACACCAAGGGCGGGACCGCCGACGCCATTAGGAGGTCGGTCCTCTCGACAATTCGGGGTGGCGGCTTCAGAACGCAATTCACCACACGCTCCACCAGCCAGAACTGCTCCTAACTAGCTGCTCGTCAACTCGTCGCTATACACATGTAGTGGCCGCCATCCACTCCGGATGACCTCGACGACCACGGCATGTGGAGGATTCTTCTCCTCATCTTCCTCATCATTACTTCCTGTTAATCCGACCTTTTTCGGATACCTTACGCTTTCTTTCGTGCGCCTGAAGAAGTGCTGGGTGCACGTCTAGAGAGGGAGCTCCACGATGCACCTCTTTCACATTTGGCAGTTTTCTCCTAGACAACGTAGGACTACGTCTTCCTAGAGATGTACCGTACAAGTTTACGTGCTTAGCCTCCTTATTTTAAAAGCTTTCTATCAAATTTCCCATTCAGACATGATTTCCTTCAAGTTGTTACTAGCCCTAATGTTGGCTGAGCAGCCCATTTGGGTAAAGCTAGTTTAGCTATCCGTTAGTTATTTATTAGTTTAATTTAGTTAGTTGTTTTTTAGGTTTGGTTTCTTATTTGGTACGCGGAAGAATGTCGCTGCCGATCAAGACACATTGTTGTGTTCTTCTTTTACTCATTTTTTCTATGCATGGCTTGATTCTTATTTCAATTTTCTTCAAATCGTAAAGCACGTCTTCTTGGATGTATAAATAAGTAAATAAATAAATAAACCGGTGCAACACCGTTTTATGTCGAGGGTTACACTGAACTGCTCCATGTGGCTCTAGCGGAGTTAGAAGCAAACTTCATATGGCTCTAATTTAAAGCAAATAATCATTTCTGGGGCGTGCGGAGTGCAGCCGGAGGAGGCGCGTCTGTCGCCTGCACCCAATACCAGGTTCCTGGTTCGGATATCCCGCCCAGGCCAACCAAGCCTTCCATCCCTCCGGGGTCGGTGAATTGGTACCAGACGTGTCTGGGAGGGATAACGCGCCGACTTGTTCATCGGCTGGCCGCCGCAAGTCATTGCATGGCCAAATACGCTTTCAAATCGCCTCCACGATATCCCATAGAAGTAGAATGCGTGGCGCATCCCAAAGGGATTGACTAACGCCGTCCTTTATCCTTATCCCTATTAATAATTTTCAGGCACATTTATGGAACAGGTCTTGTGAAGCGCACCAGTAGAGGTATGGAAATGGCTGAACGCATTTTTCGCATGAAAACCCTAAACGAAAACCGTTCAGGTTTTTTTACCTCTGGCTCCACACTCTTTCTAGAGAAATAGTTAACGAAGTCTAATTGATACTATGCAATTACCAACGAAAATCTGCCAACGTGGTTATAATTGCCATTTACAGCTTTGCAAGTTAGTCCCGAAGCGATCCCGAAGGGACGGAAAACTGGGCAGTCGGAGGCAATTGCGACAACTGCATCTGCTGCCACTCGTTTTTTGCTCTGTTGTTGTTCTTATCGTTGGGAAATGTGTGGCTCGTAGGTGCAGAGTGCTCGCTCCCATCAGAATACCTTAGCCTCCGTTAAGTCTTAGTCACTTCCCTGAAGATAGACCCGGCCGGTGTAGAGGAAGGAAAACCCTGGAAGCGCTAGAAACCCCGTTTCTTCGAATAGTGCGAGTCGAGATCGACCAGGGTAAAGAAGCTATTTACCCTCTATCTGACCTTTCTTTCATCTCCATTCATAAGCAAAGAAGTGGGATCTATCCTAGTCGGGAGGGGGCAAACCTACGGTAGTACTAATGGTTGCGCATGTCATCCTTTGCTACACATACGCATCGCCTGTGTCTGTATGGTAATCTTCACAGGGGCCGGATTCATCAACGACTTACAGTGATCTGACAGAGAAATTACAGCAGAAACTCCTGAAAAAACGCGGATTAACGCGACCTATCAACAAGCGGTACATATTGTGAAATGTTGGCGTTATTAGGATTTTCCGCTGTAATTTCTCTTTTATGCGGGCGCGTGTAGCGCAATCGGAGGAGGCGCCGACTGTCGCCTGCACCCGATACCAGGTTCCTGGTTCGGTTTTCCCGCCCAGGCCGATCAAGCCTTCCATCCCTGCGGGGTCGGTGAATTGGTACCAGACTTGTCTGGGAAGGATAAAGCGCTGACTTGTTCATCGGCTGGCCACCAAAGGTCTTGTATGGCCAAATTCGCATTCAAATCGCCTCCACGACATCCCGTAGAAGTAGAATGCGTGGCGCATCCCAAAAGGGATCGAGTAAAGCCGTGCTTTATCCTTTAATTTCTCTGTTAAATCTCTGTGAGTCGTTGATGGATGCGGCCCCAGGATTTTTCGCTATTATTTTTCTTTTATCGGGCGCGTGTAGCGCAGTCGGGAGAGGCGCGACTGTCGCGTGCACCCGATACCAGGTTCCTGGTTCGGATTTCCCGCCCAGGCCAAATACGCATTCAAATCGCCTCCACGACATCCCGTAGAAGTAGAATGCGTGGCGCACCCCAGAAGGGATTGAGTAACGCCGTCCTTTATTCTTTAATTTCTTTGTTAAATCTCTGTAAGTTGTTGGTGAATCCGGCCCCTGATAACTCCAACATTTCACCATATCGCTTGTTGATAAGCCGCGTTAATTCACGTTTTCTCAAGAGTTTCCGCTGTAATTTCTTCGTCAAATCTCTGTAAGTCGTGGATGAATCCGGCCCCAGCACAGTAACTGAAGCTCTCGAATAAATTTAAAGGACGAAAAAAGAGAAGAAAGAGATCCAAGATTTGATCCCGATGACTTAGCAAGCCATCCAGTTGGTGAACAGCTTCCAGTGAACCGTCTGCAGTGTACGATGAAGTTGATCCTCTCGTCTGTTCCCAGCGGGTTCGGTGAAAATACTTGCCAGTCATGCTAATAACAGACTGCTGTTCATGAACCGCCGACTGCATTCCGTTCGGTCGTCGCCATGCGCCTGTGAGAATCGCCCAGTGGCGAACTCCCAGAGAACTGGTCTCCCGAGGGGAATTCGTGCACGAATCAGCTGCTAATGTGCCCGTTAGAGCCCCTAGCAGCTTCCAGTGTCAATTTCAGTTCGGCCTTCCGCGTAGTCCGCCGCCGCGTGTCGGACCGCCACGGATTTAAAGACGCTGCCGCTGATCATAATTACGGTCGCGCAGGGCGCCGGCCGACCTTCCATTTCTGTGTGCCCAGCCTTGGCCTTGACAAGTCTGCGCCGCGACCGATGAGTTATTCAAGACGTACCGGTAAACACCTTAAATTCCGCACTCGCCCATTAGGGCATCTGGAGCACTGCAACGTCCTCTCGTGACCCATCAGGTGGCTAGGAGTTTTGCATCACAGACTCCTTGATTTCTTTGTCGTTGTCCCGTTATTCTTACTTTCTTTGTTTTGCATTCGTCGCCAATATTATCAAATGCTCTCTGGAACCTCCACAAAAATTCGAATTTTTGCCTTTCTATTTTATCACTTCTATTATACACAGCGAGCGTTTTCGTTCTTCAGTATTTTGTTTATTTACTTATTTATTTATGAGGAGTATGCCTATGAACTCGTCGGCTATAAAGTAAATTGTTTGTTTACTGTTATAGCTGCACATGCCAGATGTCTTTTACTTTTCCTGATTTGATTTCGGTAAGTAATTACCTATTTTGAATCCTATTTTATAAAGCTTCAATCCGATTCTTTGTAAAAAGACCTACCCATAGTAGGATAAGGATAAAGGGCGGCGTTACTTAATATATCCTAGGATGCACTACTCATTCTACTTTTACGGGATGTCGTGGTGGGGATTTGAATGCGTGTTTGGCCATACAATGACTTGCGGTGGCTGGCCGATGAGCAAGTCAGCGCTCTATCTTCCCAGGTAAGTCTGGTACCAATTCACCAACCCCAGAAGGATGGAAGGATTGGTTATCCTGAGCGGGAAATCCGAACCAGGAACCTGGTATCGGGTGCAGGCGTGAGTCGGCGCCTCTTCTGACTGCGCTACACGCGCCCTAGTGGTAATATTAATATTAATAAGGTCTTGTTGAGATGACTTTAGTTTCTATTGAGCTTCGAGCAGTTGCTTAATGACATGTTACCCTTCCCCTGACTCAGGTCTCCATTCTTCCCTTTGCAAGCTAATTTTGGCCTTTGTTGAAGCCCATCCGATGCACTTCTAGAGAGAGAGGGGTACGGTAGTAATCATTACGTAAGTGACCCTCATTGCCAGTATATTGGAACATATTTTTCTTCACGATCATGTCTGGCTTAGGCTTCTGTGTGTCCTACTTAACTTTTATACATCTTTTATCGTCTGCTTTCTTTTCAGTCTGAACTTCTTCTTCTTCTTCTTCTTCTTCTTCTTCTTTTTCTTTTTCTTCTTCTTCTTCTTCTTCTTCTTCTTCAGGGTTTGTCCTGCTTCGAGGCGGGGTCCGCTCTTCAGGTGTGGTGACGTCATCTTTCCCGATCAAATTGTCGGGGTGAATATCAGCAACCTTCAGGTCCACATGCAACGTATCAAGCCAACGCTGCTCCGGCCGTCCTTTAGGCCGTTTTCGGGCACATCTATGTTAAGGCCAATCTTCCGTACAATGTCATCACTGGCTCGAAGAAGCTGGCCATACCACATCATACCATACCATAAAAGGATAAAGGACGGCGTTACTCAATCCCTTTTTGAATGCGCCAGCGCATTCTACTTCTACGGGATGTCGAGGAGGCGATATGATTGCGTATTTGGCCATACAATGACTTGCGGTGGCGAGCCGATGAACAATTCAGCGCTTCATCCTTTCCAGACACGTCTGGTATTAATTCACCGACCCCGGAGGGATGGAAGGCTTGGTTGGCCCGCGCGGGAAATCCGAACCAGAAACCTGGTATCGGGTGCACGCAACAGCCGGCGCCTCCACCGACTGCACTACACGCGGCCCTGCGCTACAGGCGCCCCTACCATACCATGCCACACCTATTGCCAAAAATTCAAGCTATTCAAAATTTTCATGGTTTTATACATTGCTATCCTTTATTGTATGTCTTGAGCTACACTTACCCTAGAGCAAAGCTAAAGCAGGCCCTTATGGCTTGTTCTATTGCCTAATTCATTGCAACTGTACTGATTCAGATTGGGCGCGTGTAGCGCAGTCGGAGGAGGCGCGACTGTCGCGTGACCCTATATCAGGTTTCTGGTTCGGATTTCCCGCCCAGGCCAACCAAGCCTTCCCATCCCTCCGGGGTCGGTGAATTGGTACCAGACTTGTCTGGGAAGGATAGAGCGCTGACTTGTTCATCGGCTGGCCACCGCAAGTCATTGTATGGCCAAATACGCATTCATTTCACCTCCACGACATCCCGTAGAAGTAGAATGCGCTGGCGCATCCCAAAAGGGATTGAATAACGCCGTCCTTTATCCTTATCCTTATACTGATTCAGATAACAGCTATTCGTTCAGCAACTGCAATTTTGGGCTCGTAGGAGACGTAGTGCATTGAGTACAGAATTAGGAAAACTTTATACGAATCCAACTTACGGCCTGAATTTAATGAACGTTGTCCTTTTTTTCGTTGACACATCATGGCGAAAGCAGATAAGCATTTCACTTGAGTGTGCACTATACATTGGATCGGAATCATTTTCGGATATCCGACTCGGATAACCCGAATCATTCAAAAATCCGAGGTCTGCAAAATTGCCCGTATCCGAATCATTAAAAAAATTCAGGGTCTCCGAAATCGTCGTTATCCGAATCATCCAAAAATCCGGGTCCGCCAAAATAGCGTTGTCCGAATCACCCAATTATCCCAAGATTTGGTTCATTTTAATGTTTTAAATGAATCGATTTCGGATACCCGACTGGGATAATCGGATCCGAACCATCCAAAAATCGGGGTTCGCAAAATCGCCGTCATCCGAGTCATCCAAAAATCCGGGTCCACCAAAATAGCGTTGTCCGAGTCATCCAAATATTGGAAGATTTTCGGTTGGATCCAATGCATAGTGTGTGCTAGTTTGTACTGTCGGACGCGTGTAGCGCAGTCGGAGGAGGCGCCGGCTGTCGCGTGCACCCGATACCAGGTTCCTGGTTCGGATTTCCCGCCCAGGCCAACTAAGCCTTTCATCCTTCCGGGATCGGTGAATTGGTACCAGACTTGTCTGGGAAGGGTAGAGAGCTGACTTGTTCATCGGCTGGCCACCGCAAGTCATTGTATGGCCAAATACGCATTCTAATCGCCTCCACGACATCCCTTAGAAGTGCGTGGCGCATCCCAAAAGGGATTGAGTAACTCCGTCCTTTATCCTTTTTCCTTTAGTTTGTACTGTCATCTTTTGGGTTTCGTGTGGGATATCTCTGAGGTTCACCTTCACCTCCGAGGAAGATAGACTGCGTTTGATCCCTTTCTACGTTCTCTTGTTCTTGCAAATTTCGTGTACTGCGCTTTTTGATTGGTTTTGTGCAACTGAACACTTTGTCTAAACAACAGTATTAAAATAATCCTGTGGGTCTTCAAAAACGTTCCAGCCCTCATTCGAGCATATGAAGGCAGAACAAGATTTACCAGAAAAGTTTAGCACAACCCAGGTATCTCAGCTGCAATATATAATTCACAGGAGGGACAATTACCACTTGCGCACTTGCGGGAAAAGAAGGGTTAGGTCCCTCGCCGTACTACTCCAAATTATTCTACTCCATGTTATTGATGAGATTTTTTTCTTCTCAAGTCAGGGCTGCGGTGCGCTTCGTCGTTTTGTTCTCTTTTGGATCTGAGCAAAGGTACAGCAGCTCGTTTCTAATTGACCTTACTAGTTTCTAATGGAGCAATATTTCTTTTCCGAAACCTGGTTTGGATAACGTTCTATGCTACTAGGTTATGTGCTCACCTCAGCTCCTAAACACCCTTCCAACAAGAACAGCACTGTTTTTCAATCGCTATATAGGAACAGCTACTCGCCGCTTAAAGACGTATTGTCTTTTTCCTCCGACTCGGGTCTCCATCCTTCCTTTGCAAACTAATTTTAGACATTTGAAGCCCCTCCGATGCACTTGTCGAGAATGCTCATGGCGTTGCTTTGCTTTTAGATGACTGGATGCATACCCGAAATAAGTGCATGTGGGCGTTGTACATTGTGTTGAATTGTTATGGTTCCCGACGAAGCTACGATTGTCTCAGTCTTCAAGGTTCCCAAAAATGTCAATACTCTTCGAAGGATTATTAGATCTTATTTTTACCCTTTCGGCTCAGCAAACTTCCATGATAACTCCGATATAAAATTTCCTTAATTTCATTCAACTTCGTTTAAATAAACTCAATATAGCATTGCTCTGCTATGTTTTTTTTTGGAAAATATTTATCTAATCCGTTGCTCTGAGTGTTGTAAATAATCTGCAAAGACATTTCTTTCATTGTTTTGCAGTTCAAAGGGTTATCCAAGGTGACTCATGATTTCGTTGGTGGTGTTTCTTTCAAGCTAAGCATTGTATTTGATTGTCACTATGCTTTCCTTGTTTGGCTGGTCTCTATGTCGCACTTTAAGTGCAGCAATAAATAAATAAATAATAAATAAATAAATAAATAAATAAATAATGTCTTTGGAAGAGCAGAAAAGCAAAATAATGCGGTTAATTTTGCGATGTTTTCGCGCCATAAATTTGTTTAATATGTTGCTATCTTCACTCGACTGCTATTCTAGAAGCTAAATACATAAATATTTCCAACAGAAAAATACGCAATTTTCTACGCATCACTATTCTTCCAATAGGCAAGACAGGTCATAAACATTTCTAAAAGGGTTGGAAACAAGTCATATGCCTAACGGGATATAGGGCTTAACTTGGTTTAGAATTCAAGCAGAACTTGGTATTCGCTAGGTTTCGCAACATTGCGAGTTGAGCTTCTATCCGATTTTTATATAATCATATCCGAATCATTGTATTTTTGTGTACCCCAGAGCGTCAAATGATTCACATGCGAATGATTCTCAATTGACCAGATCTTCGGGCGATTCAGATGACGGCAATCTTCGCTTGGATTTTTCTGTGATTCAGATAACGCTATTTTCGATCGTGCTGGACTTTGGATAACTCGAAACCGAATACATCTGACCGAAAAATTCAAGATTGGGATCCCATTTCTGGTAAACAACACTTGGAACTTTAGTTGTTTTGCGTCACACAGCCTCCCTCACTCCTCCATACCTTGGCGGTGATTCTCCGCGTTCGTGCGCAGTATAAAAATGCTGTTTCCACTTAGATTTGTCGTTGGCTTTTGCTTTCATCTAAAATTGAAATCGTTTTCTCTCCAACTTCTCTCTTCTTCAAACCTCGGTATTGTAAGTTGTTTGTCAGATAACTTTTTTTTAAGGTACCTCGAGGTTTATAGGTGGACCATTACTTAGCAGGATTTGAGGTTTCGACTTCTTCTCGTCTTCAGAGGCCTGACATAGTAGGTAGAGTGGATTCGAAATGCAGGGATAGTTCAGGTGCTTGATGGAGTAGAGCGCAAATAAACTAATGCACCACCACGTTCAGCCCTCTGAAGACGACGAGAAGTCGAAACGTGCTGCTAAATAAAGGTCCACCTATAAACCTCGTGTTGACACAACAAAAGTTAACTGAAATCGTTTTGTTAGGAAAATTCCTGCAAGGGTTCATGCACACTGTGGCGTGGGCGCTTTTCCTCAGAGATCACCTGTAATACATTTAGGCCTACAAATAGTAGATAGTTAAGACAACCATAGAGTTTGGTTTTTCAACGCCTTTGGTTACCCGCGATTTCTTACAAAACTTGGAGCAGCCAGAAATACGCTAAGATAAACTAGAAACTGAGAGCCTTTTACATCCGATGAAGAAGAAATTTCCTTGACCGGAACATCCTCAAAAGTTCAGGTAGAGAAGAGAATAGTGAACAGCGCTTCGACTAGTTCGCTATTGTGCCTCCTAAACCGATAGTATCTTCTACCGCATGACCGCAATTTGATACCAACTTATGATGTATATACGACGTGTTCATGATTATTTCACCTGTATCACTGTCGTCCCGTTGATCGACTTGCTCGAGCGGGCGCCAGCAGCGTCTCCATTCGTCCCTGTCGCGTGCCAGAGTGCGCCAATGGATCCTCCTCGCTCGATGGACACGAAGAGCGTCATATCGGTCGTTCAGGTCTTCCACGAAGAAGTCCGACCAACGCGTTGGTGGGCGACCTGGTGTTCTCTTCAGATCCCGCGGAATCCAGTCGGTAACGGCTCTCGTCCAGCGGGTGTCTGCGAAGCGCATTACGTGACCGGCACACCTAATTTTGTGATTATTTATGATATGATTCCAAAGCATGCTATCGCAAGGACGATTTGGGGTTTTGTCAGATACTTTTTTCTTCACCAGAAAGCATTTACTAGTATATTCATTTTGAGACATCGGTTAGAATTTTAGTAGACAAAAGCCTTGGGCGAACAAAACTACCACCCTTGAAAGAGCGAGGAACCAAAAATGCACATCTTTAAACCGCAGAACTCCATGCAGATGGCGTTTAGAGTACTAACCAAGCGACGATAAGTGCATGTTGCGACCTTGAACTCAAATCTGTCGTGAGATTTTCGCTTTCCTGCTCTTCAAAATAAGCATAGAACACTGTTGTGGCCACTGGAATAAACGTTTTATGATTTTCCAAGCGGTTACTAGAATGTTGTATATAGAATAAGTACTCAGTAGAATATATCAAGAGAAATAATCAATAAAATAAGATGTTCATGCGCATCAATCTACGACCTTAAGTGAATCTTTAATAGTAGGCCAATTTGGAGAGTGGACGTGGGAGCTTATGGACTCTAAAGAATGTCCAGCATTTACGTCACCAACGGTGTTCTACAGATATGCTAAAGGGGTTGCACGGCCTTAATTTAGCGAGCATTTTTTCCGCACACCTAACAGTTTCGCATCCCCATTGGCACTCATTGCGACCGATCCAACATATGTGACTACATAGTTGGGAGAATACCGTGTACACGGTTTTAAAGGGACAACATGCTGAATAATTCAGGGCGTCTTCGTAATTACCGCAACAGCAGGAACCCTCACCTCCGCAATGGCATATGGCTTCTGACCACCACCACGTAATTGTCGCCGGACGTGCCCCTCATGCATTTTAATCGAAAAGCCCGCCCAATTTGTCCTCCGGACCGATCACGAACTCCTCACTCAGATGGGGTGGGCTTCTATCAACATTCTCGGGAACTCGGCTGCGATCTTCCAACTCTACACTTCCCTTGTTCTGTTTGATGAGCTATTTCTCGCTGCAGCAGTGTGGTTAATGTTGAGTCACACTCCTTCCGTTCAGCTGCTGAAGTCACTAAATCTACTGCGTGAAGATCCGTGGCGTGCTATTGCTTTTTTCCTCGGTGTGCTGATTTGTAAAGGCCAGACCTCTAATGATTCCGCTCCACATCTGAAGAAAAGAGCCTGCCCAACCAACCAACCTTTAATTTGTCCAGAAGCTGGAGGTCGTCTTAGTATTGATGAAGCTGCTCTTCGCTCTTTCTTCAAACTTGGAGACCCTTAAGGTGCAATTTTTTGCAAAAGTTTTACTAATGTGAGATTCGGTAGAGGGCACTTGAAGCTAGGGCGCGTGTAGCGCAGTCGGAGAAGGAGCCGGCTGTCGCGTGCACCCGATAGACGGTTCCTGGTTCGGATTTCCCGCCAAGGCCAACCAAGCCTTGCATTCATTGTATGACCAAATACGCATTCAAGTCGCCTCCACGATATCCTGTAGAAGTAGAATGCCTGGCGCATCCCAAAAGGGATTGAGTAACGCCTCCTTTATCCTTGATCCTTTTACTTAAAGCCAATGTTTAGCACACTGCTTCCGTTAGTTGAATTTACGCTCTTTAACGATATCCCACCCAATGTTTTCTTTAGTTTGCTCATATTATGTTATTTTTGCAAAAGTACGAATGGGCTTGGGGTGGTGCAGTCGGAGGAAGTGCCGACTGTCATGTGCCCTCCAAGCCGAGCTTTAGGCTTGGCTGCCGGACTGCTTTTTGAGGCCAAGCAGTCCGTACACCCCTCTTATGACGATAAATTAGCACCATACTTGTTTGATGATACCCTGACCTGTTCATCGACTGGCTCAGCTGGTCCTTGCATAGGCTAAACATTCAAACTGCCTCTACAGTATCCCAAAGAATGTTTGGTGCGTCCATTCTGATGTTGACTGAAGCCGTTCTTTACCCATTTATCCTGTGTATTACGTTTCCGAACACCCCTATTATAAAGATAAATTAGCACCATGCTTGGGTAATGATTCACTGACCTGTCCATCAACTGGCCATAGAAGGTTGTATAGGTCTTCTGTAGGCTCAACACACATTCAAATTGCCTCTGCAGTATCCCGTTGAAACAAAATGTGTGGTGCTTCCATATAGGGATTGACTGAGGCCGTTCTTTACCCTTTTCCCCTCTGCCTTACGGTTCCTGCCTTTCGAAACCTATGGCTTAGAAGGTAGCCGTAGTATTTCGCATCGCTGCGAAATTTCTTGTCATTTTGTGCCTTCAGTCATTGTTTGAATTTCCTTTCGCTTCCAGTGCTTACTTCTCCATCTTTTCTATCCACAAAAGGAGTATGGCGCAAAGGTTCATCTGGCGAAATGAACCTTTTTATATGTTTTTTTATTATGTGATATAACATTCTTTTGATTAAATAGGATAATAAGATAAAGAGCAGCGTTATTCAGTTCCCTTTGGGATGCGCGACGCATTCTACTTCTACGGGATCTCGTGGAGGCGATTTGAATGCGTATTTAGCCATACAATGACTTGCGGTGGCCAGTCGGAGAACAAGTCAGCGCTTTATTCTTTCCAGACAAGTCTGGTTCCAATTCACCAAACCCGGAGGGATGGAAGGCCTGGTTGGCCTGGGCGGGAAATCCGAACCAGGAACCTGGTATCGGATGCAGGCAACAGTCGCGGTCTCCTCCGACTGCGCTCCACGTGCCCTTTGATGTATTATAGTTTTAGAAATTCTAGTATTTTACGCCTTTCTTTACTTCTTTGAATTTTACTTTGTCTTATGTTCTATATTCTATTCGTAGCTTTTCGCATCACTGCGTGATTTTTTGTCGTTTTGTGTCTGCCCTTCATTGTTTCATTTTCCTTTCCTTCCAATGTTTACTTATTCACCCTTTTATCCATTTTTATTCTTCAGTTCATTTTTCGCTTGGAAATCGTACTGGTTTACCAGATTTGATTCTCCAATAACCTTGACATATTCCACGTTCTATTCGAGAAAAAAAAACGTGCAAGGTCGTGCTCCAACTGAAGTTGCTGTACTGCCTCCTCCTGCAGTGCCTTTAATAGTGAACGCATTGGGTCACTTGGGGTTCAGATGGAGGACGAAAAATGGAAGAGGTTCCAGGGTCTCTTGGACCTACAGCTATCGACCCCATTAAGGGTGGCCCTTTACCTTATTTTTCCCTTCAAAGGCTCTGATCAGAGTCTACCGAAGTGTGGTCATGTTAGGATCCCAAGGAGATCCGCTACACAGCAAGTTTATGGAAGTGAACTCATGAAGCATCTGGAGCATTCAGAGTATCAGTAAATTATGAATCTAAGCTGTTCTGATTAATTTGTGCGCATAATGGATTCAGAGGGTTCGTTGATTTCCATTGCTTTCCGAATTTAGAAAATTTCAACCGATCGGCAGTCCTTCTTCGAAATTTGCATACCTTCTGTTATATGCTCTTCTAGTTTTCTATATTTTTTTCGAAACTTTGGCGTATGACCCCTCGAGGGCAGCGTTGGTCGCCTGAAACCGATTTGTAGGGTCAGTTTTAGTCGCTTCAACGGTTTAATCACTTCTATTATACTTCAAATTCATGCTCTTTCGGTCCGTTTCTTTTCTTCCCTGTTTTTCTCTCCATGTACCATTTCCTTCGCGCATTCTCGTCCTTTTCTTTCCAGTTTTCCTCACGTACGGCGCCTCAGATTTTTACTTGTTGCTTACAGGCGCCTCAGCGATGGGACTTCTTCCCAAATCCTAGTGAACTATGCTGCTGCCCCTCTACGCTCTTCTGCTCCTCCGCTCGGTTGGCAGTATCACCTTCGTGGTGCCGGAATCAGCTCCAACTGGCCATGTGGTTGGCTATGTGGCCGGTCGACCGACACTGGCCACTCAGCCGAAGTACTTCATCGTCTTCCCGGATGTCACCTCTGAAAAGGTTCGTCGCCCTCTCACACACGTTTCACTCGTTTCGTTCGTTTCCAACCTATTTCCCTCCGACACCGTCCAAGTGTCCAAAGGTCCCATGACCTTCTGGCGGTGCGGATTCGACGTCTTGGCTTTTTTTCCGACGAGTGTCTTCATCGTCTCAAAAACACCGACGTGTGCGCAATAGACAGTGGCTGGCGGCTGCGGCGGCGGCAGGGCGGCTGAGGAGGAGGATTTCACTCACCTCGGCAAGGTTACTTACGCTCGATTTGCCTTATTCTTCCGCACGTCCTAACGGCCCTCGAAAGACACAGAGACGTGCATGACCTTGCGCGACCGCCCCGACGACGGCGGCTGTCCCGTAACATCGGCAATTATGAACGTCGCCCCCGTCTGTGCCGTCTGCTGCAGGAGCGCGACTCGAACGCGGCCGTAAAAGTAGTAGTTCGGCGCAAAGGTAAATACTGAACAATAACACTAAACCTTCCGAATGATGACCGCCCTCGGGACGGTCCATTGAGGGGTGTTCGCTCCTTTCGCTTGAGGCACACAGTTTGTTTACCTGGGCCATGGAAAATTTACTTATTTATTTATATACTTGTTCTGGTAGCGCAGTCGAATTAGGCGCCCACTGTCGCCTGCACCCGATACCAGGTCCTGGTTTGGATTTCTCGCCCAGGCCAACCAAGCCTTCCATCCCTCCGGGGTCGGTGAATTGGTAAAAGACTTGTCTGGGAAGGATGAAGCGCTGACTTGTTCATCGGCTGGCCACCGCAAGTCATTGTACGGCCAAATACGCATTCAAATCGCCTCCACGAGTTCCCGTAGAAGTATGTATAATGCGTGGCGAATCCGAAAAGGGATTGAGTAACGCTGTCCTTTATCCCTTATCCTTTTATACTTGTTCGCGACGGGGGGGGGAGGGCGTCACTTTGAAAAAGACACGAGACAGAACGATGAAGGGGAAACAAAGCACAACAGAGCAGCTTACAAAACTCTATTTGGAGATTACAAGCGTAGAAGCCGTGGTAGAAGATAAAGGGCAATGCTCGGCTTTTGTCAAACACTTTGCAGGATGCACCATGCATTCTATCAGGTTGTCCGGAAAATTCTTAGACTAATTACATGGTAGGATTCAAAACAACGTATCTTTGCCAACTGAAGTTGTGAGCGGGCCGGACTCAGATTTGTGTCTCATGTCCTGTATATGCAATTCTCAGCAGCATGTTCGACATATCGTCTCCTGTTCCCAGAGGTGCCTTCAGAATGGACGACAAGAAGATGCTCTATCGACCAGCTGTTCTTCTATAGCACCGCTCCGGCCGATCCGCGAACGATGCCATCGCTTTCTACAGGAGACAATGAAGGAGCAATCCCCCTCTCGAGCGACGTGCTTCAATTGACATCGAAAGTTCGACAACGATGATGAATCGCTCGAGGATTCCCGACGCGAAGGTCGACCACATACGCGGAACAGACAGCTCGTACTCACCACCTGCGGTGTTCGACTGATTTCTCTGTACACGAACTTTCAGACCGTACAAATACTTCTAAGACCACAGTACACGATGCTCTTCTGTCTTCAGGCAAAGTCGCGAAGTTGCCTCGAGTCGTATCACATGCTCTGACGTCTCCGGACAAACGGAACCGTGTTGATACCTGCGCTTCTCTCCTCAACCATCGCCGTTCATTTGCTTTGATCGACTCGATCGTCACGATGGATGAAAAGTACTGCGTCTACGACAATTTGGTGCGTCGCAAGCACTGCGTGGACTTCGATGAGTTGCCTCAACCACAGCCGAAACGCCATCACTACACAAAGGGTTGCCTTCGTTATGGTGAGACATCAGTGGCCCAGTATTCTGGGAACTGGCTCCTACCGGTTCCATGGTAGACTGGAACTATTTCTGCGCTCAGCTGGAGAAAATCAGCGAAATCCTACAAACGCAATCCCAGAAGAGGTAAATTCTTCTTCTCGTGGATAACGCCAGACCACAAAAGCAAAGAATACGCAGAAGAAATTGGAGAACCTCGGGATTGAACTACTACTCCAACCGCCGTGCTCATCTGGCGCCGGATTCATCAACGACTTACGTAACTTTAACGGAGCACTGTAAGCTTACCAAGCGACATGGTGAGCGACACGCTGCGCTAAAAGCTCAGATAACACGGCTTGTTGCTCACCATATCGTTTGATAAGCTTACAATTCTCCGTTAAAGTTACGTAAGTCGTTGATGAATCCGGCCTCTGATCTTGCAGCCAGTGACCAGTACGTTTTCCAGTCGCTCTTTCTTATTGTTAGCTGGAAAAAAGTTCGCGAATCGGGAGGAAGTCAAAGGTGGTGTCAACAACTTCTTGCTGTCCAAGTCTCCGGGCTCATGGTATTCTCTCTCTCTACCGGAGAGATGGCAGTATGTGATAGATCATAACGGTGAATATTTTGTTGAATGGTAGTGGTTGTTAATAAAGTTATTAACTACACATTGTCCCCTGACATTAGCCTAAAAACTTTCCGGACAATCTAGTACTTCTTTGTTAGGCGTCGGCAGCGTCGTGGAGGTAATTTGAATGCCCTTTAGGTGGATACAATGAGTTACGACGGCTAGTCGAGGGTAAAGGCCCCGCAGACTTTTGCGGCGTCGCCGCTGCCCTATGCTTAACCATAGGGCAGAGACGCAGAGCTCGCCGCCAGCGGCGCCGGCGGCGTCACTGGCGGAAATGACTTGAATCATTCCACCCGGCGGCGCCGCTCCAGCGTCCGTCTGTCTGCGCTCTGCGCTCTGCCCTTTTGCGGCGGGATCCAGAGCGGAGACGGTCGATGCCTGCGCGCGGTCGTATCGGGGCGCGTTACTGTTAAGCACCGTCGGTCCCGACTAGAAACAGTACAGTACCTCGCCGTCACCGCTCCCACTGATGATGAGTCAAGCCGCTGAGCGGCGCCGCTCAGCGATTTCGCCCGCCGCTCGCCGCAGAAGTCTGCGGGGGCCTTAAGGTGAAGCCTGTGCCTTCACCGATAAGGTGATCGAGTACCAATGGATGATCCAGTAAATCCCTTGTTAGACGAAAAGAGCAGTGGAAGGCTTCAGATAGGCTTTATGGGATCTGTCCTGGTCGGGAGGGGCAACCCTAAGGTAAAACCTGTGTTTTCTCCATTGTACCACACATCCACCTCTCCTGATTGCCTCCAAGAGTTGTAAATATCATAGACGGCAGGTGAAGCTCTCGGGAAAATTCAAGGGAGGGAATGGTGAGTCAAAACACCGTGGCCTCCTCCGACTAGGACATATCGGTTTTAAGTTCAAGTATTGGACCCTGCGGAATTCTTCACTTGGAACAAGTCTAGAACGAGAGGCTCCAGTTATAAAATTAGAAAACCATTTGCTCGTACACAACTACGGAACAACTTCGTCAGCACTAGAGTTATACCCACGTTAAATGAGAATTGGAGTGAGGACTTGGCATGTATGAATGTAGGGGCTCTCCGCGCTGTTGTTTTCTTGTTTTTTTCCGGCTGCATTTAATAATAGGTACATAACAGGTTATGATTAGCTCTTAGTCCGCGTTGATTTTTACATTTTGTTTGTTTTACGTGGGCGAATTTTCATGAGGAACGGACAAACTTCTGATGCCCCATTCTCGCTCAACGGAACGAACATCTCCGAATGCTCCAGCTATCTGGGTTGCGAAGTCAATATGGCCAACGACCTAGCGCAAGAGCTGAGCAGGAGGAAACAAGCCGCTTGGGGAACTTTTAAGGGCGTCGAAGAAGTCGCGAAGAAGACGAAGAGCGTCCGACTCCGTACCCACCTATTCGACTCCACTGTTCTTCCTGCCCTAACATATGCCTCAGAGACCTGGGCTATACGAAAGCAGGATGAACACGCGATCAGCGTCGCGCAGCGTGGAATCGAGAGGACGATGCTCGGAGTGACACGACTCACGCAAGTGAGAGAAGGCCTCCGGAGTACCGAGCTTCGCCGACGTACAAATATAAGAGACACTGTAACGTGGGCCAAGTTGTCGAAAATTAGGTGGTGGCCACGTAATGCGCTTCGCAGACACGCGCTGGACGAGAGCCGTTACCGACTGGATTCCGCGGGATGTCAAGACAACACCAGGACGCCCTCCAACGCGTTGGTCAGACTGCTTCGTGAAAGCTCTGAACGACCGATATGACGCTCTTCGTGTCCCTCGAGCGAGGAGGATCCATTGGAGCACTCTGGCACGCGACAGGGACGAATGGAGACGCTGCTGGCGCCCGCTCGAGCAAGTCGATGATCAACGGGACGACAGGTGATACAGGTGATACGTGCGCGAAAGCACACGTCAATCAAACAATCAATCAATCAATCAAGGTGATTAATTCATTAACTTAAGTGAGATGGGCCTACGTCATAGTTATCCAAGTCTAGGCCTAAGCTTAGAAAACTAAAAGATGTCTGGGAGGTTCTGCTCAGTCCAGCAAACGGCGTCGATTGCATAGTCGTGACCGAAGATTCGCATCCGATTCGAAATTTCAAAGCATCCATGCGAGTCCATCTCCCCTGACCAGTGATTGATTAGAGGACAAGCTGGGTAGTACGTGGCGTGATCGAGGCCTGCGCGAGTGCATCAATCACTTATCGCGAGAATATCGTCCGGAATACATTAGCGCGGCCGCCGGCGGCGGAAAGGGAAGCGGACGTTTCACTCGAGACGCGAGGTCGCAAATAACAGATGTGTCATCTAACACAGAACACGCAACGTGGCTAATTGACCCGCCACCGCTTGATATACGGACAGCGGACACCGTAGTCGGCGGGACTAACCTGCTAAAGATGCTTCTGGCTCGCCCACAGAGGGAGTGGGAAGCTTGAGTGAGAAGAGCTTCGGAGCTCATATGAGGCTTAACCGTTTGGAAAGCTCCGGCTGAAATCAAGGTATGGTGGGTCTTATTTATTAGGTTGGTGCATAAGTTCTCGGACATTTAAGGCGTGAAATATTTATTATCACAAGTCACGAACAACAATATCAAAGCGTTTGAAGTAACCACCCTTTACATCAATTGTCTTCCGCCAACGTGCTGGTAAGTCATGGATGCCTTTTCTCCAAAACGTGGCCGGTTGTGATTCGAAAAATGTGAGCAGTGCCTCCTTGACATCCCCTCGGTTCCTAAATTGTTGGCCGTCCAAATAGCGTTGAGGGCTCGAAAACAAACGACAATCAGAAGGAGCGAGATCTGGTGAGTAAGGTGGATGTGGAAGAACGGTCCATCCGTAGTCCGCCAACTGAGCCGCCGTCGCTCTAGCAATATGCGGTCTAGCGTTGTCGTGTAGAGAATACACCTTCACTTTCTCTCCTCGTGTGGTTTGAAGGTGGGCCCTCAACTTCCTCACTTGGTTGACGGGAGCCTCTGCCGTCACTGTTATCCCTTCGTCCAGCAGCTCCCAGTATTCTACGCCAAGAACGCTCCACAAAATGCATAGCATCACCCTTTTCACGTGAAGATCGGGTTTCGGAACATCCTCTACCTCTTCGTTGCGTCAACCCACTGTGCACGCCGGTGATGATTAGAGCAGAGTATCTACTTCTCCACCCCCGGTGACAAGGTTGTTCAGCCATCCGTGGCTACGTCTGAGGGTAAGGAGAGACAGAGCGACATCGGCTCTACGATCCATGTCATGTTGTGTCAAGTCGTGAGGTACCCAGCGACCCAATTTTTGCACCTTGCCAATCGACTTCAATCCTCGAACACTGTTGAGTGACCAACACCAAGAGTACTTGATAGTTCGCGAGTGGTTTGTTATGGGTCCGCTTCCACTCTACTTCGGAGGCCATCCAAATCCAGTGTCATCGGGCGTCCTTCTCGTTCATTATCCTCAATGGAGAATTCACCAACTTCAAACTTCGAGAACCACTGTTAGACAGTGCTTCGAGCAGGAGCACTCTCGTTGTAAACATCTTTCAGGCGACGATACGATTCGTTGGCACTGAGGCCAGATTGATGCAGGAATAACATGACGTGCCGAATATGCGTCTCAGTTGGGATGAATGGCTTAGCCATAATAGCTGACGTTAATAACGCAGGAGTAAACGTTAGGAACAGTTTTGTAGCCCTCTCCTTTCTCTATCGATCGATCATTTACGCGTTGATACATGTGAGAAATTTGGCGGGAAAATGCGCTTTCAATTCAGGAGGGATCAAATGTCCGAGAATTTATGCACCAACCTAATATTTATTTACACAAGAAACAGATACGCATCACCTTACTATGCTTACGAAGAGAGGAGCTGCAAATATTTATTTAATTTATGAAGGTCAGAGAATTATCTAGCATGAAGAATTTAAGAGAACAGCACACAATGAAGGAATGAAACTATTAGGTTGGAAGAAGTCTCTTCACACTCCGATTTTTTCACCGTTCTCCTTGCAAACGCACTAGCCAACATTGATTGCTGATTTCGCAATCCTACCACTTGTCTACCGTTCGCACGCAGACATAGGTCAAGACCCTTCTTCTACTTCGTTATCTATCCAATCTTCCGCTCTCAATGCCAGATCTACCTCATGGCCATTTTCGGCACGTCATTCTTCACGAATTCATTAGAGGATCTACAGCACGTCAGATAGCCGACCAAATTAACGATGGCGGGTTATCTACTACTCATCACGCCTGTTATGAATGGTTCGGAAAGTTTTTAAAGGGGAATTATTCACTCGAGGGCAAAGCAAGGTCAGGAAGGCCAACTAAATGGACGACACTGAACTACTCCATCTTCTTCGGATCGATAGTAGGCAGAAGACACGTCAACTGGCAGAGAAGCTCGCAGTGTCTTATAGGATAGTGGGAATCCTTCTGAAGAAGCTTTGCATGGAAATTTGGCGCTTGGATTCCACATGCCCTGTCAGACACCCAGAAAGGTCAACGGCTCTCCATCGCTGCTTCTCTTCTGTCCAGAAACGAAAAAAAAAAGATTTCTGCCGCCGATTGTGACAGGCGATGAGTCCTGGGTTCTGTGTGCCAACTTCCGAAGAAAAAGACAATGGGTACAAAAAGGAGAGAACCCTAAGCCTGATCTCAGGCCCAATGTTCACGAAAGGAAGGTTCTCTTGAGTGCCTGGTGGATATCAGAGGAGTGATTTACTGGGAGACTCTCAGAAATGGCGAGACACTTACTGCTGCCACATACAGCGGCCAACTCCACAAAGTCGCCGCAGCTGTCCAAGAAAAGCGGCCTGAGAAGTCCAAGGTGATGATCCTGCATGACAGTGCAAAACCACGTTTTGCAAGACTCACAACGGAAACAATAAAGGAGGTGGAGTGGGACGTAGTGCCACATCCACCGTATAGCCCTGACCTCGCCCCTACTAACTGCCATCTCTTTCATGGTCTCAAGCAAGAAACTGGAGAGAAATATTCTGAAACGGATGAAGACCTCAAAATTGGATTCAGCAATGGTTCGACTCCAGAGCTGCAGTCTTTTTCGGGAGAGGAATTAGAAAAATACCCAGTCCTTGGAAAAGTGTAGTGGAACAAAATGGAGATTATCTCAAATAGTTTGACTCTGTAGTTGCAAAGTAACAAATCTTTGAAAAAAATGAAAAGAGTTTTTTCCAACCTAATGCTAGCCGTGTAGAGAACAAATCGCGAAAAAAATTTTCTCAGATCTCTTTGATATTCAACTGTCGATAATTTACTGTAAGCTTGATCAGAGTCCCTCCTTATTGTAAGGTTTTCACACTTGCCCATCGGCAGATTGAACTGCTTGAGAGTTGAGGTGCAATGTTCCCTGAAAGTGGTGAAAGAAGCTTTGAAAAAACCTTGGCGCAAGTCTAGAAAGGTGTGCCTATCGTCATTTTCCTCGATATGTAGAATTCGAAGAATTTGTCCAAGAACTTTTTGAATAAAAATGACCAGCACAGATACAACTATGCTTTTCGCCTTGGGTAAAGCTGCTAGAAATGGAAGAGATACAGGGTGGACTCTCCTCTTTGGATTTGCACTGTTATCACTCAGAGTCTAGCGGGTGGCGATGTCCGTTCCTCCTCGTGGTGCCACTGGAAACTGCTCGCCTCTGCGAGCTAAGCCAAGCACGGACATTCGAATGCAGGCGACAGGCCCTGGTGACAGGCCGGCCTACGAACAACCCAATGTCACATCGTATGGGTGTATGTCAGTTCATGTTTTTCGAGATGATGCTACGGCGTCCGCGGGAGCCGACGCGCACTCGCAAAGCCCGGCGAGTGTGAGAAGTATGGGAGGGTCCCTGGTGCGAGGACGGCATCGGGGGGCAACTGAGCTAGTCCGAAAGTCCCGTAACGTAAGCAGGACCCGCG
Source organism: Heligmosomoides polygyrus polygyrus (assembly GCA_947396885.1). Classification (NCBI taxonomy): domain Eukaryota; kingdom Metazoa; phylum Nematoda; class Chromadorea; order Rhabditida; family Heligmosomidae; genus Heligmosomoides; species Heligmosomoides polygyrus. Next base: position 101,998,723 of record OX377203.1, read on the forward strand.
TAGCAACGCTGAATGTGGGTACGTTGACGGGCCGCTCGTGCGAGTTGGTAGAAGCACTGGAGCGTAGAAGAGTTGATTTCTGTGCGGTGCAGGAGACGAGGTGGTCCTGCCGCAAGGCAAGAGATATAGGACGTGGCTTCAAGGCTGTTCTATGTGGAAGTCCCAGGACCACCAGTGGTGTTGGTATAATCGTCTCCGAGCGTTTCCGAGACTCGATTATAAGCGTCGAGCGCTTTGACGATCGATTGATGAAGATCGTTGTCGCCGCTAAGGAGCGACTCTTCCACTTCTTCTCTGCGTATGCTCCGCAGACTGGCTGTTCCGATCAAGCCAAGGATGAGTTTTGGAGCCTGCTTGATGAGAAGACAGCAGAGGTACCGTCGAAGGACGTCATCATCGTCGCTGGTGACCTCAATGGGCACGTAGGCGCTACGAAAGACGGGTACAGCTGTCATGGTGGATTCGGCTATGGGTTGCGTAACACAGATGGTGAGCGTATCCTTGAATATGCGGATTCGCATAACCTCACCATAATGAACACCGTGTTTCGCAAACGCAACTCCCACCTTATCTCGTTCTATAGTGGGAACACCAAGACGCAGATAGACTTCGTCCTTGTGAGAGATCGTGACCGAAATCTCGTCACAGACGCGAAGATCGTGCCGTATGAAACGGTCGCCCCACAGCATCGTCCGCTGATCTGTACTTTGAAGATCGCTCCTCCGAGGCTGCAGCAGGTTGAGCGATGCGGTGCTGCGAGAATCAAGTGGTGGCGAATGAAAGAGAAAGAAGCAGCTGTGATTTCTCGCGTACGGTTACCGACAGTCACGACTGTCGACGAAACTTGGAAGAAAGCGACCGACGCGATACTTCAAGCTGCGAGGTCAGAACTTGGCACTACGAAGCCTGGACGACGAAAAGTCGACATGCAGGCATGGCTGTGGACGAACGATGTGAAAGAAAAGGTTCGAGAGAAGAAAGCGCTTCATCATGTGTTTCTCGGCGACAAGACCGCCAATAATTGGCAAAAGTACCACGAAGCGAAAAAAGCTGCCAAGAAGGCTGTGGCCATAGCAAAAGCCACTCATTACAATGATGTCTACGAAAAGCTTGAGTCGCGCGATGGCGAGCGGTATTTATACCGACTTGCGAAAAACCGTCATCGCCAATCCGAGGATATAGAGAAGTTCTTTGGCATCAATGATGAGAACGGCCGTCTTCTGACAGAGCGCAAAAAGGCCTTGAAGCGATGGTGCGATTATTTCGAGGGAATTTCGACTGAAGAGTTCCCTCATCCGGCCGTCCCTTCTGTGGCTCCTATCCACGGTCCCGTCCACAAAATCACTGTGGAGGAAACTGACGCGGCTCTGAAGATGATGAGACCAGGCAAGGCGACCGGTCCAGATGACTTGCCAGCTGACTTATGGAAGTCGAAGTTCTGGTACTCTGCTGAGTGGTTGGCCAAGTTTTTCAACCAGGTTGTAGCGGAGAAGAAGGTGCCTGATGTTTGGCAGGAAAGTACGACGATCCCGATTTGGAAGAAGAAGGGCAGACCTGCAGACTGCTCAAATTACCGTCCGATTCGGTTGCTCTCGCACAGCATGAAGATCTTCGAGCGAATCCTCGATAGCCGAATTCGCGATATCGTCAAGCTTTCCAGCAATCAGTGCGGCTTCGTGGCTGGTTGTGGCACTATCGATGCCATACATGCCGCCCGTCTTCTGGTAGAGAAGCATCGCGAGAAACAGAGGCCGGTGCATCTTGCCTTTCTCGACTTGGAGAAGGCCTTCGATCGCGTACCGCGTGAGGTTATATGGTACGCCCTACGGCAGCACGGTGTTCCCGAAGAACTTGTAGAGTGGGTGCGAATGCTATACTCTTGTCCAAAGAGTCGTGTGCAAGCGGCAGCAGGAATCTCGACGGAGTTTCCCATCTCTGTTGGGGTGCACCAAGGATCTGCGCTTTCCCCACTCCTCTTTGTTGTCGTAATGGATGCCATTACGCGAGATCTTCAGAAGCCCGTCCCTTGGACGTTGCTATATGCTGATGACGTGATGCTCGCCTGCGAAGACAAAGGTGAGCTCGAGCGAGAGGTGCAAGCTTGGTGCGACCGCCTGGCCATGTTCGGACTCAAATTGAACGTCAAGAAGACCGAGTATTTCACGACTGACGTAAATGAGTCCGGCTCCATTAAGATTAACGGTACTGAGCTTGCACGCACTTCGGTGTATAAATACCTGGGATCAGCAATAGCCTCTGATGGCAGTCTGATGGTTGAAGTGAACTCACGCGTGAGTGCAGCTTGGTCGAAGTGGCGCTCGTTGACTGGAGTACTCTGCGACAAGAAGATGCCAGAGCGCTTAAAGTCGAAGATCTACAAAACCGTCGTCCGGCCGGTAGCGATGTACGGAGCTGAGTGTTGGCCTGCGACAAAGGAAACGGAAAGTCGCCTCAGCGTAATGGAAACGAAGATGCTGCGCTGGATGGCTGGAGTCACGCGCCTGGCGCGCATCCGAAACGAGGCTATTCGGCAGAAGTTCGGTGTCGCGCCGATAGCGGACAAGATGCGTGAAGCTCGCTTACGATGGTACGGCCACGTTCTGCGTGGAAAGGAAGACAGCGTCCGTAAGATAGGCCTTAACTTCGTAGTGTCTGGAAAACGGCCTAGAGGACGCCCGAAGCAGCGCTGGGCTGATACGTTACACAAGGACTTTAAAGTAGCTGGTGTCCACCCTGATCTAGCACGGGATCGGGAAAGATGGCGACATGGCACCAGAAAAGCGGACCCCGTCATGATGCGGGACAAACGCTGAAGAAGAAGAAGAAGATCACTCAGAGTCTAGCGGGAATGTAAGCAGGTATAAAGGGATGAATGCTACAATCTATTACGGTGTTTGAAACCTTCAGTTGACTGTTGCTGGAGACAAAGAATTAGGAGTACAACTCTAGGTCTCAACTGGTGTCAATTTCGCTAGTTCTTTTCCAAAATCTAAAGTTGGCCAGGCGAGTAAACATGTTTTCCCCTCAAAATTCCATTTGCAGAATCCAATCAGCCGAACAAACTCATATCAATACTTTTTGTGCAACATCCATATCGACGCAGGAAATTTTTCAATTCTAAAGCTATTGCTTTTTAACATTAGTAATGTATCGGAAAACCGCCACTATACGTGCTTATGAAATCCTGAGACATAGATCGGTAGTTGTCGCTCATATGTAGCTGAAATAGTAGGTAGAATTGTCGATAGAATATCAAGAAATGGATAAAGAATAAATGACGGCGTTATTCAATCTCCTTTGGGATGCGCCACGCATTCTACCTCTACGGGATGTCGTGGAGGCGAGTTGAATGGCCATACAATGACTTACTGTGGCCAACCGATGAATGAGTCAGCGCTTTATCCTTCCCAGCCAAGTCTGGTACCAATTAACCGACCCCGGAGGAATGGAAGGCTTGGTTGGCCTGGGCGAGAAATCCGAACCGGGAACCTGGTATCGGGTGCAGGCGACAGCGCCCACGCTACAGGTACAGGACACTAACCTAGAGCCTTCAACGGAGAAAATGATCTAAGCATTTAAAATAACTTTGAAATTCAAAATTCAAATTCAAAATAGCCTCACTGGAAAGCGCATGATGAGATGTTTTCAATGGACTACAACAATATTCCAAGAGATCTGCTGCGAGCAGAGCTATTTGGGCTTCCTTCGCTGAATAGAAGAAAGATTGCTGATATTATGATGATGTACCAGATTTTCGCTGAAAAGGTGTCCATAAATCTAATGCATTTTTTCGACGGGTTACTGACAATGTCTGGAAGAGGAAAGCTGAAACTTAGGGTATCGGTTGCTAAATCACGTGTCAGGTCCGACTTTCTGACCTATAGAGCTCTCAGGGAATTCAACCTCTTGCTTGATAGGCACCATGACCTGAGAAAGCTCTCTGTTCAAATCTGGAGAAGGTGTCTCTCAAGGTGAAAATTGTGGAATGTATCAATATGACGGACGCCGTGCTGATGATGACGTCGGGTTCGGCTGATGCTTTCAGTTACGTATGTTGTTGTAATTCTAGTGTTTAGGTTGCTGTATCGATTTGTTTCTAAACTTGTTTACGCTAGACCCTGGTCTATGCCTTGAATAAATAAATAAATAAACAAACCATTTAGTATCTATCTTTAATGAAGCCTTTAACTGGGCTTCGCCTCGAGTCACGTCTCCGAGCGACTTCGACTTGCTCCGTGAAACGGTTCAAGCGGCTGTGCCATGGCAGAGTGCTGCCGAATTAAAGATACATCAGAGTGTGGACGATGAACAACGCTGCTCGACTGATTCGATTTACGGCCCCAGCAACGGCACACGTCGGGGGCTAACATCGGATAACGAGCCAAAAGTGTGCCAGCAGGGATTGTGTTAAGAGCGGCAGTGGGGGCCATGAAGAAGTGCCTTCAGATCTGGGGCCAGATTCACCAACGACTTACAGCGGCTTAACAGAGAAATTACTGCCTAAATTCCTGATAACGCCAACATTTCACCATATCGCCTGTTGATAAGCCGCGTTAATTCGCGTTTTTTCTGGAGTTTCCGCTGTGATTTCTCTGTCAAATCTCTGTAAGTCGTTGATGAATCCGGCCCCTGATGTGCTCATGTAGGAGACTTCCTGAAATACGGCTTAAATTTCTAGAGTACGGAGGTGGATAGCGTCTTTCTAAGCACATCCACAACGTGGTTTCCAGAAGGAACCAAGACTGCAGAAAATGTGAAGGAGTACAGGACAGTCATCTGGGTTAGATACAAACCTAAACAAGCTATGATGAAGCTCTCCAAACACTGAGGCAACTTCTAGTTAGTTTGGAAAGCCGAGAGCAACTTCCATAATTCGCTTGTACTGATGGTTTAGCTGAGCCAAAATTGTCACAAATATTTAGGTATATGTCGCGAAGACGAGCAGCATTGGGGGATGGGAACGCCCCATCCAATCAGACCGCATTGAGTGAGCGTGCCATTCAGAGAGAGAAAGAGAGAGAGAGGGTACAGTCGGTACCCTGATCTGTTGTCATGCGTTTGCTTCGTGCTTCGCTTGATTATTATTGGCTGGCGCGCTTCCACCTACCAATGCTGTTCACATTCGCGACATGTACCAATATTTATTGCAGCTGACTTTTCGGCGTTGCTGCTTTCTTCAGTCTGGAAAAGTGGAAGTCATTCTAGAAACCACCCTCTCAGATGCCTTTTCATCCTAGAAGAAACCATCCAGAAGGCGAAAAGGGCTTTAGTGAACATCGACACCTCTGTAAAGTAACTTGGTGACTTCTGCAGTAGAAGGCTCAGATGAACTTCGCATTTTAGGTGATTAAAGTCGACGAGAAGTCTGGCGAAATCGCTCTTATAGCTCCTCTGGACTACGAAAAACGTCAGAAGTTCGAGATTCTCGCCGTGCCCATTGATGGCGGAGAAGGGATTCAGGTAAGCTCTTCTTGAGCTCTCCTTTTTCTCACTCTTATAATATTTTTGAAAATTTTATTTTCTTCTCTCTTTAAATATTATCTTCTTTCTATTTTTTTGTGCTTTAATCTGCAGGTTACCCAGAGGAAGGTAATAACCTCCTAACCGTGTACAATGCAAGTGATCATAAGAAAATTTTATAGGCAACAATCGAAGTCGAAGACGTGAACGACCACACTCCAACGTTTCCGGATGAGCGAATAAAGGTGACGTTTCTCGCTTCTCTTGCATGACAGTTCTTCCTTCAAAGAGTAACTTCAGCTAGAGATATCGGAATTCGCTCGGATCGGAGCCGCCTATCCACTACCCAGAGCCGAAGACTCTGACGGTGCAAACTACACCGTTCGAAAGTACCGCATTGCTCAAGGCAATGTTAACAACGTCTTCAAGGTTAGCTAGTCCTCTCCTGCTTCTAACTCCCCTCCTTAGTTGTTACGAATGAACCTGCTACTCTGCCTGTTCTCCTCTATTGCTAGCTTCCAACAAACTTGATTTTTGATCCATCTAACGGCATCTAACAGCGAATGACTAGCTCCTTTCAGATCGCGGTACGACCGGTGAACGGTGAGCTTTATGCGGATTTGGTGGTGAACGGACAGCTGGATCGGGAGTATCGGGACAAGTATGAGCTGATAGTCGAGGCGATCGACGGCGGCAAACCGGCAAAGTAGGACAGACAACATTTTTGCACAGTCACTGATTTAGTACTGCTCTGTTTATTCACTACTTTTTTATCCAAGGTTGGTATAGGTTGTACCACTGCACGGACAAGTTCCTCATTTCTCTAACCATGTGTAGCTAATGGGAACTTTGGGTTAAGCAAGGACCATCATTCGAGAGGTCTATGTTTTTTTTTTCTGGGCGCGTGTGGCGCAGTTGAAGGAGGTGCCGGCTGTCGCCTGCACCCGATACCTGGTTCCTGGTTCGGATTACCCGCCCAGGCCAACCAGGCCTTCCATCCCTGCGGGGTCGGTGAATTGGTACCAGACTTGTCTGGGAAGGGTAAACCGCTGACTCGTTCCTCGGCTGGCCACCGCAAAGTCATTGTATGGCCAAATGCGCTTTCAAATCGCCTCCACGACATCCCGGAGAAGTAGAATGCATGGCGCATCCCAGAAAGGATTGAATAACGCGGTCCTTCATCCTTATCCTCATGTTTTTTTTGCTCTGAATAGGCTTACATCGAACATTTGGACGAACGGGCAACGGAACATGGAAAAAGATATCATAGAAATAGACTTCGCTTCTTTTGTTTTTAAGCCTTTTCTAACTCTTTGCTTCCCAAGAATTTTAATTCCGAAGTCCTCTCTTCATCTTAGTCTTTTCTGTTCAGAATTGGTCGTCTGTACGTGCACATCTTCATTCTGGACGCCAACGACAACGCTCCGATGTTCACGCAGCCACGCTACAGCGTCTCCGCGCCTGCCAATCTGACCATCGGCTCGCAGTTGCTCACCTTGAAAGCAGCTGATGCTGACGTTGAAGCCAATGGCCGCGTCGGATATCGTTTCCAAAAGGTGCCTTATTTTTGAACTTCGCGGTCATTATTTTCTTCACTTGCTGATTTTTTAAAAATTTAGCTTGTTTTTGAGTTTTGGAGCACTCCACTTCTACTTTCTTTCCATGTTGTCCGATATTTATTAGTAATTTCAAGCTTTGAAATATCTTTGTCTTAAGGACTCATCTTTGAAAGTGCCCTGGCCTAAAGGGTATTTCCAAAAAATCGATGATCAGAAATAAATCACTTATTTTATGCATAAATTTTATTCAAGGGACATATGAGACGGTACTGAACCTCTTCCAATTCAGGGCATTAATTTCAGTTTGTTTGGAGCGATGCAATAAAACTAATAAGCGGATACATTCATTAAATATTTTCACATATTATAGGGTGAACCTTCGCACCTTCGATGCGTGTAGTCAACGCACTAGTGAGAATGACCGGCCACTTCTTTGTTTGAGAAACGATATTGACCTCCTGGCAGCGAGTTTTTCCTACTAATATAATTAATGAACGAGATCTATTATGCACTCGTTTTGGCTGTTTTTAAGGCAACTCTTTCAATTTGCAGTTCGCAATGAGTTGTGGTCCACCTACAGTTGTCCACGGTACTACGCTTCCTTCCGGCCCTATGAATACGACTTCGACCAAAGCTTTAAATCAAAAAATAAAATAGGGTGAAAAAGAGTGAAAAATGGAATGAGTCGAACGGCAATTTGGCCTCTATGCACTCAGTGCCATTCCCATGTGACCATGAAAAATGAGACTACCCAGGTCATTAGCTGTTATCGAGTATATGTTTATACTCGATAACAGCTTTATAGTGTCTACATGAAAATAAAGGGATAAAGCAAAAAGGACGGCGTTAATGAATCCTTTTTGGGATGCGCCACTCATCCTACTTCTGCGGGATGTCGTGGAGGTGATTTTGAAAGCATATTTATTTTTATGTTTCACTTTTATATTTAAATATGCATTTTGTTGCAAAAATATCGACAAACAATCAGTATTTAATCCAGCTGCTTTTGCGACGAAAAATTTATTCAGCCAGAATTTCGAGTGGATGTATCTATAGTTACGATTCCACCCCTAACAGTTTCTACTAGGCAGGCTTTAATCGTAATTATATTCCTACATACAGGGTGTCTCAAAAATTTGAATACACTGTTTTAAAGGTGCTATTTTTGCTTATAATAAAGATGCTAAAGAAGTTAAGAACTCACATGAAAGCTAAAAAATAGAAATTTTCTGACATGTAAGTGGCATGGAATGCGCCATGCATTCGCCTGAGATTTGGCATTTAACACTCTACTGATTGTGTTTCGCTTGAATACCCACGGTCTTAATGCTTTTTACAACCTTGTTATTACTTGGCCAAATTAATCTGTGCTTTGTTTCTTTTAACGTTTTCTGTCGTGTAATAGCTGTAACTATGTCGGTTGACCTTTTATTCAGCGTGAATGTTGCTTCATCAGTCCGCAGAATCCGTCTTGGAAAATGAGGCTCCTGCTCTTCTACAATCAACAAACTCGAGCGTCACGTGTCTTTCAAATGATTGTCAAGTGCTAAGCGTTAAAAGAAGCACAGCACAGGTTAATGTGGCCAAGTAGTAACAGTATGGTAACAAGCATTCAGCCCATGCATAATCAATCGAGTCTGAAATGCAAGGTTTTAGGCGAAGGCACGGAGCAATGTTGTCTATTTACACGCCACAAAAATCTCGTCTCTGCTTTCATATGGGTCTCAAACATCTTCAACAGCTTCACTAGCAGCAATGTTAAAACCTCACGAATATTACCGGAATTTTTAGGATACCCTGCATTTTTTGCAGACCATGGTGTGCTTTTAAGTTTTAAATCTTTAAAAAAACAGAAACAAATCGATACGGCTACTTTGTGGAGAGACTATAACAAGTATTCAAGCGAGACACAATCAATCGAGTATAAAACGGAAGGTTTCAGACGAGTGCATGGCGCATTCCATACCACTCATATGTTAGAAAATTTCTATTTTTCTGAACTTTCATTTGAGAACTTAACATAGTTAATACCGGAAATTTATTGTGAGCAAAGTTATCAACTTTCAAACAGTGTATGCCTTCTTTGAGACACCCCGTATATCTGTTGTCGTGAAGAAGCGGACTATCAATTCTATGGCGACCTAAACTGATGAAAGGCACCGTATTGCGTTTTTTGACAGTATGGTGCATAGGAAGTGCAACAAATTTTAAATGCAGGCGTAAAAAGGATTTTTTGGTGAGGCTAAAGCTAAGTTACTGGTACAGAAAAGGGTTCTTAACAGCTATTTACTATTCACTATTTTATTTAAGCCAATAACAAAACAGCAAAATCATCAAGCGAAAACATAGCAATTCTACGATTGGCTATATAACAAGGAGAAGGAAGGCAGGTTATATCCGAAATAAATCTGCTAGCTGAGAAGAACCCATGATTTAGATTCATGTATACTACCAACTAAATTCATTTGATTAATATTGCTCACTGTGTACACATTGCAAACTCATCATCTCCCTAGACATTAATTCCATTAAGGTCATTTCAATTTAAAATTTCTGAGAAAGTAAAAGTATTATTTTTTCTAATTCATACCCAGTCTAACCACGATTTGACTGTACCTAAACGAGTTGTTAGAGGGCAAATGAGAGCATTTCTTAAAAGCGTTGCACAAAATGAAGCGGTTTTGTAAAAACCAGCCGAGTTATAGCATGATTTGTAAGAAATTAATTAATTTCGCACCACTCTCGAGCAACACTCGTGGCAGGTCACACCTAAGCGTAAGGAAGTAGCCTTTCGAACTTAGGCGAGGTATTCCTTCTTTCAGTAACCGCCTTCGTTGCTTTTATAACTACAGACTGGTCAACCATAATGCCGCAGCACTTTGTAGAGTGACGAAGGCTTTAAGAATGTCTTTTTGCCTTATCGTTTTTGCCATCTAACTTGACATGCAGTATACAGCAAATTGCATCATACGACTGAGAAGAGTAGATGTTTTGGAGTATCAAAAGTAATTAAGGAACAAAACTGGATAACTTTCGCTCGAAATACTGAATAGCAGAAAGGAGGGAGAATGGGCTTTTCTCAGACTAAGCAGATCCTTGAAACCAATTGTGAAAACACAAAAACAATCTACATAACACAGTGTATAAAATCAGGTGCCTTAATACATTATAATATAGCTAGTATGATCTTTGCGGTTCTCGAAGTGCTTCTGAAATCATTCTACAAGTCGATGCTGCTGTGGGAGGCGATATAATGTTTTAGCCGTATCTGTAATCCTTGAGTATTGATCAAAAATTGTAACCATTAAGAAATTCAAAAAAAACCCCTTTTGTTTGAGATATGACTCCAGCCTGCGGCTGAAGCTGGCTGGAGTTGATGATGAGACTAGGTCGCTTGGCAATTTGTTCCACGTTTTCGTTGCACGCACTAGAAATGATTCAAAGAACTGTTGAGATCGTATTCTTCCAATGTAGATCCGCAAGGCATGACCTCTTGTTCTATTGCTAAATTCATAAAAATCAAAAAGTTCATTTTTTTTAATTTCTATAAGATCGAAAACTATTTTGAATAGCAGGCTTTGATCATATGTGGTTCTCCTTAATCGCAAGGATGTGGTTCCAAGAAAGGCGAGTCTATCTCGATAACTGACACTAAACATACCATTCCTACCGAAGATTTGATTCGTAAATCTCCTTTGAGCCTTTTCGACTCTTTCAATATACATCACCTTAGAAGGCGACCAAACCGGTGTACAGTATTCTAGTAGAGGTCTAACATATGTTGTGAAAAGTTGGAACAGAATAGGTATCTTACGTGTCTGGAAGGCACGTAGGATAAAACTGCACTTCCTATTTGCCGCCGTTGTTATGTCATCAATATATTTTTCAAATGTGAGCGAATCAGAGTATACAACGCGAAGGTCACGCACAGAATTTGTAGTATTCAGCTTTTTTTGTCCCAGACAAAATGATAAACCATGTGGATGTGTCTTATCAATGCACATAATCATCGTTTTTTCGTAGGAAATATTCAACATCCATTCAATCCAGCTTCCTAAAGATTGCTTAGAACCGTTTAATCCAACCCGTCAATGGCATCTTTCTGAATAGCGTTGTCATCCATCCTCAACCATGTTCATAATAATTTGGAGCGCGGCGTCTAAGCCTGTCCTGTTCCTCACAGCTCCGAGGTCTTTGGTGCCTGCCGTATATGTAGTGCAAGGATTCAGCGGAAGTGGTTCGAGGTCGCTCATTCATCATCCGATGGGCGAACTGCGCTGACCGTAGCTATTCTATATCTGCAGTCAATTCATCAAATCTCACCAACAACTTCCTGCGTCATCTCCGCCGAGGCTTGAGTCTCGTGCTCGCCTCATTTGCAGTCCGCACGTTTTTGCCGACGGGGGTGGGCAGCTGAAGGCGTTGAAGGATACATGATGCAGAAGCGTTGCCTTTGGGACATCTATCAGGGAGATGTGTTCTCTCGCTTTTTACTGGCCTCCATTTTTCAAAAACTTTCACCATTTTAAGTCGCGGTGAGTCGTGAGTCGAGTGTTCATAGCGTCATAAGTGAGCATGTGCCCAGGCTGGAAAGGAAGGACGAAATTAGCCATATTCTTCTAAACTTTTTATGACACTTTGGGAGAATATGGCGCAATATTAGCAAGGCATAAATAGATAGGGGTCTCAGGACACTGCAGAGTGGAACATAAATGGCACAAGAAAGCACGTGCTGCTAAAACGGCTTTGCCGCCACTGATCTTCGAAGTGCTTTCAGACTAGGTTCGATACACTGGCGCTCTTCTCGCTGTCCGAAACCGGAGTCTTGTCGACTGCTGGCCACCTGCTTCCCGGCGTAGTGCACGACCTAGTCGTCGTGGCCTACGATGGAGGAGTACCGTCGCTGGAGACCACCGCCATCGTCACCGTTACCGTGCAAGGTAGCTTGAATAGCGGCTTTGATGTTTCGCTGCTTACATTACCTTCTCGAGTAGCTTCTCCCTCCTGTGAAGTGTCGTTCAGGCATCTACTAGCGATCACGACTTTAGTTTACCTGAAAGAAAGCAATCAGTCTACAACGCTAGCTACCCGGTGGCTAACAAGCAAGGTCAATAAAGTGACAGTGGAGCTAATCAAAGTGACCCATTGAGGAATGAGGGGCATTGTCTGGGAAGTGTCATAGTGGCTCCTGCAGACGTCTGCTTGGGCCAGAATTGGAAAAAACCGTATGGCTGTGATGCGAGCTGATAAAGCGATACGCGCGAAATCGCTTTGTCGTGCTCAGAAAGTATCCTGTGACTGTGCATTGATTTTTCCTTTTGTTTTTTGTTTTTTTTTAATTTTTTTATGCTGTGATTGTGCAATGCATTTGTGATTCAATATTAGCCAGATCGTGGGATTTGAAAACTGCTAATAGAAGCGAGAAGCACGTGCAAGAGAGATAAGCACCAGGGTACTCATATCAGAAGAGTTGAGGAGAGCTTCTTTTCCCTCTAGTTCAAACCGTTTTACTGAATTAAAGAATAAGGGATAAAGGACGGCGTTACTCAATCCCTTCTGGGATGCGCCAGCGCGTTCTACTTCTACGGGATGTCGTGGAGGCGACATGAATGCGTATTTGGCCGTACAATGACTTGCGGTGGCCAGCCGATGAACAAGTCAGGGCTTTATCCTTCCCAGACAAGTCTGGTACCAATTCACCGACTCCGGAGTGATGGAAGGCTTGGTTGGCCTAGGCGGGAAATCCGAACCAGGAACCTGGTATCGGGTGCACGCGACAGTCGCACCTCCTCCAACTGCGCTACACGCGCCCACTACTGAATTAAAGTGGTGGAAATGTTCTTTGTTCTTCAGAAACGGTTTCAGTTTTTTACTATGGGATATCCCAAAATGTTAGCAATTTGAACGGCCATAGAATTCTTTCATTTCTGGGTAAAACAAAGTTTCGTATTTTTTAATTCGCAGAAAAGCGAACGTTTTCGGAGATTTTGATGTTAAGATACACCTGATCAATTACAGTGCTGTGTTTCCTTGAATCAAGGCCAAAACAACTTTCGTCGATTTTTTCAAATATCGACCACCTAATTTTTTCGCTGGTGGAATAAATCGACTGGTGGCCCATTGGCAAAAGTGTGCTGATTCGAACGGTGCTTATCTCGATTAAGTTCGACAAGACTTGAGAAAGTTATGGTGTTCAAGGTGAAGCACTCAAAACGCTGAGAACTTTTCCGACAGCTTATTGCAGCTTTTTCATAGCTTATTGCTAGTTTTTACGTTTTTATTTTTTATTTTTTTACGTAGCGCATTCCGCTTACGCATAGAACTTTCAAGACTTTTTTGCTTTCTAAATTTTCTCTCCGGGCGCGAGTAGCGGAGGCGACAGTCTGAGGAGGCGCCGACTGTCGCCTGCATCCGATACCAAATTCTTGGTTCAGATTTCCCGCCCAGGCCAACCAAGCCTACCATCCCTCCGGGGTCGGTGATTTGGTACCAGGCTTGTCTGGGAATAATGAAGCGCTGTCTTGTTCATCGGCTGGCCACCGGAAGTCGTTGTACGGCCAAATACGCATTCAAATCGCCTCCACAACATCCCGTAGAAGTAGAATGCGTGGCGCATCCTAAAAGGGGTTGAGTAACGCCCTACTTTATCCTTTATGCTTTTAAATTTTCTCTCAAGGAACGTCGCTTACTGCCCCCGCGATCGACATCATATGGTTAACGGAGACGGCGATGGCACATATTCTCGAGAACATCACGCTGGGTACGATTGTCGCCAGGCTGAGTCTGAACGAGGAGCAGAAGGACAGGTGAGATCTAGTGAGCTTTCCGTGGGGAGGTTCTTCAAGACTTCTTATCTGCGCCCTTCCCGGGAGGTCATGCAAATGCGTCCCATCAAAATTTTTTGTCGAAGATTTCGGTTGAGCATTTTTCATTCTATTTGAAGGAATTTCACTGGATGTTTTAGTATCGTCAGCCTTTCCGGATGTCCTTCGCTGTGCCTGCGCCAAAGTCAGTCTCCATCTGTCTACTTGCTTCTCGTCTGTGGTCTCTTTGACCGCGAATCGTCGCCCGAATACCATCTGAAGTTCAGTCTGAGAAGAGGAAAAGAGCTCGTGCTTGACCATCCAGTTCTTCTTACTATCGGTTAGCTTCACATGTATTCGTCCACGTTTACCTCCATGGTTCTTAACAGATTCGCTTGCATATTAGAGCATTTTTAAATTCTGGGCTAAATGGTGCAATGCGATTAATCGTTGAGGGCAGTGATATGTTAACAACATTCTCCTTCTCAGGAAGGAAGATGATGATTTTCTTGGGGCTTCTGTCAATGAAGCTTCACCTCATCTTCGAGCTTGGATCAATTTATATCTATAATTTAGGGACTTGGGCGCGTGCAGTCGGAGGAGGTGCCTGCTGTCGCGTGCACCCAATACCAGGTTCCTGGTTCGGATTTGCCGCCCAGGCCAACCAAGCCTTCCATCCCTCCGGGGTCGATGAATTGGTACCAGACTGGTCTGGGAAGGATAAAGCGCTGACTTGTTCATCGGCTGGCCACCGCAAGTCATTGTATGGCCAAATACGCACTCATGTCGCCTCCACGACATCCCGTAGAAGTGGAATGCGTGGCGCATCCCAAAGAGGATTGAATAACGCCGTCCTTTACCATTTTATCCTTTATTAAGATTAGCAGGGCATTTATGTTTTGGTACTGACAGAAGTGTTACCGAAACTGATGTCGCGCTGTATAATTCGCCCGTCCTCCTTGCAACTCCAACGAAAGCGCCATTTAACTAAGCTACTGCAAATTAGGCTAATTCGGAACTTATTACGAAGCTAAGAGATTTCCGGGCTACTACTCAACTCCGTCGTCGTGTGGCTACGCTCCTCGATCCATCACAGCAGTGTGACTCCGTCCAAGGAAGTGAATGTGCTATGACATCGGTCTCCCCTGCGCAATTTCCATCTTGCCACAGCGCAGGACATTAAAGGATGAAGAATAGAGGACGGCATTACTCTTGGGATGCGCCACACATTCTACTTCTACGTGATGTCGTGGAGGCGCTTTGAATGCATTTTTGGCCATTCAATGACTTGCGGTGGCCAGCTGATGAACAAGTCAGCGCATTATCCTTACTACACAATCTGGTACCAAACACGTCACCGAGGGATGGAAGGCTTGGTTGGCCTAGGCGGAGAATCCGAACCAAGAACCTGGAATCGGGTGCATGTGACAGCCGGCGCCTCCTCCGACTGCGCTTTCATGGTTCCAACGGTGGAAACTAGTTCGGACAATGCCTTAATTCTATGTTGCTAACAGCGTTTTATGACATTATTCTCCATTCTTTCAAGTACCGCTTGAGTCATTCGTTTTCATCTACAGGCGACATTAACGACAACTCGCCGAGCTGGCCGCAGACTCACATGCACATCAGTCTGAACAGGTCGATATCGAGCTCTGATCAGACGACCTCACTCACGGCCACCGATCCCGACCAGGGTGTCAACGGCCGTATCAGATACAGCATCGTCGACTCGGCGGTGATCGCGATCGATCCCGACACCGGGAGGCTAAGCCCTCTGAGGGAGGTTGGTACCGCATGTTTAGTGGCCGAACGATCTAAGCAGGGATATGGCATATTTTCAGCTCGACTGCTCCCTCGGATCAGAGATCCGGTTCAAGGTCCGTGCCACGGACGGGGGAGTGCCGGCGTTGTACTCAGGTCGGTTTCGTGCAATTGTGTTTGCTATTAATCCGTAGTCCTTAATATCTCTGCGCTCTTTACCTGACGGGAATATCAGCTCGCGAGTCTACTATACGCCGACTTGGTATCGCCTTCGGACCAGGGGTGTGCGTTTACGTTAATTCGCTAAATTTCGCTACAGCTGCTAACATTATTTCAATCGAAAAATACCAGTGGGACGGTTTTATGTATCATCTTTACGACATGTGGGCACTTTTACATGAAACCTTTGAAACCTCTTGAATTTTGACAACTTTCGAAATTAAACTAAACACCCCAAATCTGTCCCTCTAAGCCTCAAGTGGCTGATATCGAGGATGTAAGCTGTCATAACGGTGTTTTGTTGCGAGCAAAACTTCTAGCGTCAGGCGGGACTCGAACCCGCACCTCCCTCTGGTGAGCGGAAATGCTCCACGCCTTTACACCATCGGCGCCGTTGATCGAACGTAACATCCACACCTCGTATAGCAGAGGGCGTAGAGCATTCATACCCGGTCAGAGGGAGATGCTGGTTCGAGTCCCGCCTGGCGCTAGAAGTCTTGATCGCAACAAATCATCGTTAGGACAAACTAAACACCTTCCAAATAAAAACAAACGCCTGAATTAATTTGGTAAATTATTAAAAATTGTTTCAACACCCTTTCAGACATTCCCATACTATTATATAATGTAATAATACTGGTGGCAATGTCCGTTCCTCCACGTGGTGCCACTGGAAACTGTTCGCTTCTGCGAGCTAAGCTAATCACGGACATTCGAGTACAGGCGACAGGCCCTAGTGACAGGCCGGTCTATGGAGATCCCATGTCACATCACATGGTTAATGACGTTGAGTAAGTATCGAGATAATGCTACGGCGTCCGCGGGAGCCGACGCGCACTCGCAGAGCTCGTCGAGTGTGAGAAGTATGCGAGGGTCCCTGATGCGAGGATGGCATCGGGGGAAACTGAGCTAGTCCGAAAGTCCCGTAACGTAGGCAAGACCCGCGTAGCTACGCTGAATGTGGATACGTTGACGGGCCGCTCGTGCGAGTTGGCAGAAGCACTGGAGCGAAGACGAATCGACTTATATGTGGTACAGGAGACGAGGTGGTCCCGTTGTAAGTCGAGGGACATGGGCCGAGGCTTCAAGGCCATTCTGTGCGGCAGTCCCAGGATCACCAACGGAGTTGGTGTAATCGACTCCGAACGTTTCCGAGACGCGATTATAAGCGTGGAACGTTTTAATGACCGCTTGATGAAGGTCGTAGTCGCTGCTGAACAGCGTATGTATCATTTCTTTTCTGCATACGCTTCGCAGGCAGGCTGCTCTGAGAGAGCCAAGGATGAGTTTTGGACTCTGCTTGATGAAAAGACAGCAGAGGTACCGTCAGAAGAGCTTATTGAGTGGGTGCGCATACTTTACTCTGGTCCAAAGAGTAGTGTGCGAGTGCCAGCCGGCACATCGGCGGAGTTTCCTATCTCCGTTGGTGTTCACCATGGCTCTGCGGTTTCCCCGCTCCTATTCATTGTTGTAATGGATGCCATTTCGAGAGCCCTTCAGAAGCCTGCCCTCTGAACGCTGCTGTATGCAGATGACGTAATGCTTGCAAGCGAAGAGAAGAGCGAACTCGAGCGACAAGCGCAAGCTTGGTACGACCGCTTGGCGATGTTCGGGCTCAAGCTAAACGTCAAAAAATCTGTGTACTTGACGACAGACGTAAACGAAGCCGGCTCCATTGAGATCAATGGCACTGCGCTAGTACGAACGACAAACTTCAAGTACCTTGGATCTGCAATTGCGTCTGATGGTAGTCTGACGTTCGAGGTGAACTCGCGCGTGAGCGCAGCGTGGTCCAAATGGCGCTCGATGACAGGCGTTTTATGCGACAAGAAGATACCGGAACGCCTTAAATCGAAGATCTATAGAACCATCGTCCGACCAGTAGCGATGTATGGAGCTGAGTGCTGGCCTGCAACCAAGGAGGTTGAGACGCGCCTCAGCGTAATGGAAACGAAAATGCTGCGATGGACGGCTGGTGTTACGCGTCTGGACCGTATTCGCAACGATGAAATACGCCAGAGGTTTGGTGTCGCTCCAGTTGCTGACAAGTTACGTGAAGCTCGCCTTCGGTGGTATGGCCACGTTCTTCGAGCTAGTGGTGACACTGTTAGGAAGATTGGCCTTAACATAGATGTGCCCGGAAAACGGCCTAAAGGGCGGCCGAAGCAGCGATGGCTTGATACGTTGCATGTGGACCTAAAGGTTGCTGGTTTCCATTCCGATCAAGCATTTGATCGCGTAAGGTGGCGTCACCACACCAGAATAGCGGACCTCGCCTCGAAGCGGAACAAACGCTGAAGAAGAAGAAGAAGAAGAAGAAGAAGAAGAAGAAGAAGAATGTAGTACTGGAAAAAATTCCAAAGAATGAGAAACGGAGTCGAAAATAATTCTCAAGAATTTAATAATTTAAATTTATAGGCACTCATTTTTATGTGGAAAACGTTCAGTTTGATTTGGAAAGTTATCAAAGTTCAAGAAGTTGCAAAGGTTACAGTTGGAAGTGCTCACCTGTCGTGAGGATAGTATATAAAACGGTCCCACTGATATTTTTCGACTGAAGCAATAGTACACAGCTATCTATACTTTTTGGCGATATTTAACGAGATAACAGAAACGCACGTGTCCCTGTTACGGATGCCGAAATGGCCTGGTGATTCGGATGCTGCTATCAACCTGACGCATAGCTATTACCATCTGTTGCACTTTCGGAGAACCTCCTAGATATGAAATAGAACATTCTTGACAGATAAACGGAGCCGCGATCCAGCTAATTCCTGGAGCTACTGCTGCATCGGCTGCTATTCCATTAATCCTTAATTATTTAAGAAGGCGAAAGTAGCACCTCTGTTTGTCCCTAGTACGTGCCAAAATAGCCCGATGGGTCATCTTCATCCGACAGATTTGATAAAGGTCGTGTTTATGAATGCATATGTATTGTTGAGGATTTCCAAGGAGAAGGTCCACCGATGCGATGGTTGTGACATCTGAAGCTCTTAACATCCACTACTTTTCTCTATAAGCACTATTTTCCATTACGTTCGATCCATCTGAATTATTAGTAAGAAGCCGTTCCTATGTAGCTTCAGAATAGGCTTAGTATTCAACTGCTGCAGCAAGTTTAACTTAAAAATTGATGTTCCACCACTGCAAATCCTACTGTACTCCTGTTGAGACTTAAGGTGGACTTTATGTCTTCTTAAGAGCCACCTAATAAAGAACTACATGGTGATGCTCGTCCTTCACTCCTTTGTTACTCTAGAGGCGATTGCGGTAGTGTTTGAGGAAAGAAGGGCGATAAATTAGATTTGTCGGTGGTTCATGCCCCTCGGCTCACACATACACAAGTTGTTCGACACCGTTTACCTCAAACTTGGGTAAGTAAACCAGAACTTCAATGTACAAATACAGTACATATTAGAGCCTCTTAAAAACATCCTACAAAAGAATGAAGAATAGAAAAAATGGAGCATGAGAAGAGCGCCATGTGAATTTTCCTATATGAATCTTTTATAGGGAGTTTTTTTTTGCATAGCGGCGCAATCTGATAAATCTCTAAGCGAAAATTCCTCACAATATCCCACGAAATCGTCCTATGATCGCGAGAAAGTCGCGATAGGCGAATCTACGACCTTCTCGACTTCAGGAATACATTTCCTGAAGTATCCTTATCTTCTGTCTTTTTGGAAATATCTGACGGTAAAATAGTGAAGTGAGCAGTGAGCTAATCTAGCGTTTATGGGAAAGTCGCCTGGTGCAACAATCTTTACTAAGTCTGCAACTAATAGGTCCATTCAACAACGAAATGAATGTCTTTCCATGGTGTTCTTGAAAGACGCCCCTCAGTAAATTCTGAAAGCCTGCAAAAATGTTAAAACTTTTTTAGCGTGGCAGTTTCTCAGTGTCAGTTCTGTTTTGTATGCTCAATTTTTAGCCTAATCACCAGTCCAATCCCATCGTTTAGATCTTCAAGTGACAGCTGACCTAGTCGACGGGTACAGTCGGCCGCCGCAGTTCGAGAAGTCGCTGTACGAAGTGCAGATCCCGGAGGACAGCGAGATTGGCACCTGCCTACTGAAGGTACATACCCACATCGTTGATACGTCGTTGTCACTTGCCACTACCTAACGGTGGCTTACCGTATTTGTGTGCGAGCGATGAGCGGTGATACGCAGCTGACAGTTCCCATGCGTCGTCTGTGTGTGCCGAGGCGGACACTGCCAGACATGCCTCTGTTTGTTTGGCCGCTGTCAACTGAGATACAAGCTTGAAGAGGTCAGTCTTCGCGGGGTAGTGGCGGGGTGACTTTGCCAGGGAACATCCAAGGCACGAAACGGTCAAACTGCTTTATTCGAAGGACACAAAGGCACCACAACATCACTGGTACAAAAACTGCAGATTTGGCCACCGAAAGTGGTTTGGCAGATGGAGTAATGAGAACTACTAGCTATTTGCTTCATATAGCTTACCCATACTTGAAAAACTGGACACACACTCAGTACTAGGTGGCCTTTCTAGTCACACCTCTCGACAATTTACAATCTATTACCTATGCTACACATCTACCAATAATAAAGGATAAGGGATAAAGGACGGCGTTATTCAATACCTTTTGGGATGCGCCACGCATTCTACTTCTACGGGATATCGCGGAGGCGATTTGAATGCGTATTTGGCCATACAATGACTTGCGATGGCCAGCCGATGAACAAGTCAGCGCTTCATCCTTCCCAGACAGGTCTGCTACCAATTCACCGACCCCGGAGGTATGGAAGGCTAGGTTGGCCTGGGTGGGAAATCCGAACCAGGAACCTGGTATCGGGTGTTGGCGACAGTCGGCGCCTCCTGCGACTGCGCTACACGCGCCCTCTGATTTGTATGATCGTCTACCAATAGTCTAAAGGAAACGTCCCCACATTTTCGCACAGGATTTGCACACTCCCCAGGATCCTATTCTAAAACGTAGCGCTTTTGAAGCTAAAATAGCAAGCTGAAGCTGGATTCATCAACGACTTACATAGATTTAACGAAAAATTTACAGCCGAAATTCCTAAAAAACGCTAATTAGCGCGGCTTATCAACAGGCGATGTGGTGAAATGCTGGCATTATCCGAATTTCGGCTGTAAATTCTTTCTCCGTTAAATCTCTGTAAGTCGCTGACTAATCCGGCTCCTGAATGCGGTAGCTTACTGTGATACCTGTCTACCGTACTCCAATCTCTTCCTGTGCTACCTGTCTACCGTATTCCAATCTCTGACTGTAATACCTGTCTATCGTACTCCAATCTCTGTCTAGTCTCACAATTTGAAGGTTTTCTTACCTCTAAGAAAAAATAAGAACAATGAACACCCTCCCCTACTTATCCGAGAGATTTCCCGGGTGAACTACTGGTTTAGTCCTGTCCTATGCTCTCAAGTAGAGTTCACTTGGTGCTTTTCTTCACAGAAGACGGTCTCTTAGCGCTGGGTGTTCGTGGCTTGGTCGCCGTCGTGGGGCCGGTGGTGCTGGGTCGAGACTGTGAACGTGGTCGCGATTTTCCGGTCGCAGGTCGCGCGGCTGCCTCGTCCAGCATGTCCAGCATGTCGGCTCCCTTGCCCTTCTTCTTCTTCTCATCTGATGGCGATGACAGCTTCATCTGAAGCGAGCAAATGCTTTGACAGAGACACGTTCTTCAGTAGAAAAACATCAGGAGTAAAAACTAAGCGGATATAAAGTTATTCTCCTCTGAAAAAGGGCTGTTCTACCCATAGGATTTTGTGCCGGGTCTATCCCAGTTGGAGGGGGGGGGGGGGGCAGCGCTTGAAAGCGAAACAAATATATACAGCTTGGCCTCTTCTGACAAAACAATTGTCAATGAAGGTCTAGTCCTATATTCATCTCGTTGTCTTTGCTGACTAATCTGCTCCCAATTTTGACGCCACACCCAGATTTGCGGCCATTGTCGAAGAGTGGTATGCCCCCAACTAGGACAAATCCTTTGAATGTCTTCTGAATATTATCCCGTGCCGACTTCTGATATTACCCTCATCTCTATTTACTAGAGTTTTTAAGAAGTTTTAATTTGGTCCTTCTTCCATTTCGTAGTCTTTGACCCATCAATGGGAACGAGATCTCACCACGGAATCCCCAGAGAGTCATCGTGGGCCGAAAATGAATTCAACGACGACGCGAGACGCATGGATTTTCAAAGGGGGCCGAGCACACGTCTAGGAGCTGTAGAGAGAAGGAACGTCATCGCTTACCTCAGATACAGCCGTCGATATCGACTTTTTGTCCTTGCCGGCGTCGATCTTCAACACGTTCTTCAGAACAGCTTCAGTCTCCTTGACGTAGTTCGTCTCTTCGTTCGTTGAGTCGAACATGTTTAGATCGACTTCACCTTCTGTAAAAGCTCATGGTATGCTGAGGATGAACAATTTTCGAGTTTGTTGGGACGCGCCACGCATTCAACTGCTGCTTAATGTCATGAACGCTCGTTGAGTAGAATCATCTGCCGTGTCCATCAAATGGACCAGCTAGTTTTTCACCTTTCACCGCCTATTTGGGTAGCGACAGCTTTAAGAAATTCTATTCTAACTCCACGATTTAAGTTCTAATTCTTTGGTCCCGGGGTGTGTAGCGCAGTCGGAGTGGGTGCCGGCTGTTGCGCGCACCCGATACCAGGTTCCAGGTTCGGATCTCCCGTCCAGGCCAACCAAGCTCTCCATCCATCGGGCGTTGGATAATTGGTACCAGACTTGTTTGGAATGGATGAAGACCTGAGTTGTTCATGGACTGACCGCTTCAAGCCGTTGCATAGACCAAATACGCATTCAAATTGCCTCCACCGCTTCCATCTCGTAGAAGTAGAATGTGTGGCGCATCCCATGTGGTGCATCCCAAAGGTACTAAGTAACGCCTTCCTTTATCCTTTATTATCTTTGGTCCCAGTGATATGACAGTGTCGCCTGGTCTAAGGAGTGGCACTTAAAGCTCGCGCCTCGTAAGACGGTTCACTTACGTATAGGTCCATCTGATGATGTTCATGAATTGAAGCGCGGGATTTAGGCTTAAGGGAAAATCCATTCATTTTCTCTGAGCCACTGAACGGTCACCAGTCCTGGCTGGAAACGGCTACCCAACCGGAATGAGTGTTGTTCTAATACCTTATTTTATTGCATAGACTTCAAGCGCGTCAGATTCATACGACTTCCGCGACTAAAATGCGAGTCGTTAAGCTCAGGCAACAGTTGTGCTTATGATCCGGTGACAGACTTTCATTAACGAACCTGTTTTCGCTTTCAACGATCGGAATTCAGATCCTGCACTAGAATTCCCTTAATTAGAGGAAAATTCAACATAAGAGCACCCAAAGCTAATGCGACAGTACTCGGGAAAACTGACTGCTTAAAAACAGCGAAGGTCTAGACGTGAAAACTGTGACCTTTCACTAAGATTGAGTACGAGGAGAAGTCATTCTGAGCAGCACAAAGGCGAGGCACTGCCATTAATATTTCAGCGTTGCAAATAATGGGGTTTTGAATACCGGCGGCGTTCTGAGAATGCCGGCTGCAAAAAGAAGACTAGTGATGCATTAATGTTCGTTTGATTGCTTTCCTAGAATCTTTCGAGGCGCAGGGTCAGGCCAGTGCGTAAGAAGTCTTCAATTTCAGGACATCTGTAGAATGCTGAGGCAGGTGGACGGTAGTAAGCGCTTTCTGTAGCGCAGGGTTGAAGGCTACACCATCTGGAGCTTTTGTACCCAGATTTTATCTGCAGAAACACGCAGAATAGGCCTTCTCTAGTGCGCTTGGTTGAAATCAAAACTCGACCGGCAGACAGCTCCCGAAGCCGCACTTTTGCTTGTCCGGTAGGATACTACGGCAGTAAACCAATGGGCGTTTCAATTCTTTTTATTTAGGCGTGAGTGGCCGTTTTTAAGGTCAGCAGACCACAAAGATGCTTGGTTCATTCATCTGAAGGCCATCGGTTTAGCCTGTTTCATGCTGATAGCAGTAACCGGCTCATCCCAAGACATCACGGGTGAGGGCAGACAAGTCATTGCTTGGGTACAAATAAGCATTACAAGATAAAGGACGGCGTTATTCAATCCCCTTTGGGATGCGCCACGCATTCTACTTCAAGGGGATGTCGCGAAGGCTGCTTGAATGCGTAGTTGGCCTATATGTACAATGACTTGAAGTTGTCAGTCCATGAACAAGTCAGTGCTTCATCCTTTCCAGGTCTCGTTACAATTCACCTTCCTCAGGGATGGAGGGTTTGGTTGGGCTGGAAGGGAAGTCCGAACCAAGAAGGTCCGCGATAGCCGGCACCTCCGACCGCCCTAGCCGCACCCTTCTACGGGTATATAGCGGATTTTTGGCATGCGATCAAACAACCTCAGTAGTGTAATGGGCTCACATGTTGTTTGGAAAGCAAAGAATGCAGGATCAAGTCTTGCCTGGCCCAAAATATGTGAAGGATGTTTGCGCTCTTCTAGATCCCCGAGACAATGCCTTTGTCGCGAATCTACTACCTGATCAGAAACGGCCCATGCATGAGTCAAACTTTATTTTGTTCCAGAGCTCAGATTCTTGTGTAGGTCGAAGTTTCCTTAAAAAGAATTTTTTTTTGCACAGGGCTAAACGCGCGTTCAAACTTTCTCTACGATCTCCAGTCGAAGCAGTGTACTTGACGCATACCGTAGGTGTATAGGTTAAAAGGAATTTCATCTGAAAAGGAATTTCATCTGCCTGTCCTTTGCATCCCATCACCTATAAAACAGAAATGAAGGGCATGCTCGGTACTTGGTTCGAAGATGCAAAAAACGCCTAACACATTGACGTACAGAGGTTAATAATTGGCGTTTATTTACTTTTTTTTGTCGTGCAGAGTGCCGATTCATGATGATTCGTCTACGAATTCAAGGAAGATCATAAGGTCTTCAGGAACAATTCGAAAGTTTCAAAGTGCTTTTGCACAGGTCGCCAAAGACAACGGAAACAATGCAGTTTAGTATCTCACTTCTCATAAAGAAGAATCGAAGCCGTAAGGTACGGATGGGTTACAAACGACAGGCAGATCTTGTTGAAGAAAAGGATCCTAGTGAAGGATGCAACGGGGAAAAGCCCCCGGTTGACCTCCAGAAAAGATGAGCAAAAAATGCTCCTTCAGAGATATGTCCTGTGCAACACTTTAAAATGACCACGAGCTGATAGACCCGGGGGGGGGGGGGGGAATTTGGATCATTTTTCTGCAAGAGGAATGCTTCACAAGATGGTAGCATTCTGTCATACGCATCGCAACGCCTCCAGTAATTTCTGCTAACTTTGCTTCTCTGTTCAATCTTGATGCTGTCCTGAGGAGTATTTTGTTTTTCCTCTGTTATATATATGTTATTTTTTCTCCAAAAGTAAAAATTTTATAAAATTGTTACCCATTCTGACAGCTAAAGTTTAAAAAATTCAAAAAAAGTTCTTCTATATTTTCCAGGAGCAAAAATTTTTTTCTAACCATTTTATTGAGTCTGTATGTAGTTCAACCTGTATGAAGGCTGTTTTAATTCGGAACAGTTCTCTTTGATTTCAAAAGTCTTAGGCGAGCTTAGAAGAGTGTTCAATTTGATTTGAAAAGTGTTTAATTCAACCTGAAAATTGTATATTTAGTCCGGTTCTTGTACACCTCATGCTCACGGCATCGCGAGTGCTGGTCACAACCAGAGCACTACAAGCCATCATCCTCCCTATATTCACTAGCTGAAGCCGCTTCGAAGCGTATTAGCCTGGCCGGCTAGTCGCCGGCAGATTATAAGAATTCTGAAGCGGCTTGTATGTGCGGCTCCGGTTGCTAGGTGACACTGATAAGTGCTATTTTCGTGCCAATGTTCGCGGCGAGCGATTTGATATCCGACAAGGAAAGAGCGGCTCGGCGGCTTTGAACTTTACTCTTCTGGTCAGTGCAAGCACTAGTACGGAGAAGAGGTGACAAAGGCTTCTCTCCGTTGGGATCGCGCTAATGAATGTACTTCGTCGGAAGTTCTTGAAAATTCAATGAACAGCCCTTTGGCTCGTGCGATAGCTTAAAAGGGCCATTAATGAAGCGGGTTCGCAGTTGGCGCAGGTGGACTGTTATGTGGTTCACGAAGGAGGAGTAGGACAAACCGGTTTTCAGCGAGCTGCCGAATAGGGACTCGAGCAGCTTCATCTCGTCGCCGTACTGAACAGGTTCCACTCTTGCTGTGCCACCACCGCCGTTAATCTGAAAGCTAGGAATCAGATGTTTGAGGTTGCTAGAAGGCGCAGCTTATTGTGATTTAGAGAACGGCTTCGACATAGAAGCGTTTCATCTGCTTCTCAAAATTTATACTAGGCATTTGACTCTTGGCTACTGAAAAGACCTACGTTTTTTCAGCCTAATTTTCGCAATGAGGTTTTTCATGAAAAGTTTGACAAGATGAGCAAGAGAACCTCATCGTCCTCTTCCCTTAACGCGAAAGGCTACCGGCTTACCCTTTTCAGGCGTTGTTTATTTTTCGGTAAATATCAGTTTTTGTTTATATCAGAATTAACTGCGGGATTCCATCACGCTGAAATTCCACGAGGAACTCCAATTAGAAAAATGAGAGGCCTACAAACAATAATAGATGCCTGAGTGCTCAACTTTTTTGGAAAATGACAATACCTTTAATTTTTAGTGCTCATGAAATCACGAAATAAAGAGCCAAACAAGGCGCGAACATACATCGTAGACAGAGAGATATCTGTACCACCTCCCGCTGATCATCGACTTGCTTGAGCGGGCGCTAGCAAGTCGATGATCTCCATTTGTCCCTTTCGCGTGCCAGAGTGCTCCAATGGATCCTCATCGCTCAATGGACACGAAGAGCGTCATATAGTTCGTTCAGGGGCTTCACGAAGGAGTCCGACCAACGCGTTGGTGGGCGTCCTAGTGTTCCCTTGAGATCCCACGGAATCCAGTCGGTGACGGCACTCGTCCAGTGGGTGTCTGCGAAGCGCATTACGTGGCCGGCCCACCTAATTTTCGACGACTTGGCCAAGCGACAGCGTCTCTGATCTTCGAACGTCGGCGAAGCTCGGAACACCGGAGGCATTCTCTCACTTGCGTGAGTCGTGTTACTCCAGCATCGCCCTCTCGATTCCACGTGAGCACGGAGTCGGACGTTCTTCGTCCTCTTCACGATTTCTTCGACGCTCTTCAAAGCTCCCCAAGCCGCTCGTTTCCTCCTGCCCAGGTTTGGCGCTAGGTCGTTGGCCATGCTGACTTCGCGACCCAGATAAACGTAGCTGGAGCATTCGGAGATGTTCTTTCCGTTGAGCGAGAATGGGGCATCAGAAACTCGTCCTCTTCTCATGAACATCGTCTTCGTAAGATTCAGCTGCAGTCCAACGTCCCCAGATACATTATCGAAGTATGGCCAGCATCCGCTCCGCTTGATCCATAATCGAGGTATTATTAGCTGTCACAACAATGTTTTGTTGCGATCAAAACTTCTAGCGCCAGGCGGGACTCGAACACGCACCTCCCTCTGACCGCGCGGGAATGCTCTAGGCTTCTACACCACAGGCGCCGTTTTGATCGAACGCAACATCCACACCTCGTGGGACCGATCAGCACTCACCCCTATTCGGGATGACCTGGCCCCAAGATGTACAGTAATTAAGGTCAATTGCCTTCTATAGTTTCTCTGGGCAGTATCATACAAAACAAATTAGTGAAAGAGAAAATGAAAATTCTCCAGAAAAATCTCAAGGCACGTCTAAACCAGCAACTTGAAGAGTTACGTGATAAAATTTGTTTGAACTTGGTGAACACTGGTTTTGGGTGATCTACATATTTAGTTTTAGTCTCAGTTTCGCTGGATATAATGTTCTACACTATAAGGTTTCATGGAAAAATCACATCTGCGAAACACTTAAGAGATCTATGTTGTTACAGGATGTTTTGTTGCGATCAAAACTCTTGCGCCAGGCGGGACTTGAACCCGCATTTTCTGCTTTCCGGGCAGCGATGTTCGCCTTACACCACCGGCGCTGTTTGATATCGCGGATATCGTGGATGTTACGTACGGTAAAACAGCGCCGGTGGTGTAAGGCGAACATCGCTGCCTGGAAAGCAGAAGATGCGTGTTCGAGTCCCGCCTGGCACAGGAGTTTTGATTGCAGCAAAACATCCCGTAACAGCATATAGCCTCTCTACCAGGCGCTCCAGGCTTAAGCAAATGTGTTAGAACTTAAGAGATCTCATATTGAAACTAACCTGTTTAGACTTCTGTTAAAAGGTCCATCGTCTACCTAATTGCATTCTTCATCATGCAAATTTAGTCTGGAAGCGCGCCTGCGGTTAATCCTGATATAAGCAAAAACATCCTATTTGTTGTGTTCTTCTGCTGCTGTGAAGGGCACCACTCCGAACGTGATGTTGTAGGGACAGGATATCAAGGTCGACATTCCGACTTTCCGAACTAGACCCTTTCGGTAGCATCGACTGGAATGCCTCTGCGGAAGTAGACATGTATCATCTACCAGCTGTCCGTATCCAGTACTACTAACTAGGGAACGGCTTCTAGTTCCCATGAAACTTCATGTTGTGACCTGGATCATTAGAAAGGGCTCGGAATGCTGGGGCCGGATTCATCAACGACTAACCCGTGGGTATAGGGGGTAGAGATACCCACGATGAAGCCTGCGTCTCTGACTCTTGCCTTATCACTACCTGACTCTTATCTTATCTCTGCCTCTTATACCCCGCATACCCCGGGTTTGATTGTTGATGAATCTGGCCCCTGATTACGAAAATGGGTGTCAAAATTGCAAAATGAAATTCCTGAGCGAGTTATGGCCTGCCGAAATCGGGAGCCTCTCCACAGGCTGGCTCTGCGACACATCTGGCGCGAGACAAACAAACGTGTATGTTAGTTCTCCCGGCTATTTCATCAAACTCGTGTCATAATTCAGAACAAAATGTCATTTCGAAGATAAATTATGATTTGCAAAAAAAAGCGACAGCACTGGGGACCGAACCAGAGGCGTCGCAGCAGACAAGCGGGAGCACTACCCCTGCGCCACCACTGGAGTCCTGATGACTCACCACTCTCGCGCCAGGTGTGTCGCACAGCCAGCCTGTGGTGAGGCTCCAGATTTCGGCAGACCATAACTCGCTCAGAAATTTCATATTGCAATTTTGACACCTATATTCGTAATCAGCATCCCGAGCTCTTTCTAATGATCCTGGTCCCAGCTTGAAGTTCCACGGGAGGTCGAAACTCTTCCCTAGTGATAAGGCCCCCCTTCTGTAAGCGGAAATAGAGCGTTGTTTTTGTGATACAATGCTCTCTATGCCCAACATGGTTCCTGAAAGCCTTCCCTCTTCTGCCCTCTGGGCTGAAACGCTTTGCGGCGACCAAATCCATGCGGGCACTAAGCCGTAGCACTATCAGAACCTTGAGCTCCGTTGTCACCATAGCGACACGACCACCATTACACTATCATTATGGACGCTGAAGTCGGGGTGGCTTATGAGGATCAAAGAGGCACACCGACTCAGACTCACGTTCACGCTCATCTCATTGGTGAAGATGCTGGTGCCGAGCGTCGTTGACCGGACCTCGGCGTCCAAATTGCGGCTTTCCTGCAACAGAAACAGAAGTAGGCAACACTGGATGTTGCTCGAAGCTTTGATCGAAATTATCTCCAAATAAAAAAACTAAGTCTCCAAGCAATAGCAACACCTGGTCGATGCTATCTAACGATGTAGTCTTTGGGAGGGGATGCTCTCGGAGCGATAATGGGTGACAAGTAATGGTAAATCATTCGCCGATCATTTTTTCTTAAAGGATGAAGGATAAAGCACAGCGTTATTCAATTCCCTTGGGATGCGCCACGCATTCTACTTCTACGGGATGTCGTGGAGGCGATTTGAATACGTATTTGGCCATGCGATGACTTGCGGTGGCCAGCCGTTGTACAAGTCAGTGCTTTATCCTTCCCAGACAAGTCTGGTATCAATTCACCGACTCCGGAGGGATGGAGGGCTTGGTTGGGCTGGAAGGGAAGTCCGAACCAGGAACCTGGTATCGGGTGCAGGCGACAGCCGGCGCCTCCTCCGACTACGCTCCATGCCCCCTGTTTTTCTTTAAAAAAAAATTAAAAAATTAAAAAGAGCGCTCTAGAGAAGAAGACTACCCAAATAACCTGGTTGCCACAACAGCTGAGACGAGCACCTTTAGACGTATTCACGGATGACAGAAGCGTTTTGCTTGAGTGCAAATCTTACGGCACAACATTTCCACCTTTCGGACGTTTTTTTGCTGACAAGGACAGAACCCACTGGTTCATTTTGGCACACGATTCGACTACTTAGTGTTTTTGACATGCATACGCTGTCTTTTTGGACTGGAATCTGAATGCTCCACTGACCGGGTGTTGAAGCGGCACGTAGTTTCGTGTCACCGGCCACTGTGTTGACTTCACGAACTCGCCGTTCTCATAGTACTTCGTCACGCCGGGTATCTCCACCTCCGGCGGCAGTTCAATCGGCTCCCTGAAGAGCTATTTCTCACCTATGAAGCCTAGGTCGTCACATGATGACTGTTTCGAAGAAAAAAATTCAATTTAAAAGAAGTTTTTTAAATTAAAAATAGCCTTACTTAAGCGGCAGGTAGACAAAGTGCCCGTCGTCGAACTGCTTTTCATCTCTGAGCAACACCGAGACCTTTACACGACAATCCTGAATGCTGGGTTTCATGCATTCTGCTTCGAAAGTTTGCTGCCTTCTTGTCAAATAAGGGAAATAGTAGGCGAGAATCTTACCTGGAAGAAGTTCAGCATCTGATACCGTATTAAATTCCACTCTGTGATTGGCACCGGACCATACAGCATTAGGAACTAAAGCAAAATTAATCGAGAATGAATTTTTTGTAGAAATAGTGAAGATTATTCTAATGTTCTGCTAATACAATGTAATATTTAACAGGAACGAAATAGAATTGTATAAAAGTAAAAATTCCACTTATTTGAAATTATATAAACATTTAATTTAGGTCTGAGAGCGGAAATGTAATGTACATTTATCGGTTTAATTACCCAAGTTTGAGGCTGACACCGCTGAGATGTACACGGAGAGCTGACCGTTCAGGCCTGATTCCGACTCAACGATCAGCTTCACATTGACGTTCTCCTTGCCTTTGTTCAAAACATTTAAT
The DNA here is from genome assembly GCA_947396885.1 of Heligmosomoides polygyrus polygyrus. Taxonomy (NCBI): domain Eukaryota; kingdom Metazoa; phylum Nematoda; class Chromadorea; order Rhabditida; family Heligmosomidae; genus Heligmosomoides; species Heligmosomoides polygyrus. The sequence goes on from OX377203.1 coordinate 102,029,722, forward strand.
TTAATTTAAAAATCATGTGTTTTCTTATATCTGACAAATTAGCTCTTTAAAAACTGCGAATTGTACTGCCATTATTTTTCGGTAGGTTTGTGCTTTTACCGGTTTTCCTTTCAAATAACTGTAACTTGTTTAACTTAAATTTGAATTTAGTTCAATTTTCTTTCCGTATTCAGGGATTATCAGGGAGCATGGAAATTGGAGTGTTTTCCCGAAAATATCATATTAAATCCTTACCACTCAAAAAATAGCGTCTTTTTATTAGTTGTTGCCGTTGTAACGCCGTTTTTTGCTTACTCTTATTCTTATATTTCTCCACGTTCCCTATTGTAAAACGCATGTAGCGCAGTCGGAGGAGGCGCCGGCTGTCGCTTGCACCCCATAACAGGTTCCTGGTTCGGATTTCCCCCCCCCCAGGCCAATCAAGCCTTCCATCCCTCCGGGGTTGATGAATTGGTACCAGACTTGTCTGGGAAAGATAAAGCACTGGCTTGTTCATCGACTGGCCACCGCAAGTAATTGTATGGCCAAATATGCATTCAAGTCGCCTCCACGACATCCCGTAGATGTAGAATGCGTGGCGCATCCCAAAGGGGATTGAGTAACGCCGTCCTCTGTCCATTTTTGTTCCTTCCTATTGTTGTTTTAAAGTGCAAATTAGGACTTTAGATATAGATATCTAGTGATTACAAGTACTTCTTTTCAAATGTGGAAATCCATAGACATTTAATTTTGGCCTGCTCTCCTTCATTGCGGTGAGCAATAAAATTAGACATCTAATTAACCTACAGGTGAGATAGTACCAATTAAAGACAAGCAGAAATTAAAAGAGAAATGATTTCGCCATACGGCCACAATTTCTACACCGTAATCTCTTGCTGTCTGCGCCGTCCTAGCTCAGAGATCGCACGTCGTCGTCCGGTTGAAATTCGATTGATGTCATGTGCGCAAGCGATGACGCTCCAGACAAGTGGGTCGTGGCGCAGTGGATAAGGGGTTGCTTCATGCGAGAGAGGTCGGGGGTTCGGTTCTCCTGCGCTGTGGCATACTTGCATTTCAGGTGACTACTCGGGATTTGAAGGTTTTGACGCGTACGTGATTTTCGTGCATCTTTTGCGCATCTTCCAGTATGCGCTTCGCCGCTCGAAGAGCGCAGAACCCAGCCGCGAGCTCCTCCTGAGCGACGAAAGTAGTCTCCACACCGGCAGCTTGGATGGCACCCACTCTGGAGTCCCTTCGCTAGCCTATTTCTGCAATTGCACAAAGCACACCTCACTCGACGCCTAAAGTTACGGTGTAGGTTTTGTGGCTGTATGGCGGAATTGTGCTTGTGAAATTAAACAGGGAATAATAATGGCATCCATTACCTTAATGGCCCAAAATTCTCCTACTTTTATTGTTATTACCTCATAAATAATAAGTCTATGAAAGAAGAAGCAAGAGGGAACGAAATAGAGAGAAATAAGAAAAGGACAAGATGTGGGGCCATTATGTCGAGGTACAGGCTGGCAATAGACCAGCTAATGTTGGCCTTTGGAACAATTAGCTAGCTCATTGCCAACCTGGATCAAGACTTTGTTGGGGGAGGGGAGAGGGAGATCAGGAGGAATTACAATAGAATAAGACGGACAGAACGAAGAGAAAGAGGAAAAGAGACGAGGGGTTGACGGTGATCTTCCGGAAGACGGGCTTTAATTGTTGCCTAACCATCACCTACCATTGCATGAGCGTTCCGGATCAGTTCCTGGATGTCGTCCTCCTGCTTGGCAATGCGTCGCATGCCGCTCAGATGATTCATTGTGACGGTGAGAATCTGCAAATGGTTGACGTACGCTTAGGAAGACCCGCAGAAGACGTTGAGCTGAATGCGACGAACCTGCTCAGGCATCACCACCGACTGAATCTGGTACTTGGTCATCATTAACGTCAGGTCGAACAGCTTCTCCATGCTGAAGCGCTTTTCATCATAAGAGTCATCCAAGGTCCAGAAGTGTCTACTACCTGCTCTCGCTGAGCCGCATGATGCTCGAGTGGGCCAGACGCTCGAACATCGCCCGCATATGTCTCCGGGTGAACATGTGCTGTGGCCTGAACATTTCGGTTACCGTGGGCAGTGTGGGCTTCTGGACAACTGTCACGGACGTACTTGAATATCTCATGAAGGTATTTCTGCTTCAGCGTTTGGCTGATAATATCGTGCAATACTAGGTCACCTTTCTCTTCAGAAATATTCTTCTGATTCTGAAATTTCTCCCTCAACATAGGCCATACTACATAGGACATCGGCTTATACTAGCTTGAAGGGGACTTACTTTGATTCGCTGCTCCAGAATATAGATCATCTCGCCGGCCATGTTGACGTAGAGCAGCGGGAAGCATTTTAGACTCATCTTGAGTGGAATAGGCGGAATGAACTCAGGGGAGAGACGCGACCGGGCAGAGCGCACCTCGGAACCTGTCGCAGCTGCGTATCATACGAATGTTCGCAGTGAAATGGATGAGGCATGCGAGTGCGTGTGTGTGTCTCCTCTGGTCGAGAGCCGAACGTGCGACGTTGTCATGACGACGTTCTTCTCGCTAATCAAAGCTAGTGATTGCAATTCGCACGCCAAGCGTCGCGAAGGTGTGAGCCGTGCCCGGCTCGCCCCATCGGATGAGATGAACTGACCAAGGTCTCGGACTACAGCGAGCAGTCAATTCAATCTGTTTTTCAGGTGAAGGCGTCGAACAGCCTGTGCGGTGGCTCGAGTCGGCTTCGCTATGCGATTCACGACGGCAGCGGCGCTTCAAAGGTTCGTCTCTAAGGAGTTCAGTGTCGCAATAAGGTGACTGAAGCAGTTGATTCAGATGTTCAACATCGAATCCATGACGGGTACGATTTGTCTGGAGAAGAAGCTCGACTTTGAGAAAAGCATCAACCATCAGCTTACAGTAGCCGCTATTGATCAGAGTACGTCTAAGCGGAACGATTTGAAAAGCACTAACGTGCCTGACGGAGAACTACGAGGTTGTCCGGAAAGTTCTCAGTTTTGAGTGCTTTACTTTGAACCCCCATAACTTTCTCAAATCTTATCGGATTCAGTCGAAATAAGCACTGTTCGAATCAGCTTACTTTTGCCAATGGACCACCAGTCGGCGAAAAAATCTTCACCAATCAGGACCAAACCACCCACGAAAGCTGTTTTGGCTTGGTCCTGATGGGTGAAGCTTTTACCAGCAAGAATGTTCTGAAGGTGTCTGAAGAGGTTGTAGTCGGTTGGAGAGAGGTCTGGAGAATATGGCGGGTGAGACGGAACTTCAACCCTTAATTCGTTCAATTTTCGAACAGTGATTTGTGAAAGTGTGGGCGGGCGATATCGTGCAAAAGAATCGGGCCTCTTCTGTTGACCAATGCTGGCTGAAGTTGGCGCAAGTTTCAGTGCATTCGTCGATTTCCTTACGGAAGGACTCTGCTGTGATCGTTTGGCCTGGTGCCAGAAAGTTGTAATGGATCACACCAGCCGCAGACCATCACACAGTGACCATTACCTTTTTTTGTGGAGGTTCCTCTTTGGAAATGTCTAGGGGTTCATCGGCTTCCACTCACTGTCCGGAACGTTTCCCGTTATCACTCAGAATCCACTTTTCATCACAAGACCCAAAATGGGTCAGTTTGTTTCGTGAAAGTACCAGGCTGTCCAATAATTCCTGTCCGAAAATTTTCAAAATTCTATAACTTTCGTTAGAAGTGTTATAATATCAGGCAAGTGTAAAAACCTTCTAGAAGGTTCTCCAGAGGTCCACGCTAGGGGTATACAAGGCGCAGTCGCCGCGTCTAGCTACCAGTACAGGCTAAAATGGACCAAGGTCGAATTCGTACGTCCGTGTACTACGAGTGTCGTCCGCATCGCAAGGAGTTTCTCGAGGACCTTGTCACTGGGGATGAGAGCTGGGTCCTCTACGACAACGTCGCCCGCAGTGCCGTCTGGATCCCGCGCGGAGAAGAGCCGCCGACGACGCCAAAAGCCGACTTGCACCCGCTGAAGATCATGCTCTGCTGCTGGTGGGACGCCAAGGGCATGCTGTACTTCGAGCTGCTCCCGCGAGGCAGGACGGTCACCGCCTCCATCTACACCGATCAACTCGAGAAACTAGCCGCCGCCATCCGAGAAAAGCGTCCCCGACGGGCCTCGGTCCACCTGCTGCACGACAACGCGCGTCCCCACGTGGCGAAGGAGACCCAGCAGAAGTTGGCGACGCTCGGCTGGGAGAGGGTTGCCCATCCGCCGTATTCCCCGGACCTGGCCCCCTTCGACTACAACTTGTTCCGCCCGCTGAAGCACCATTTGGCCGGAAGAAAATCCACCAACTACGACAACCTCAAACCCGACATCGCGGAGTTCTTCGAGTCGCAGCCCCCGGAGTTCTGGGCGAAGGGCATCGGCGACCTGCGCAATCGATGGGCCACTGTTGTAGATAACTAGGGTGATTATATTGTTGACTAGACTTGTTTTTCAATAAAGTTGAAAAAAATTAAAAATGGTGAAATTTTCGGACAAGAATTATTTAACAGTCTGGTAGAGAAGAAAAATCTCGAAACGCTTTTGCCGCTCACTCAACCCATGGGGCACCCTTTTTTAAAGCTTTTTCACCTTTCCGAGGCGTTTCAAAGCATCCACGACAGCAGTTTTCTTCGTCCAGCTCTTCCGCGATCCCGCGAACTGTTTGGGATGGTTCAGCTTCCACCAATTCCTCCAACTCCTCGTCCAGGATTGCTCTAGGTCGGCTACAAGGTTATGTTCGAGGCTGAAATCTCCGGTCCGAAGTTTACTGAACCATTGGTGCAAAGGGCTTTCTTCATCACCATTAGCCCTGGTTTATAGTTGCGTTTGTTTTGTTTGCGGCACCATGTTCGGAATAGATATCGACCGGGCGGCGCGAAAAATCGATATCTATGACGACCATCATGCTGCGCCGCGTGGTGACGGAAGTGTAAACCAGGCCTTAGGCTCCCAACCTCGAGTGACTTGTCGAGCTGTCTCGGCTGCGGATCGTCCCAATTTGAGATTAAAATAAGATATTAATCGAAATCGCTCCTTGGTCATACTTCAATAAGCCCTTCCAGAAGAGAAATATAAAGCAACGTTGAAGCAAAAATTATTTAGTCATACAGAGCGAAAAATTCCTACAGAAAGTAATATTGAGTTGAATTTTTACTTAATAATAGACAAATGAAATATAGTAACACAAAACGCTGCTAACTTTCCGGACAACCCAATAAGACCTAATTCGGTTCAATGCCTTTAGGTTAATCTTTTGGCTGGTCTTTGCTTTTCTAATAAAGTGTACTAAAAAAGGACCCCGAATATGGTATGGTTTGGTTTTTGCGGTGTGGTACAAGTGGGGATGTTGGATTAGTTATTGATCAGTAAACCTAGAGCCGATTTTTGGAATCTAAACGAGCACACTATCTCAAACACTTACCCATGTATACTATACAACAAGTGGATGCGCGGCAGCACAGTCGGAGGAGACGCCGGTTGTCGCCTGACCCCGAAAATTTTTGGTTCGATACCAGCATTAAATGAATCTGGTAAGGGAAAGACGTTGACGTGTCCATTAGCATCGCCATTGCCATAGTTTAGGAGAAAAACCCCCTAAAATTTTCCTTCACAAAATCCTGTAAGAGTAGAAAGCGTGGCGCATCCCAAAGGGGATTGAATAACGCTCATCTGTATCCTTACCCTTATGCGCAAACGCTGAGAAAATCGATTGTGTTTACGGATGGATCCAGTTGATTTTTTTATTTAAAGCAGTGATACTTACTAGTAGTTAGTGTATGCAGACTAGGTGGCCTGCTATCGCAGTCGTAGGAGGCGCCGGCTGCGCGCTCGTCCGATTCCAGGTTCCTGGTACGGTTTTCTCGCCCAGGCCGACCAAGCATTCCACCACTCCAGGGTCGGTGAATTGAGATCAGAGTTCAGAATCTACTCGCTTAGACAAAGGAACAAAGCTCCCAGACTGCCTGGAGAAACCCGCAACGACTTCTGAAAGAAGAGGCTTTCGGCTAAAAGAATTGATGCTCGAAACGACCTTGGCCATGTAATTATAACTGCTGAACACATAACTCCTTATTCTTATAGAAGAAAGTGTATAACCACGTGCTTGCTACAGCAGAATGTTTAAACCCTTTTGTCACTGTGGCTTCCGACTTAATAGTCTAAGTTCCGATCCTTCATCTTCATCTTTAAGGCCCAAAGACAAGGCTGCGGTTCAAATTCATGATTTTCTCCCAGACTGTATTTTCCGTTAACTGCCACTATTTGCGGCGATCCTCTCTGAAGTGCTGAGCTGATCGAGATAGATTTTCCATGCCTCACTTACATGGAACAAACCCCTTGTTTGGCTTGATTGTGCATGAGCGCCTTATTCAGTAGACCACCCCAAGTGTTCAACGAATGGCGAAAATTTTTAATGAGTATAGTTCTAGAAGGAAAAGTTTCAATAATATTTTTTTGCGCCGAAAATCGCCTTTGAAAAAATGGTCCTTACCAAGAGCAGGCTACCATGTCCTTGCAGAGTAGAAGAATACCCATGCTGACTTCTAGCCACATCCCTTATTCCCTTAGTTGCGTCCGAATCGCATAAATCGTGGAGCAGCTGAGTCAAAGTCAAGTTGGATGGAACCTCTGCCAGCCGGTTGGGCCTTGGAATCGGAGATGACGTCCTCCTAGAACACAGAGCAGATGTTGGCCACAGTGCTTGACGGCCCGTGGCCTTGTAGGAGCTCTTTGTGATCGAAGACGCTTATGATCAGATGAGGACTTCAAGACCTTCTACCACATTTTGGCATAAACTCGTTTTGGTATTGGCTCCACGAATTCACGGAGGAGGGTGAAAACCGGCTAGGCTTTTTTCTCAGCTCAGCGCAGTAACTTATGCAGCGTAATGCGAAGTGATCAACGTATAGGAGAGCGAGCTCTGAGTACCACATCTCATCCATCCAGTTAATGACTTCAACAACGCCGTCGCTTATGACTAATGAGACAGGTGCAGCGCCTCAAATGTCTGCTACTTCATGACAACGAATTCCTCTGCAAATCAGATAAAGGTCTACAGCTGCCCGCTCTCCACGTTGCCACGGATACTAGTAGACTAGATCCATTAATTGGCTCACATTCATAGTCTGAAAGGCCGCCGCTCGCTCAGGCAAAAACCCTGTGCATACCTTCTGAGAGACGCTTGTAATGAAGCTCATACTGGAGGAGAAAATGCGTAGAGCTTTGTGAGAAATATTAGGTTGTCCGGAAAGTTCTCAGCGTTTTCTGCAACCATTTTTCATTCGTGCATTGTTAAGTAAAAATGCAACTTACATTGCGTATTAATGCTACTTTCTGTGCAGAATTTTTCGCACTATCTGACTAGCGACTTGCTTTATATTAGGTTGTAACGAAATAAATGGCACTGAACCACTGTAAATTTAAACAGTTAATATTTCGGCTTGTAGGCAAGTTTATTAATCGAAATAAAAACTTTCTGATTCTACACATCTTTGCCAACGTGACACAAGCTTTTTTTATCCCAGTAGCATAAAAATCAGAAGTTCTGGAATTGACGAAATCTTCGAAGGCACTTTCGGCATCCTGTTGGTATTTGAATATTTTCCCTACCAAGAAGTCGCCAAGATGCTTGAAGAAATGGTAGTCTGTTGGGGAGAGGTCGGGAGAAAACGGAGGATGTGGTAGAGTTTCAATGCTCAGCTCATTCAATTTCTGCAACGTCATTTGTGCTACATGGGGCGAGCATTGTCGTGCAGAAGGAGAACTCGCCTTCGGTTTACCAAGGCCGGCCGGATATCCTTCAACTTTTTCATCATTTCTTCAATTTCAATGCAGTACTTCTCTGCCGTGATGGATTCACCGGGAGGGAGGAAGCTGTGGTGAATAATTCTCAGCGAACACCACCATACTGTCACCATTACTTTCTTTTGGTGCAATTCCGGCTTCGCAAAAACCTTGGGGCTCTTATCGCTGTCCACCCACTGTGCCGATCGTCGCCTGTTGTCGTACATTATCCATTTCTCGTCACAGGTTATGATGCGATCAAGTAATGGGTCCGTGTCGTTCCCTAGAAGCAGTGCGGACGAGATCTCATATCGTCGGTTTCCTTGCTCCTCAGACAGCTCGTGAGGCACCCATTTTTCCAGCTTTTTGGTCTTTCCAATTTCCTTCAGATGCCGGGCAGCTGTGTTGTGACTGACGCAAAGAACCTTCGCTATCTCCCTGGTACCTTTGTGTGCATCCTCCTCTACCACATCTCTCAGCTTGTCCTCATCAACATCACTATGCCTCCCACGACCTTGATGTTCTTCCAAGCTCTCATCTCCATTCCGGAACTTCTGATACCAACGATACGCCGTCCGAATTGTGGAACATCCTTGACCAAATGCGGCGTTGATCTTCTCGTCCGCCTCCTTAGCTGTAGTGCCCAGCTTGAATTCATACAAGTAAATGCCTCGGACTACCCTTTTGTCCGTCTGCAAAAAAGTCAATAAAACTCTAAAGTTTTCCCACTTTTACATAGAAAATTTGGTACTCACCGGTAGAGCAAAGTTTGCGCTTCTAAATGATATGCCACATGTTACGTTTGTTCTTGATCAAACGCGTGAAGACGCGCCAAAAAATGGCGCGAGCCAGTGCCATTTAATTCGCTACAACCTAATATTTCTGTTCTTGAAGGGCTTATTGAAGCATGTCGAAGGAGCAATTCCGAACGATATTTCATTTTAACTTCAAACTGGGACAATTCGCAGCCGAAACAGCTCGATAAATCAACTACGTGTGGGGCCTAATAGTGTTGGAGAAAGCGCTGTGTGCCAGTGGTCCTATAAGTTTCGGACCAGAGATTTGAGCCTTAAAGGTGACCTTGTAGCCGTCGACCTAGAGCAATCTTGGACGAGGAGTTGAAGGAATTGGAGGAAGCTGGGCTATCCCAAACAGTTTTCTGGATCGCCGAAGAGCTATATGTCAGTAAAACTGCTGTTGCGGATGCTTTAAAACGCATTGGGAAGGTAAAAACGCTTGGAAAGGGGGTGCCCCAGGAGTTGAGTGAGCGGCAAAAATTGTTGAGATTTGTTTGCATCAAAACTGGCCCGTTTCTAGATCGAATTATCGCTTGTGATGAAAAGTGGGTTCCGTATAATAATACGAAACGTTCCGGACAGTGGTTGGACGCTGACGAACCCCCTAGGCATTTTCCATAGGCGAACCTCCACCAAGAAAAGGTAATGGTCACCGTGTGATGTTCGGCGGCTTGTGTGATCCATTAAAACTTTTTTGGCACCAGGCCAAACGATCTCAACACAGCCCTACTGTAAGGAAATCTATGAAATGCACCGAAAATTGCGTCAACTTCAGCCAGCATTGTTCAGCAGAAGAGACCCGATCCTTTTGCAGGATAACGCCCGCCCACACGCTTCACAAATCACGATTCGAAAATTGAACGAGTGAAGGGTTGAAGTTCTGCCTTACCCGCCACATTCTCCTGACTTCTCGCCAACCGACTACCACCTTTTCAGACACTTTCAGAACTTTCTTGACCAATCAGGATAAGACCAAGGTAGCCTCCGTGGACTTTGTCGAACCTCAACCAATTAATTTTTTCGTTGATTTTTTGGGAATAAATCGACTGGTTAAAGTGTGCTGATTCGAACGGTGCTTATCTCTTCTAAATCCGATAATATTGGAGAATGTTATGGTAGTTCGAAGTGAAGCACTCAATTGCTGAGAACTTTCCGGACAAGCTAATAGAATGCGAGGCGCATCCCAAACAGGATTGGGTTACCGCCGTAATTTATATTTTGTTTTTTAATGTGTATGTTTTCGAGTTACGGAATGAAATCTAGACGGGTATGGGTTCGAACATTGATGTTCAAGAGCAAAGTACTCACAAGGAAATAAGTGTGAATCGGATTAGTACAAGACTAGGCACCCGATTGTTACGTGTTGTTTAAGACGTAGAGGGTATCTTCATCGACAATTCTTTAGCAAAGCTGTGAGAACAGGTAGAGGGACATTATTCACCCTCTTTGTAGTCGGATATGTTGCCCTGACGTTGTCCTTTATCCGCATTCTAAACAAAAAAGGATCACAGGTTGAGTATGTATGTATGTACTCGGACTACCAGGCTGTCCAATAATTCCTGTCCGAAAATTTTCAAAATTCTATAATTTTCCTTAGAAGTGGTATAATATCAGGCAAGTGTAAAAACCCTCTAGAAGGTTCTCCAGAGTTCCACGCTAGGGGTATATAAGGCGCAGTCGCCGCGTCTAGCTACCAGTACAAGCTAACATGGACCATGGTCGAATTCATACGTTCGTGTACTACGAGTGTCGTCCGCATCGCAAGGAGTTTCTCGAGGGCCTGGTCACTGGGGATGAGAGCTGGGTCCTCTACGACAACGTCGCCCGCCTGCCGTCTGGAACTCGCGCGGAGAAGAGCCGCCGACGACTCCGAAAGCCGACCTGCACCCGGTGAAGATCATGCTCTGCTACTGGTGGGACGCCAAGGGCATGCTGTACTTCGAGCTGCTCCCGCAAGGCAGGACGGTCACCGCCTCCATCTACACCGATCAGCTCGAGAAACAAGGCCGCCGCCATCCGAGAAGAGCGTCCCCGACGGGCCTCGGTCCACGTGCTACACGACAACGCGCGCCCCCATGTGGCGAAGCAGACCCAGCAGAAGTTGGCGACGCTCGGCTGGGAGACGGTTACCCATCCGCCGTATTCCACGGACCTCGCCCCCTCCGAGTACCACTTGTTCCGCCCGCTGAAGCACCATTTGGCCGGAAGAAAATTCACCAATTACGACAACCTCAAATCCGACATCGCGGACTTCTTCGAGTCGCAGCCCCGGAGTTTTGGGCGAAGGGCATCGGCGACCTGCCCAATCGATGGGCCACTGTTGTGGATAACTGTGGTGATTATATTATTGATTAGACTTGTCTTTCAATAAAGTTGAAAATTTTAAAAAAATGAAAAAAGTGAAATTTTCGGACAAGATTTATTGGACGGCCTGGTACTTTCAAACTTCTGAAAAACCTCTGAAACGGAATTAAACATTGGAAAACAGACTCCATTGATTCATAGCTTACAGCTGCTTTTGTGCTTAGCATAATCGTTACAACCACGGTAATGTCGTTAATGTCTAAAGTGAAGATCGAAATAAGCAAATACGGTGTGAGCATCTACAAAAAGGAAAATGGCTCATTATTCTGTTGCTCTAGAAGGCGATGAAGTGCTGAATTGATCCAAAAGGTGCTCCGTTTCGCAGAATTTTTGCTGTCGAAGAAGAACTAGAGATGCTGTCGCACTTCAATTTAAATGAGTGCTTCGGCCAAGTGTTTTAGCTTCATTACGCTCCTTGATTTTAGACGGCTCAACGGGAACGTCTCTCGTAAGTATTCGAGTGATTGATGTGAACGACAATCTGCCCGTCTTCTATCCAACAGATTACAACGTCACTGTCAGAGAGGGATTCCGAAGCTCCGCCGGCAGTCCGCTGCTGGTCGTCTCGGCCACAGATGATGATGAGGGCACTTTTGGCGAGGTACGGTAGGATTATTGGGGCGATCGAAGCTTTCTGATTCAAATCGTCGCTCCAAAATCACCTCTAGTAGTTTTATGGAGATTCCGTGGATGCTAATCACCGTACCTATCGTTTGAGAGACGCTAGAAACGTCCGATTTTCCCGCACATTTTCTATTTCTTTGGTAACTGAGAGAATGCATAGCCCTCACAGTATAGACACAAGTGTTCGTGGTGCGCACTCTTTTTGTACGATTTTTCTTCTTGAGGTCCACTACGCTCTGAAAACCGGCAGCGCGTCTGTGTACCGAGTGGACGAGAAGTTGGGTGAGCTCTATCTGAAGACGCCGTTGTTGCGGGGGCACTATGAGATCACTATCGAGGCGAGAGACGGCAGTGGAGCAGCAAGCGAAGAACCCGTAAGTGTAGCAGCTTTATAAGAGCAGTTTCCGATTTTGGCCAAATACGCATTCTCTTCTCCACGACATAGAAGTAGAATGCGTGGCGCATCCCGAAAAGGATTGAGTAGCGCTGTCCTTTATACTTTATCCTTTATCCTTAAACCCAAGGAGTAAGGGGTCCTTAAAGTCACAATGGAACACGGCGAACCACGAGTTCGGCGGGTCTTATACGTCCGCGATGCCTCTTCCGGCAAGCGGTTCGGAGCACAGTGGAAGTCACGTTGCTTCATGCGAGCAAGGTTGGAATTTGGTTCTTGCGAGCTACTGCAGTTTTGCATTTCAACTGACTGAATGAGATTTGGAGGAATCTGACGTCTATACCATTTTCAGACGTTTTTATGCCTAATTTTCCAGCTGAATGCTGTGGTTTTCAACATGATGATGTATAAATCTTCGACATTAGTGGTACACAGGTACAAAGTGCATGCACCAGCACTCAAATGAGGAACGAGGTCTGTGGATCCCGCAAATTAAGCTAAACGGCATCGATACACTCTTTCCCTCATCTCTGCCTGTCACCTAGAAATCAGAAGTCTGCTGAAGGTTTTCTAAAACCTAGCTCCAACAATGCCCGACGACGCTGGAGTGGTGGTCCACCTGCTATCGCTGAAGTGTGGCCCACCTTTAGACAAGGAACCTTCTCGAGGGGAGAAATCAAGCTGGCCGGACGGATGGCCAGCATGATAAAGGGCTTTGAAGCACTTCAACTTGATGTTGACGAAGTCGTTGTGGTTAAAATCCGGTCAGTAATAAACAAGTCGCAAGAAAGGTACTCTCTACAGCGTTCAGCTAGAAAATGCGCAGAAAACTTCTTAAATAGTGTAGACTTAGAATCCCCCAAATGTCAATCAGTCAGTCGAAATGCGCAAAAATGCAGCAGCGCACAAGAACCAAACCCCCGACCTTCCCCGCATGAAGCAACCCCACTTCCACTGCGCTTCAAGCCGCTTACAGATAGAGGCATCGCGGGCGTACAAGACCCCCAAACTCGCATCCCACTGTGATTTCAAGGGCCCCCTACTCTTTAGGTTTAACGACTTGGTAAAAAATAAACACATTTTTATACTTATTGCGGGGGGGGGGGGATTCTCCCTATATGACTCGCTCTCGCCGTGCACATATACGCTTCAGGCCCTTCCCTTGTTAAAAGAGCCGCTGCTCCACATCGGTGTGTGCTAAATAACACCAGGTTACACACCAAAGTTGCCTCCAAAGTACCCCTCAGAAGCAAAGTGGGTGGAGCACCGCAAGAAACGACTGGTCTACTGCTACACGTGCCTTTCTTTATCCTAAACATATAATGCTTGTTAAATTGTTCTATGTTCTTCAGGCTCGAGTTCACATCTACGTGATCGACTCCGAGGCTACAGCTCCATCCTTCACCCAGTCTAACTACGTGATCAGAACACCTGAAGATATTCTCCCAGGAATATCAATTGGATCTGTCCTCGCCACGGGACCTGGAAATATACGATACAGGTGTGTGATCGGTATCATTGAGCCCTTATGGAATTTCGGAACTGTTCCGAAATTCTAAAGATAAGTCTATGAGTTGTGAAGTTGGCGTGACAAGTTTTTGTCCCGAAATTTTTCGAAACTTCAGCTTTTTCCATGAGTAACGGCCCTCCTAAAAGCCTGTAAAAGACAGATAGATGGAGAAACTACTCGTCATAGGATCCTTTGATGTTACAGCAGTTGCAAACGCTAAATGGAGAATAAGGCGAAGAGCTAGTAGGGTAGCCCAGCTAACCTCACAGAAACAATATATTATATATAAGTCAACCTAGCCCACCTTATAAGTCAACCTAGCCCACCTCGGATGAAAACATACCACTTTCACGTCAAATTGGACACTTTACTAAGCAAAGTTGATGCTTCTGAAATCAAAGCGAACGTCTTCCAAATCGAAACGGGATTCTTACAGATTAAACTACAGATTGCCTGAGACAGTTAGAATAACTCTTGTTCAAGGAAAATTTGGTAAAACTCTCTTTGTAATTTATCTCCCTGAAAGAGCGTGATCGTTTAATAATTTTTTTTTTGAAAATTATAATAAATAATTTTTTAGCAACAAGGCAGCAATCATTTAGTGCATTAAAACACGAGATCGTGCCATGTACTCGAAAAGCTCTCGCGATTTTTATTTGATAGTGTTAATTCAGCTTACATGAGGCATCAAAGTGTGAACATGCGTCTTCTTTGCGATTGTTTTGCTCCGTTTTCCATTATTTACAGGTGTGATCTTCATACAAGTAAAATTTTTGATTTCAATCGAATAGAAATCGCGACGTATTATACTAGGGCACGGCACAGTCTCTTCTTTGAATAACAAAAAATGGCTGCCTTTCCGCTCTTCAAAACAAGTTTCAGACCATTTTTTACGAGAATTTTATGAAATTTCAGAGAATGTGTTCAATTATTGAGTGGGTGAATTAAAATTTCAAAGAAAGTCATATTAAAGTTCCCTTAAATAAAAAATTATTCAAACTTTTTTAGAGAGTCTCTAGTGTATTTAGAATAGGCTCGTTTAATCTGAAAGATGTTCAGTTTGATTTCAAAAGCGTTAGGCTTCTTTACAAAAGCGTCCAAGTCGACGTGAAAAGTGTCTAATTCATTTGAAAAATGACCAATTTGAAGTGAAAATGGTGTTGATGCTGGTGAACATGGCTTTGTCTGGGTAACTCCTTAACGAGGTTCTGACTCTCTGGGGTAAAGACTATACTTATGCTCTCGCAAATATTTTGAATATTCGAGTGGTTTCGAATACTGGTATTTTTCGAGTATTTGAACTCGAATATATTCGAAAAATCTAATTTTTCTGAATATTCGTATTCGAATACATTTGAAAAACGGGATTTTTTGAATAATCTGATTCGAATACATTCAAAAACGCGATTTTCGAACATTTGAATTGGAATATTCAAATTCGAATGAAAATCATTCGAATACCTATTCGAATGGGTCATTCGAGCATAGATATAGTAAAGACCACAGAGTTCGGCAAGTAAATCCAGCTGCTGGGTCTATGCCAGCCGCCTACTCTTTTGAATAGAATGTCCTTTTCTAACTAGCTGTTCTTTGAGGAGGATCCAGTCTTTTTTCGAGTTGATGAAATGACTTTAAAAATTTGTCCATAAGGTCTTCCCACAGCAGCTGCATTTTCTGCGGTTTTGTTGGTTAGACAAAGCAGTTCCAAAATAGTTCTGAGTGGGCCTTCCTCCATATGTTTCACAGTGTTATCGAAGGTTAGAAAGAAATCCGGAACGTCCTCCTTATTTCGGATTTTTTGGTAAACGTACGTTTCGGACATCCATGTCGACTTTCTACAGCCGTCTTCCAGTTTTGGTCTGATTTTTCCCGAAGACCTCTCCGGAGAGCGAGGCTAGTGTCCGTAAAAGAACTGATGGACATCACGGTGGACAAGATCTGCAGTAGTGCTGGTGTTGACGTCACCTAGATCTTGTGAGAGCCTTTCTCGTGTTCACTAGTTCCCTTGGGATCTATTGGTACATGTCGCGTAGGTGAGCAGCATTAAAGGATAAGGATAAAGGACGGCGTTGCTCAATCCCTTCTGGGATGCGCCAGCGCATTCTACTTCTACGGGATGTCGTGGAGGCGACATGAATGCGTATTTGGCCATACAATGACTTGCGGTGGCCAGCCGATGAACAAGTCAGCGCTTTATCCTTCCCAGACGACTGTGGTACCAATTCACCGACCCCGGAGGGATGGAAGGCTTGGCTGGCCTGGGCGGGAAATCCGAACCAGGAACCTGATATCGGGTGCACGCGACAGTCGCGCCTCCTCCAACTGCGCCACACGCGCCCAGAGCTCATATAGTGGTGAGTGAGCAGCATTGGTAGGTGGGAATTCGCCAGCCAATGACAACAAAACAGAGCATAGCTCATCATGGTACCGACTGAATACGCCCTCTGAACGGCGTGCCCACTCTGATTGGTTTAGGCGTTCCCACCTACCAATGCTGCTCACCTACGCGACATATAACGATCTATTTCTTCAAAAGATAATATTTCGTGGCGTTCGTGAGGTCGAGATTTCCTCATCCGACACGGATTGATCGTATGATTGGTGATTGATTTGGATTTCAGCATCTACTCCGGCGATCTCGACCATCAATTCATGATTCACCCCGACACTGGTCGTATTACCGTAGCCCGTTACCTGGACGCTGACAAAAACGACCGCGTCGTGTTGAATGTGAAGGTTTGTCGGCTCCGGTTGTCCGTCCGACAAGCACTCCAGCTCCATGTTCCAGGCCGAGCTGCAGAACGGTGGCTCAAACCACACGCAGGTGTTAATTCTGATCGAGGACCACAACGACAACTCACCGAAGTTCCCCATCGACATGTTGGAGATTACCGTCAGCGAGAATCAGATGCCTCATGAGCCGTTCTACATCGTCCACGCCACCGACAGGGACAAGAGAAAGGTACATATATTGGTAGTTCGTGGTAGACCAGCCTGCACCTAACTCTTGAAGACCACTTGGGAAGCAATCGGATTCTGAAGCTATTCAGAATTCTGGTTCTGACACTGAAACGTTTGAGCATCGGTGCACGTTACTTTTGACACCTCAGGGATAAACGGAAGTTTGACATGAATTTCCTGACGGATGGTGGTAAATCGAGCGATTTCAGAATGGTGCCATCGTATACTCGCTGCTCTCTTCTCATCCACCGTGTCCGGTTATGGTTCAGCCTCTAACCGGGCAGCTTCAGCTAACTGAACCGCTCGACTTCGAAGTTGTCAAGGATTACCGTATTCGGATAAAGGTATTATTATTGCTACATACATACATAATGGAATATTCAGATAGTCAGTTCGATGTCAGTTTTCTATTTTAACGTCATCTGCAAGGAGCGTAGGACCAGTGCGTGGTTGCAAACCTTGCAGGTCCTAGAAGAATTAACACCTTTTTGTAAACCTGCCCCGGTTTCAAGGCATTGTTTTGATGAGGTGTTGTCATAAGTGTTGCTGACAAATCGCAAACGTTGTTCCATCTTCAGGCTCAAGATCAAGGAGTTCCTCCTCGCTCCGCAAACATGACACTCGTTCTGCACGTCTCCGACTTCAATGATAACGTGCCAGCGTTTGAGAACAGCAGCTACGAAGCCGAAGTAGGTCCATGCTAGGTGCCACCGATGAGACGAGCGTTTGGTGGCATGATCATCGGCTGCTTAAGGTTGCTGAAAACTCGCCTCTGATGACAGCCGTGCTCAGAGTGAAGGCAACCGACGCGGACTCAAGGGAGAACGGGAAGGTGTTCTACCGAATCACCAACGGATCCAGTGTAGGCTTTGATTTTTTTCTGAATCTAAGGTTAAAGAATAAAGGATGAAGGACGGCGTTATTCAATCCTCTTTGGGATGCGCCACGCATTCTACTTCTACGGATGTCGTGGAGGCGTGTTGAATGCGTATTTGGCCATACAATGACTTGCGGTGGCCAGCCAATAAACAAGGCAGCGTTTTGTGCTTTCCAGACAAGTCTGGTACCAATTCACCGACCCCGGAGGGATGGAAGGCTTGGTTGGCCTGGGCGGGAAATCCAAACCACTAACCTGGTATCGGATGCAGGCGACAGCCGGCGCCTCCTCCGACTGCGCTCCACGCGCCCAGGCCAACCAATCCAAGGTTATTGCTGATATTATGGGCCAAAACGGGCTTCAGACTTCGTCACCGTTTCATACGTGATCGCCTGACGTTTCTGTAGGAATAAAAATGAGTTCGGTACAAGTCTAGAAAGGTGGGGGAAGGTGGGGGGGGGGGGGGGGGGTGGGGTTCTACGCTGTATCTCTTCCTCTTCTTAATGGTTTACCCTGGTCAAAGCAGGCCTAATGTTTTTCTAAATCAAACTGGACACTTTTTGAAACCAAATTCGACACTTTTCAAATCAAATTGGGCACTTTTTGAGCTAGCTTTAAGACTCCGGAAATCATGTCGAACTATTCCAAATTGAAATAACCTTTAGGCATTTTAAACTACGGACCCAATAAGATGGTTAGAATAATTTTGTGCAAGGAAAATGTGGAATAACTTTCTTTGAAATTGTTATTAATTAACCAATAAATATACTAATTTTGTAGATTTTTTATTTTCGGAGAAGAAATAACCAATAAATGTTTGTCATTAAGCACAGCAAAGAAAGCATTTAGCGCATCAAAAGATCAGTTCGAGCCATGCACTCAAAAATTTCGCCGCAATTTTATTCGATTGGTAGTGTAAATTCCACTTACGTGAACCATCAAAGTGAAGATATCTGTGTTCTTTGCAGTAGTTTCTGTTATATCGTTAGCAATCGTCATCAATCGAATCAAAATCGCGACGTCTTGAACGACGGAATGGCGCAACCTTTTCCTGGCACTAAAAAGATGGCCGCCTTCTTCTTCTTTAATCATTCTTCTTTTTTTAATTCTACAATCTTTAAACCATCACTTTTCCTTGAAAAATAATAATTATAAAATTTTTATAAAATTTCAAATACTGTGTTCACTTATTGGATAGACAACTAAAACTTCAAAGAAAGTTATGATAACAATCTTCCTAAACAAAAAATTATACTAACCTTCTTTGAGAGCCTCTAGTTTAATGTAGATGAAGTTCATTTCTATTTGGAATAGTTAGCCTTTATTTCAAGAGTCTTAGGAAAAGTGGCTCCAATTTGGTTTGAAATATGTCCAACTAGGCCTAAAAATTGTATATATTTAAAGCGTTTTCACCTTTGGACGGTTAGGATAAATTTTCAAGAACATGAAAACTTATATGCTAAACTCTAAGACTTATAACCTTTCTAAGCTTGCACCATGTTTTCTGCGGCAGAACTAGCCACCTAACCATTTAAAAGTTCTGTTTAGACGGTGATCCTATTAGGGGGGGGGGGGGCAAAAGTAATGAGACAAATTGAAAAAAATCTTTATCTCTTTATAACTCAATTAGAGCTCAACGATGCTGAGGAGTGTATTTGCCATTAAGGGCAATGACCTTGCTGCCATCGCTCAGCCAGCTTCCTGATCCCATCCTTCCAGAACTGCTTGGGCCTGGTTTTGATCAACTGCTCGATATGGTTGTCAAGCACTGCTTGGGTCCTTGTGTCCCTTCCGACCAGGAAGTCCTGTAGGCTCAAGAAGTAGTGGTAGTTGTAGAGATGTCCAGCGAATACGGTGGGTGAGGCATGTGAACGTAGCCTAGCTGAGCAAGCTTATCCGTGGTCTTTTTTTCCCCATCGGGTGCGGCGTTGTCGAAGAGGAGAACCTTCTTGAAACGCTGAGAACGAATAAGAGCTAGTCGCCGGCCCATCTCTTCTATTTCGTTCACCATGGCCTTGGAGTTCATCGTAGTGCTCTTGGGAAACAGCTTCCGGTAAACCTATCCACGGGCGCAGACCCAAAAGCTCCTTTGCTTCTCGCCGTGAACATCTCGCCGAACAAAGGTCGGTAACAGGTCACCAGACTCGCTGTTGGCAGGGTTATGGTAGAAGACGTACTTCTCATCTGGCGTGAATATTGAGCGCAGGCTGCTCGGGGTTGGGAATTTGGCGAGATTTGCGCGACACTGGTCGACTCGTCAGACCGGGGTTTCGGCGTGAGACAGGGTGGGGTTTTGGCATGCTTCTGGAAAGGGCGGAAGTGGTAACTTCTCAGATGAGCTTCAGTAAGTAGCATGCAAACATACAAATACGATAAGCACGAAACCAGACTCCAGACACGAAATGTGTGGACACGGCATGGGGTGTCTCATTACTTTCCCCCCCCCCTATAATCAACCGTTTATATTTTTAGCCAGTGAATTTTTTCGGAATGAATTATTAAAACCAGTGATTGAAACTGATTCCACTTTTAAGAAGAGAAAATTAAGCAACATACAGATGAGCGTAAAATTTCAGGCTTTTGGAATTGATGAGAAGACTGGAGTGATCTACACCAACGCTAGTCTCGATCGAGAATCTCAAAGCGTGTTCGTTCTTACCGTCATGGCGCAGGACCAAGGAGAGGTGAAACCTATTCTTTCTACAATCCCACGTCGAACTTGGAGAAATAGACTGCCTCTGAAGTCGCCCAGCTCAACGTAGCGTAGGATATATGCTTGAACAGTACAAACAAGCCCCTCAAAACACGGTGCGGAGAAATCAATGAATTGTTTAATATCGACCACCTGATTTTTCGCTGGTGGAATAAGCCGACAGGTAGCCTGACGGCAAAAGTGTGCTGATTCGAACGATGCTTCGACTAAATCCGAAGCGAGCAGTGCGCTATTCTACGGAAAGAGTCAGGAGTGTGAAATAAGTTATAGCTCCGCGGTTTTTTAAGGTTGTATCCCAAGTATGCTGGCTATTCTATTTTTCCACGTAATTTACGAAAACCAGCTCCAATGGCTCAACGAATGCGGTAAGGGAAATACTCATAATGAGTCATTAATGGAACATAAAAATCTAATAAATGTATCCCTTTTCGTTCTTCATTTTCAAATAATGTCGACCTTAAGTTGCGATTTACGTGATGATGACACCCTAGAATATGGTTCTTGTTGTTCCTCAGCTTCTTTTGTGCGGCATCCTATAGTTCCTAATGTAAGGAGCTATGCGATAGTTGAAATTGGATTGCGAAAACCAGCAAAATTGAATATTGCAGACGAGGAGCGATTAGAACACTCCTGAAATACTCTCACTGGGAATGTGCACATGGTTCAATTATGTACTCATACTTGCCTTCGAATAGGTTGCAATATTATATTTTTAATATTTTTCTAGAACCTTGCTTCCCTACTGCACTCACCCCAAGCCACATCGTGGAAATGCGTTTCGCATCGCAGAAGGATCGAGTATTCAACCTTGCTTTATCTGTGCTAGGGTACGTGGTCCCTAGGTCCGGCTTCGGAGCTGCGCTGAGGCTACTCCAATGCTCGGCAGTGACCCGAGGGGTTCAAGCTGCCTGTTCTGACTGTTCCTTTTGCGGTGGAGGTGAGGAAGCGGATGCTACTAACCTTTATTGTCGACCGTCCTCCTCCGAGCGCAATGACAAAGTGACTTGCAAAGATTTGGCAAGGGGTATTTATGCCCTCGCTTGGCGCGCGGCTCCAGTGGGTCCTACCGCGACGAGTCACGTGCTTACATTTGAATCTGCTACAGGGGACTACGGACAATAGCAAATACAGTATACCATAATAGCGGTGAAGGACCCGTGGCCCTGAACATATCACCTTATCGTTAGAGCCAGTTAGCCAAAGCACCTGTAGGGAAACATGGGTCCTATGTGTCGACACCCTCGCATCAATTCGCAAAATTCTCGCCAGAATCTGAGTCGTTCGAATTTGCTCACTGAACCCGCCCCTTCTTTCTTCCTTTACGATCCCGCAAATGGGCCGTTTGTCATCAACCTCCCACCAACTTAAATTGTGTATCTTCAGCTGCCGCTGTCCTCATCAGCGACGGTGCATGTTCGCATCACCGACGTGAACGACAACGCTCCATCTTGCACGTCCGTGACGTCGCTGGTGGTGCCGTCCGACGCCGAGCCGTCGACTACCGTTGGCACTGTGGTCGTCTCTGACCCAGATAACGGCCCCAACGGCACGGTGGTCTACCGCAGCCAGCAGGCGCATCCTCTCTTCGTCGTCAAGGCTAACGGTAAGTCGGGCACAAAGCGGTTGTTCTGTTGTCTTGGTCAGTTTGCCGGCTGAGGCTTCTGTTGCTCTCGTTCTAAGCCTTTTTAATGAGTCAAATTTTCATCGGAAGTCAGTTATCCAAGTCCAGGCGATGTCCATCTCCGTCGCGCACTCGTTGACTCCGATCCGGCTCACGTCCGTCTGTCGATCATCGCCTCCGACCAGGGATCACCCCGGAAGTCTACTGTGTGTCACATGCAGATAAGAATAGGCAGAGGCGCCACTATGGTGAAAATCGTCGAGCCTTTCGAGAGGTCAGTACAGGAAACCTTGTGCCTTTAGTGCAGTTTTCCCACCGAATTCCCTCCGTTGATCTTCTGAGAAATTTCTTCAATCACTATCCTGGGGCCGGATTCATGAACGCGGCCGGAGGTAAATTCTACCCCCACTTACCTCGACGGCCATTTACCCGCCGCTTTCCCCGAACTTACCTCCGTTTTCTGATTCACGAAGGCCAAGGCGAGGGTTCTGCTCCGCGGCCAATTTCTGACCCAATGTGCATGCCTCCGCTGGCCCGCTGGCATCAGCTAACAGCGAAACCAAGCAGTCACACTTGCTGCTGGGACGTCGTTGGCACCGACACTAGCAGCATCATATTTAGGGGAAATGAAATGTGAAACCCTCGAAAACGTCATGCGCGAACTAGAATGGGAAGACATGGGAGTGAAGGTCGACGGCCGGCAACTACATCATCTTCGCTTCGCGACGACATCGTGCTCATAACACCGAGCATCAGTCAGGCGGAACGAATGCTGGCCGACTTCGATCGTGTATGTTGAAGCGTTGGACTGCAGCTGAATCTTACGAAGACGATGTTCATGAAGAACGGATGGGTTTCTGATGCCCCATTCTCGCTCAACGGAACGAACATCTCCGAATGCTCCAGCTATGTGTATCTGGGTCGCGAAGTCAACATGGCCAACGACCTAGCACCAGAGCTGAGCAGGAGGAAACGAGCGGCTTGGGGAGCTTTCAAGAGCGTCGAAGAAGTCGCGAAGAAGACGAAGAACGTCCGACTCCGTGCCCACCTATTCGACTCCACTGTTCTTCCTGCCCTAACATACGCCTCAGAGACCTGGGCTATACGAAAGCAGGATGAACACGGGATCAGCGTCGCGCAGCGTGGAGTCGAGAGGACGATGCTCGGAGTGACACGACTCACGCAAGTGAGAGAAGGCCTCCGGAGTTCCGAGCTTCGCCGACGTTCGAAGATCAGAGACGCTGTCGCATGGGCCAAGTCGTCGAAAATTAGGTCGGCCGGCCACGTAGTGCGATTCGCAGACACCCGCTGGACGAGAGTCGTCACAGATTGGATTCCGCGGGATGTCAAAAGAACACCAGGACGCCCACCAACGCGTTGGTCGGACTTCTTCGTGAAAGCCCTGAACGACCGATATGACGCTCTTCGTGTCCCTCGAGTGAGGAGGATCCATTGGACCACTCTGGCACGCGACAGGGACGAATGGAGACGCTGCTGGCGCCCGCTCGAACATGTCGATGATCAACGGGACGACAGGTGATACAGGTGAAATGTGAAATGTGGAGGTGGGCGAGGGGGGGGGGGGTGAGGGAGGGAGAGGGGTGGAAACTAGTAGCATAGCAGGAAGTACAGAAACAATGATAAATGTGGGCCTACATGACTAATAATGGGTGTCATCCACCACAGTAGCCTCCATAGACAACATATGCCAAGGAAGGCTAAGGTGGCGGACGGGTATAGTCCACCCACGCAAATCGTAAATTACGATTTGCATGGTAGACTAGGCTCATGGTGGCCCAAACCGACTCACAATGTCACTAAAGGAAGCAATTCACTTAAAAATAAGTGGCATTGTGGGCCGCCATGGTCCACAGAGCCCAAAAAATCATGGAATGCAAGCCTAATAGAGAAAACAAAAGGTAAAACAACTCACCGAAGGTGCTGCGAAAGACGAGCACATGGCGACGGCAACTAAGCGCCCCTGCCAGGCATTGCATTTGCGGCTGGCGGCCAGCTCAGAGCTGGCTAAGGGCCAGCGGAGGCATGCATTGGGTCAGAAGTTGGCCGCGGAGCAAAACCCTCGCCTTGGAGGTAAATGTTCCCCGACGCGCTGACGGGGTAGCATTTACCTCGACACTTACCTCGGATTTTTCCCGCCGCGTGTTCATGAATCGCGCGTAAGTGGGGAGTGGGGGTAAATTTTGCACTTACCCGCCGGTAAATCGCTCATGAATCCGGGCCCTGGAGCCAGGTTCATCAACCGCTTACCGGCCGGTAACGATATATCGGTTACGGTGTCTATATCTCTGTATCTCTCTGTATCACGTATTACGTAGACCGGTATGGTGAGTCCGCGGTGAGATGATACCAGCGGTATTGTTGATGAATCTGGCCCCCGGTTAGCGACGTTGCCAAATTTTTGAACATTCAGAAATATTCGAATGCCGCACAGTTGTCAGACAGGCTGTCTTCTACGAAAACTGAATGCGACCGGAGTAGCGAAGTGGCAGATTCAGAGCAATGGTACGTCATCCTTTTTCTCAAGGTCCTATTCCACAGATTGTCCCAAGAAAGTGTAGGAACTGTTTAAAAGACTACAGCTGCTAGTGAAGCGGTTCGAGGAATTTAAGGCTCCTACGGAAGTGCAGGAAAATGAGAAATTTGTGCCCCGTGAACTCACGCAACAGTCCCACGCTCCATATTTCAAACGCGGCTCTTCACCTCCTGTCCTGTACCTATATGAGCAATTTCACTTAAATTCACTGTACGCCGTGAAGTGGGCGTGAATAATGTAAGCTATTGGCGCCTCACGGTTGCCTCTCCCGACTAGGATAGGTCCGAATGATCTACTCACGAACAATTTGACACTGCAGCTTCCCCTATCTTCAAAGGCTTGCTACAAGTCCCTTCCTTTACGTGATGTCGACATTCGAGAATAGTCCTTTAGATGTCTCCAACCACTTCACTGTCACCGATGGCAGACTCTCAATGACCTCACCTCCAACATCCGCACCGCCATGGTCGCTGGCCCTCATCCTGTCGGACAGAGAGGGCCGACAGAAGCACGTCAATGTAAGAGTGTTGGAGCCGAATTCTATTGTAAGTGAATTTTAAGCTTTTCTGCTCTCAGCTGAACTAGCCTAACCGTCACAACCGTTATTTTGCTCAATAATCATCAGCTGAAAGTTGTGTTGGTGTTGTGCTCCTTGATTTTCTCGTTCGCCATTGGTAATTAATTTGATGTCAGGAGAAGTTTGGAGTTTCCCCACAAACCAACAAATTGGCAATTTTACCTCGCTTATTAGACCACTCGGCATGAGACAGTTAAGGCTTCACAACCTTAATTGTTTACTGTGGTTCAGTGCATATTAGTTAAGCAACTCGATCGACCACACAGTTCCACGGTAACCAACGACAGTACATCACCAACGTTATTGACCACTCGGCGGCAATCTCAAAATTGAGTAATTAAACCAACTTTATCAACTTACGATTCCACGGTAACCAACAATGGTTTCTCACCAACGTTGTTGACCACTCGGCGGCAATCTCAAACTTGGGTAATTAAGCCATCTCTATCAAATTACGATTCCACGGTAATCAACAACGGTCCCTCACCAACGTTTATTGTCCACTCGGCGGCAATCTCAAACTTGGGTAATTAAACCATCTTCATCAAATTACGATATCACGGTAACCTACAACGGTTCCTCACCAACGTTTATTGTCCACTTGGCGGCAACCTCAAACTTGGGTAATTAAACCACCTTTGTCAAATTATTTTGCAAATAAACCGTACGAAAGAGGCATTTCACTACAGTCAAGGCGTGTTATCCTTAAAGAATGTGAAGAGAAGTACCCAAACCCAAACACTAGTAGTAGAAATAAACGCGATCAATCTAGACTCGAAAGACTAGATTGATCGCGTTTACTAGAGACTAGACTAGAGAGACTAGTAGTAGATATGGAATTA
Source organism: Heligmosomoides polygyrus polygyrus (assembly GCA_947396885.1). NCBI lineage: Eukaryota > Metazoa > Nematoda > Chromadorea > Rhabditida > Heligmosomidae > Heligmosomoides > Heligmosomoides polygyrus. Next base: position 102,055,376 of record OX377203.1, read on the forward strand.
GGGATTGAATTTAACAGGAGGCAAAAAATAGAGAAACAATGAAACTTTTTGGGAAAAGTTCAGGTTCTGCCTTGTCGCCGAAGACAGACATGCATCTAGCTCCACCTCGAGCGCTTCTGCGAGCAGACGCCTCTGAGATGGAATGTTAGATGAAGCAAAATACCAGCAAAATATCTGCTTACAGAACCCCGAGAAAAATCGTGTTTCGTCACGATAATAACCTTTGTTGAATTTATTTCCTTCGAAATATTTCTGGTTTTAGGCACCGGCAGAGCCTATCAAGCTGTCTCCATTATTACCGATCGGCTCGAAGATTGCAAACTTGGCTCCGAAGACAAAGCCTAAAGAGTCATTCTACTATTCGCTGAAGAACGAGGTGAATTATTTTGACATAAAATTTCCCCTTTTTTCAATATTTAAGCGATCCTCGGAACGGATCAATGATCCTTCTTCTATTTGCAGTCGGATGTATTCGAACTGGATCAATCAACGGGAGCAATTTACCTTATCAGAAGGATTCGTCACCTAGCCGGACAACAGCTTTCGCTTCCCTATCTTGAAATTAATCGTTCCAATTTCGAATCGGAGGAGAAGATGGTCGAGTTCGAGATTGGAAACGGCTCCGTTGACGCGCCTTATTTCTATGATGAGGTGCTCCGACTTACTGTCGAGGAAGATGCCGCCATAGGTGAGTCAATTGTTGTTTGGAAGAGGATTCTTCGTCGGTTTACTGCCTACACTTTTTGTGGCAATCAACTTTTAATTTAATTATCTGCTTATCTACGCATCTATTGTTAAAGCCCTTCGTTTGCCTTAGCTTTTTAGGCTACTAATTGAATTGAAACAACGCACGCTTTTAAGAAATCTGTGAAGCCACTTTAGGAACAGTCATCGCCACAGCGAACGCCACTAGCCCCAATCCGTCGACCGCGCCAATGTATCGATTCACGGAGCTCAGCAATCGATTTGCCATTGATCAGTATTCCGGCGAAGTCTCCGTTGTTGAGCAGCTGGACTGGAAAGAGGTGCTGCTCGTTCAGGGTCATTTTAAGGAACTCTGAAGAAAATCAGCAAAACTTTATTTAAGGCGCCTTACCATCTGGTCGTTGTGGCTTCAGCGGATGGTGGAAAAGCCAGCCTTCTTCTAGTTTTTGACGTCGCCGATAAGAACAACAACCATCCGGAAATAATAAGGTTTGTTGTACAGTTGGTACTACAGGAAACGAAAGACGTATGGGGCACGAACTGGTTCGTGGAATTCGTGGCGTATATTTCCTATTGCGAATCGGTGGCCCCGCTCTCGAGGGTACATGCCCTTGTTGGGCGAGGTCCCCCATTCGCCCAATGGCGCTACTAAGTAACCAGGAACCCAAAGCCAAGGTTGATGGTAGTGGGACCCCGTGGTGTGAATAAGTCACACCCCCTCCATGGCAGACGAGGACCCCGTGTGGTAACCTTTAGCCCCTCGCGCTGGATAACGCCTGGATTGAGGCACGCCCGCACCACACGTAAGCGGTGGGTGCCTACGGACGTGCTGTAGTGTGCCCTGACTGTAGTGAACGGACACAACCCCCCATATTAACCGACCTCAACACTAATACCCAACATGACATACTAACGGCGAATAAGACGCCAATACCAGCAATGTACTATTATGGGACTCACCACTTTCCTCGTCACATGCAGCACAATCTAGACATCCACGGTTTATTCCACACATCAGCATCGCACAACTATATTATAATATAGGCGCAGCCGCTCGACGTGACGACGGAAGTATAAAACAAGTCGGGTGGGGGGCGGCACAGCGCTCTCCCGCCGACCGATAGCGTGCGCCTCGGAAGCGCCTCATCAGGGTCCCGAGCTGATATTGCAGCCCGCCAGAGTTTGAATTTAAGGGAGCGAGCTATCGCATTCGCGGCATTTCAGCTTTCAACAACAAGAGCCTCCTACTCTTCTAGAATAGAGATGAATTATCGCTTTTTAAGACGAACATTCTCGAGACTTTCAGTGGTGCTGAGGTGCTGGCGTTCGCCGAGAGTGGTCGTGTCATTCACCATGTCGTCGCCACCGACGACGACTTTGGCGAAAACGCGCTCATCTCCTACGAGTTGATCTCAGACCCCAGCAGCTGCTTCGCCATCGACCACAAAACAGGTACGCCTTCCACAGAGCGACGCCTTTGTCACGCTTTCTCGGAATACGCCTGTTCAGGAGCCTTGTCAATGCTGCGGCGACCTCTCTCCGGCGATTCCACCGTGGTTGTTCGAGCGTTTGACCACGGAACACCGGCGCTATTCGCCGACCAGACCCTCGCCATACGGTTAGCCTTTTCTATTCGTTACTGTGAATTGAAGATGAAGATAAGTATTTAGGATTACAAACGACAGCAAGAAATGGAGTTATTTTGAAGAGGACGAGGTAGAGGTGACGATTACGGATTCGGCAGCGGTGGGTACCACCATCGCCACTGTCAGTCTGGATGGTAAATGACTTTCTTATTTCGAAACTTGTAAAATATGAAAAAGAAACTTGAATTTGTTTTTTAGCCAAAAAAAAATTCTAAGCATTTCTAATGAGAATTATACGCTGTACATAGTTTGATGCAACCCAGATAGCCAGTAATTCCGGAAGCACTACGTACATAGGAGACAACACCGATTCGAATTATTTGGAGCCGTCTCTTTTTACACCGAATAAATGGATCATGCGGATAATGGCATTTTTGGAAAGCCCACACCTTAATTTGATTCAGATAAGGTGATTTTTCCATATAGGATTCTTGGATGATTAAAGTAACTTATTTTTTCTCGAACCACACATCCGATTCGAATGGGATGTTTCTGAGGAAAAGTAAAAAAAAGTTATGTGAAAAAAGAATAAAGGACGGCATTACTCAATTCTTTTTGGGGTGCGCCATGCATTCTACTTCTACGGGATATCTGGAGGCGAGCTGAATATGTATTTGACCATACTATGACTTGGTGGCTAACCGGTGAACAGTTCAGCGTTTTGTTTTTCCTATACAAGTTTGGTTCCAATGCTCGTACTTCGGAGGTATGGAAGGATTGGTTGGCCTGGACGGAGAATCCGAATCAGGAGCCTGGGGTGCATACGACAGCCGGCCTCTTCCGACTGCGCTACACGCGCCCCACATATGTAGTTATGTGAGTCATCTGAAAATCCCCTTTGGAAGCAGTGGTGCTTGATGCTTGCAACGGTTAACGATTTAACGAATTAACGGCATTTTTCGTTAAAATCTGACTTAACGACTTAACGGAAATTTTTAGAAATTTAACGGAATTTTTAACGGACGCTTTTCTCAGTGAGTTTCCCACATTCGCCCTTAATGTTCACTAATTTTGCAGGTCTTATCCTCCCGATTAGAACTGTTCCTGAAAAAACCAATGAAATCAGCAAGAATATTATATGTCTCCATGGATTTATTTTGAATTTTCGGAAATAATGCATTTTGTGGGCGCGTGCAGCGCAGTCGGAAGAGCTGCTTGCTGACGCGTGTACCCGATACCATGTTCCGGTTAGGATTTCCCGCTCGACCAAATCAAGCCTTCCATCTCTCCAGGGTCGGAGAATTGGTAGAATTGGTATCATACTTGTCTGAGAGGATTAAAGCGCTGGAATTCTTCATCGGTTAGCCACGCAGTGTACGGCCAAACACGCATTCAAATCGCCTCCACGATATCCCATAGAAGTGGAATGTGTGACGCTTCCCAAAAGAGATTGAGTAGCGCTGTCCTTCATCCTTATCCTTTAATGCATTTTGGAGCAAGAAATTTCCTCTCCGAACCCCACAAGCACGTCAACGAATCCACAAAGATGCTTCTCTAATCTCCTCGTAAGATTGCCTGGCGTTGCTTATCCCAGAATACTTTGCTCGCCACCAGGAACAGTTGAGAGGGAGAGAATGTTTTCGGATGTATTTTAAATAATTTTTAAAAAACGCGAAAACCGAAAATTTACAAAGCTACTTTTCCTGAACGTTAACAACATTGAGGACGTGTCACACCTTGCGGCAGCGTGGGACCTTGTGACATGATGTCGTTTCATGGTCCCGACGTTGCAATGGATTGGTCCCGCGCACCAGGCTCTCGAAAATCGTGCGTTCGAGAACGTGTTAACATCCCACTGATAGGCTTTTAATTGCATTTTTTATTAAGCCTCCGCACACTTCTGCTGGGTAGCCGCTGCCCTATCCTTAACAATAAGACAGGGACGCAGAGCTCGTCGCCGGCGCCGTCTCTGCCCTATCCTTAACCATAGCGGCGAGCGGCGTTGCCGCAGAAGTGTGTTGGGCCTTTAGTTTTTTCTATGGGCTAATGGGCTGGGCCCGCACCGAGATTGAATGCACATGCTCGTAAAACAGCCACACAAAATGATTTCGCAAAGAACATGGAAGGGTGGGGGGGGGGGCTCCCAGTTCTGCCTGATCGCACATTTTAAGATGCGTTGTCGGTGATCATCTTCATGATATGTTGTTACAGGATGTTTTGTTGCGATCAAAACTCTTGCGCCAGGCGGGACTCGAACCCGCATCTTCTGCTTTCCGGGCAGCGATGTTCGCCTTACGCCACCGGCGATATCCGGATGTTACGTGCGGTCAAACAGCGCCGGTGGTGTAAGGCGAACATCGCTGCCCGGAAAGCAGAAGGTGCGGGTTCGAGTCCCGCCTGGCGCAAGAGTTTTGATCGCAACAAAACATCCTGTAACAACATATAGTCTCTCTACCAGCCTATCCAGGCTTAAGCAAACGTGTTCAAGCATTGTTACTAGTAAGGTCTTCAGCTTAACCGGTTCCATGCTGATATCAGCGGCCGGCCCATCCCGTATCACGTGGGTGCTGACAGGCCTCGAGGATATCGCGGATGTTGCGGTCAAACAGCGCCGGTGGTGTAAGGCCAACATCGCTGCCCGGAAAGCAGAAGATGCGGGTTCGAGTCCCGCCTGGCGCAAGAGTTTTGATCGCAACAAAACATCCTGTAACAACATATAGCCTCTCTACCAGCCGATCCAGGCTTAAGCAAATGTGTTCAAGCATCTTCATGATAATTTCTCAGCTGTTCTTATTTCACACCCTGTAGATAATTTGTTGTCGAAGGCTTGTTTATTTTTCTATGTTGAATTGCTTGTTTTAATTGCAGTGTTGCACTACATTCCTAGAACTTTAGCTGTTGACCTCTTGAAGTTTAAACCCATAAGTTTTTCTTGATTTTTTCACTTGAAATGATGGTTTGCAGCTAATTGTGTTTTTTAACGAAATTTAACGATTTACAGAAAATTTAACGAAAATTTTCCGTTAAAAATTTCGTTGAAAATATATAACGCACAGAATTTTGTGTGCACTCCTGTTTGGAAAAAAGCATATTTATCCCCCAAGATCCGGGCTTCTCAAAAATATCATTGCTAGCCTAATCCGTTTATTCGGCATTAAATACAATAACGTATCCGAATTATCCGAATCGGCGCCGGATTATCCATTGTATAAATGCTAATTGGCTTATGAGGATATTTGAAAGTTTTTTTTTGAAATCTGACACCAAATAGTGAGTCAAAAATCTAGCTAAGCGCTAGTTACCTTGGAAATGGAGTCTCGAACTCGTACCAGAAGCACACGAAATAAGAGCGCGTGGTATATACCAGGCTGTCCAATAATTCCTGTCCAAAAATTTTCAAAATGCTATAATTTTCCTTAGAAGTGTTACAATATCAGGCAAGTGTAAAAACCTTTTGGAAGGTTCTCCAGAGTTCCACCCTAGGGGTAAGGCGCAGTCGCCGCGTCTAGCTACCAGTACAAGCTAAAATGGACCAAGGTCGTATTCGTACGTTCGTGTACTACGAGTGGCTGCAGGCCAACGACACGGGCATCGCGGTCGCCAACATCTGCAGAGCGTGCAAGGAGGATGCAGTGTCCCAACGCTGGTTAATCGTTTCGAGAGCGGCGACACAGGGAGCACAGCGGGAGGCCTTCTACGGTGGATGATGACGAAGTCCATCGCTGTATCAAGGAGAAGCCGGAAGCCACCACCCGTGAACTGGCGACGACGCTCGGCTGCAGCAAGTCCATCATCCACAATCGACTCAACTTACTCGGCTACCACAAAGTTCTGGCCCATTGGATCCCCCACCGTCTGACGGACGCCAACAAGCAGAGCCGCGTGGCTGTCTGCCAGTCCCTCCTCCTTCGTCCACATCGCAAGGAGTTTCTCGAGGATCTGGTCACTGGGGATGAGAGCTGGGTCCTCTACGACAACGTCGCCCGCCGTGCCGTCTGGATCCCGCGCGAAGAAGAGCCGCCGACGACGCCGAAAGCCGACCTGCACCCGCTGAAGATCATGCTCTGCTGCTGGTGGGACACCAAGGGCGCCAAGGTGCTGTACTTCGAGCTGCTTCCGCAAGGCAGGACGGTCACCGCCTCCATCTACACCGATCAGCTCGAGAAACTAGCCGCCGCCATCCGAGAAAAGCGTCCCCGACGGGCCTCGGTCCACCTGCTGCACGACAACGCGCGCCCCCACGTGGCGAAGGAGACCCAGCAGAGGTTGGCGACGCTCGGCTAGGAGACGGTTGCTCATCCGCCGTATTCTCCGGACCTCGCCCCCCCCCCCTCGACTACCACTTGTTCCGCCCACTGAAGCACCATTTGGCCGGAAGAAAATTCACCAACTACTACAACCTCAAATCCGATATCGCGGACTTCTTCGAGTCGTAGCCCCCGGAGTTCTGGGCGAAGGGCATCGGCGACTTGCCCAATCGATGGGCCACTGTTGTGGATAACTGTGGTGATTACATTGTTGATTAGACTTGTTTTTCAATAAAGTTGAAAAAAATTAAAAATGGTGAAATTTTCGGACAGGAATTATTGGACAGCCTGGTAGTATTCGAGTTATCGTATAGGAGACTTGGCGAAACAATGCATCTTGAAGGATAACGTTATGAGTTTTTAAACCAAAAAGATTTCTTGCCTTTGTTAGATCCTCTATAATTCCACAGGTAAAGCATAGAAATGTTTGAGGGCTTGGCGCTCCCGAATCTTCTCAGTGGTAGCGTATTGGCTTCAGGAGTTTCTAGAAAACACCCGCTCCGATGAATCGCTAATTTCCACGCATGTAGAGCGATTAGCCGAGTGTTTTAGGCAAGGCTGCTATTCGACTCTTCCCGTCGTCTACTATGTTCGAAATTGATCATTCCGGAAAGATCTCTTTGCTCACTCCGGTAGCAGCCGGAGTTCATCGCTTTCTCGGTGAGCTTGTCCTTCCCGTTCCCTTCACCTTGTTCGTCTCCACGTTCCCTTTCCTTCGAACTCTCGGTGCTTGTCCATTACTTTCTCCGAGCTCTCCTTTCCAGTTCTTGCAAAGTCCGACCAAGGCGACATGGACTCGCTGTCCATAGTGCTGCGTGTAATTGAGCTGGAAAAAGCGGGACCGCGGATAAGTTCCGCGTCATGCGGTTCGATTACCGTACCCGAAAATCGACAGCTGAAGAACTTCAAGAGGATAGTGGCTGTCAACTCCTCCAACAGCACCAGATTCAACATCCGAGGTAGGAAACAAGGCCCACGCATACTACAGTAATCTCAAACCGTGATACCGTATTTGCAGGATCGAGCAAGTTCTTCGAGATCGACCCATCCTCTGGTGAGCTCTCTAGCGGAGCACTCGATCGAGAGCAGCAGTCAGAGCACCTGCTGGTGATTGTCGTAGAGGACGGAGCAGCGCATGTAAGTCGAGAGGAGACTCTGCTCACCTACCGTAGCAGGTTTATTCGCTGTTCAGGACTCCTGCACAGTACGGGTTACGGTGGCCGATGAGAACGACAGCACTCCGCAATTCGAGGCTTCCACACCACAAGTGATCGCACTGAATGACAGTGTGCTGCTCAGTGGTCTAGTATACAAGTCAGTTCAGAGTAGATCGCCACGAGCTCGAGAAAGCACCTGGACAACATAGGGTCGTTGTCATAGCTTTCATCGCCGCAATCAGACGCCTTCTTCAGGTTCTCAGCTTTCGACCATGACGTCGGTCCAAACGGTCGCGTTTTCTTCGATCTGATCGAGGACTCCAGCTTAGCCTTCGACCTCGTTCCGGAGTCCGGAGAGCTACTTCTCGTCAGGTAACCTTCACATTTTCTCTACTGGCCGCTTTCACTCTTGGAAATGACTTCACGACTGTGCTGCATTCCGCCTGCAGGAGGCTTTCCTTCTTTTCCTATCAAAACAAATCTGCCGAAGAAAGTCACAGCAATAGGCCTGTTCAAGTCGCACTCAAGACGTTTGGTTTCCATAGTTTGCTTGAATAGTGTCGTCCGTAGTCTGTAGCTCAGTCCGTGGAGGCGCTGGCAGTCAAGGATACACCGAGTCAAGGTTCCTGGTTCGGTTTCTCCATCCCGTCAAGCAAGCCTTCCATCCGTCCAGGCGAGTTGGTGAAAATCTTGCCTGGAAAGGACAAAACACTGACTTCCCCATGGTCTGGCCACCACAAGTCATTGTATGTATAGTCCAAATGTGCATTCAAACCGCCTCCAAGATATCCCGATAGAAGTGGAATCCCGATAGGGATTGGATGCCGACCTTTATTCCTATCCTTTTAGGAACACTTTTTGCTATGGCTATACCTTTTCAGTACACTCTAATCATTTCTTAAACGAAAAGACCATTTGGAAAGGCTGAGATCCCGTAAGGTCCTAACCTAATGGAGACAAATGAAAATCTTCACATTACTGTCTTCTTAGGTTTTCCTGAAGCAATAAGGAAAAGCTACAGCTATGAACAAGATTACGGCTCGCATCCCTTCAGAGAACCAAGCAATGCAGCAAAGGAGTGGATGATTCGAGTGAAGGTGTACGACCAGGGAACTCCATCACTCGGAGTCGATCGGCTTATAAGAATTCAAAGTTCACGCTCCCTGTCCAAATCTGCCGACCTCCAGCCGAGTTTCCTGCGGCAGAAGTACGTCTCATCTGTCGACGAGGGCCTCAGCCGAGGGCAAGTCGTTTCGAAGGTAGGAGCCACTGAGTTACGCACTATACCTCAGCTAAGGGGAACCGATTACAGGTGGCGACGTCCTCAAGAGACGCCCGCATCACTTACAGTATCGTCGAGGGGAACACTGACAGTGCTTTCGAGGTGAGATTCAGGATAATTTTCGTCGAAGTTGAACTCCGTCTATGCCTTGATTACAGATCGACGGCGACGGTGTAGTACGTACTTCACAGGAGTTGGACTTCGAAATCAAGGAGAGCTACGAGCTGAAGATCATCGCCACGGGAGCTCTTCAGGGCCAGATTCAGACCCGTTTGAGCGTTGGAGGTAGGCGCTTTGCTCAAGATTCGTCGTTGAAAACCACAAAACGAAAATAGTAGTACTTCTCGTTCCGTTTCACCCTTTGAATTCTACCTACTAGGTGTGAGAGTATTCTTCGCTGGAAGAGCCTCATCAGATTAGATCGACGTTTAGGACTGCTCTGTTATTAGGACTCGTGAGCTCTTTACTCACGCAACATGCTATGTATTATGAGAAAAACCTTAGTTCGCTAACTCGATCAATAAATTGAGGATGCGCCGCGCGTTATACTCATATGTATTAGGTTGTCCGGAGAGCTCTCAGCGTTTTGAGTGCTTCATTTTGAACTACCACAACTTTCTTAAATCTTATCGGGTTTATTCGAAATAAGCACCGTTCGAATCACCACACTTTTGCCAATGAGCCTGCCAATTCACTTTTCATCACAAGACCCAAAATGGGTCAGTTTGTTGCGTGAAAGTAGAGAAGAACAAATCTCGAAACGCTTTTGCCGCTCACTCAACCCGTGGGGCGCCCACTTTTTGAGCTTTTTCACCTTCCTGAGGCATTTCAAAGCGTCCGCAACAGCCGTTTTACTGACGTCTCGCTCTTCCGCGGTCCCGCGAACTGTTTGGGATGGTTCAGCTTCCACCAATTCCTTCAACTCGTCGTCCAGGAGGATTGCTCTAGGTCAACCGTTGCGGGTCACCTTCGAGGCTGAAATCCTCGGTCCGAAATTTACTGAACCACTAGCGCTTGGTGCTTTCTCCAACTCTATTAGGCCCCCACACTTGATTGATTCGTCGAGCTGTCTCGGCTACGGATTGTCCCAATTTGAAGTCAAAATAAAATATCGTTCTGAATTGCTCCTTGACATACTTCAATAGGCCCTCCAAGAACAAAAATATTTAAAAATACATAGAAACATAAATTATATAGACAGATAGAGCGAAAAATTCTGCACAGAAAGTAGCATTAATGTGCAATGCAAGTCGAATTTTTACTAATAGTAGACGAATGACAAATTGTAGCACAAAACGCGAGAACTTTCCGGACAACCTAATAGAAGAAGAGGTCATCTCTCTTATCGTGACTTCATTTGATTGATACTATACTTCTGTTTGCTTGGAAACGCGATGTGAAGAAGTGCTTCTTTTCTGTAATTCTTTCTGCTGTACCGTGAACTACATAGTGTCTCGCACTCTACGCAACGAAATTTTCAGTAATTTTTTAAGGGAAATCGGGACGTGCAGGACGAGTGCGTGGCATTTCAGTGTGTTCTGCTTATCTTTGTCTTTATCTTTGGAGGCGTAGGTCATGCCCACGCGAATCAAAAGCTGAACGCGAAACAAAACACTAAAAAAACCAACATAGAATAACGAACACTAGTGAACATCAAAGGAACTACAACATGACATAATAAGGAGTAGAAAAGCGCTAAGAGAAATACATGTAATAGTGCATGAAAACTTGTTCACCAGGGAACCCCCAAGTGTCCACGCGACGAGATCAATTTTTTAAAGGAAGAAAGCAAGCGGTAGAGAGAGATTGCTGTAACTGAGCAATTTGTTGAATGACGAAAGTACTCTTATGGGAAAGCTTTCATGACGAGCCTGTGACCTAGTAGCTGGAATCCTCAGCTTAGCATTTGCTCCTCTAGTTCTAGAAGGTGCTAGGTTAAAATTATCCCCTGACTTAGTTCGGTTCTACCTGTAGCCACTTTGAATAGCATCAGAAGATCGTTTCTAGCTCTCCTGCTCTGCAGGCTGCGCTTATCTCTGAAGGCCGCTCGTTTTGATCATTGTTCAGTTTGGTTTCAATAGTGCCCAGCTTGCAAAACGTGCTCCGTTTGCTTTATAAATCAACTTTGAAGTGATTTTTTCTTCAGAAAATGTCAATATTCTCCATCTATTAGACGAATACTGTTGGTGCTCACTATTAGGTTGGCAACTAATTTCGTGGACTCTCAAGAATCTTCAGCAGAAGTATTTATTAACATATAACTGATGACAATCTTTAATTAAAATAAGATCCCTCGGAACGCAGAAGTGCTTCCCATATATCACGTAGCTGGTCTATCCCACGGCCATAGAATTATTGTGCTTTTAAGGCCAAGAATCTTTGGAGGTGCATTCTGACCCGGTCCACATTATTAAATCGTCTTCCAACCAAGAAGTACTGCAACGAACTAAAAATGTGGTAGTCACTCGGCGCAAGGTCTGGGCTGTAAGGTGGATGAGTTTGACGCTCCCAGTCAAGGTCTTCTATTTTTTGAGGCGTCCGGTTAGCTACGTTCTCTCCGTTTGGTGCTGTCAAGAAGGTATTAGCTTCTGGGAGCTCGTCAAGAACGGTTCCAGCATTAATGCTGTAATCTACTCTTCTCAACCTGGCAGCGCGCAGACTGAACTCCTCTGGAATCGGTTCAGACAGATTTTCAGGAGCGGAATTATCTATCAGCAAGATAACGCCAGATCCACGAATCGGGAGCTTCAAAAAATCGAAGACCTTAGCTGGGAGCGTCTAACTCATACACCTTACAGCACAGGCTGTGCGCCAAATGACTAGCACCTTTATAGCACGCTGCAGCACTTCTTGGTTGGAGAACGACTTATTGATGTGGACCATGTCAAAATACACCTCCAAGGATTCTTGGCTTCAAAAGCACAAGAATTCTACAGCTGTGGGATAGGCCAGGCAGCTGATAAATGGGAAGCAGTCCCGCGTTCCAACAGATCTTACTTTGGTGGACAATTGTTATTTGTTATTTGTTTATGAACACTTTTGTTGAAGCCGCTTGAGAGTCCACGAAATTAGTTGCCAACCTAATAGTTAAATTTCACTGTTAGTTTTCAACCACTTTCAGTAAATAATGTCAACGATAATCCTCCGGTGTTTCCGCGACAACGCAAGAAGAAGGTCCTGGAAAGTGAGTTTCTCCGCAGCTGAGCGTTCTAGGCCTAATCAATCTTCATCACATCTACGACTTCTAATATGCATGATTGTAGCCCTTCCTATCGGCTCCTACGTGACAACGGTCACCGCTAACGACGCGGACAATCTGGCCGCTCTGCAGTACAGCCTCGATCCGAAAGAGGAGCGCTTTGTGATCGACCGGTGGGATATTTCTCTGGTATCTAGAATTCGCAGAAGTAGCTGCTTTGCTTACAAAGAGCTGGGTACCAACTCGATGTTCACGGTTTTCTTTGGATGGGCTCAAATTCATTACCCTCGGTAACCTTTCCGGTGCCGGATTCATCAACGACTTATAGCAGCTTAACAGAGAAAATACAGCGAAAATCCCTGATAGCGCGGCTTATCAAGCGATATGGTGAGTGATATAAGCGGCGCTATCAGGGATTTCGACAGTATTTCTCTGTAAAATTGCTGTAGTCGTTGATGAATCCGATCCCTGGTCTACAAGATCGCATCACTCCAGTGACGCTTCCTTTGCTCGTCGGTGTCTCTAAGTGCCTCTAGCTCCAGCCGCTATATCATTTTGTGTTGTGAATATCAGAACTGGTAGGCAATATGGCCTGTATGCCGAGAGGTAAGGCGCCAGATAATCATGGCACTGACAGTGCACCCTTCTGGGGCCGGATTCATCAACAATTAAACCCGTGGGTATGCGGGGTACAAGGGTAGAGATAAGCTAAGAGTCAGGTAGAGATAGGGCAAGAGTCAGAGACGCAGTCTTTATCGTGGGTATCTCTACCCGCTATACCCGCGGGTAAGTTGTTGATGAATCCGACCCCTGGACAAACTGCCTTGTTGGACATATGCCGCAGTTTCTTCTCGGATTTTCTCCGCAGAGTTTAGAGCACGACAATGGGAATGGCAAGGAACTCCGAGTTCTGTGCAATCTTGACGCTTTAGATACCTTATCTTCCTAGCCTAACAGCTGAAGGTAGTCCACCAGGCATCCTCAAAGCGAACTTCAGCCCCCTATGATCATGGAGGAAGGGTGAATGATATGTGCTCTGATTGGCTGGTCTATTTCCGACCCCTATGCAGGCTCTATTGCCGACTAGTTTCGCACAAGAATAAGGAAATCAAAATTTTGAGGCCATTTTTATGCGCTTGTTCACTTTCACATTGGATAGACTGTGGTCAGTTTCAAGGGAATCTGCATACCTTTGCTCGGGCGCGTGTGGCGCAGCCAGAGGAGGCGCCGGCTGTCGCGTGCACCCTATACCAGGTTCCTGGTTCGGATCTCCTGCTCACAGGCCGACCAAGCCTTCCATCCCTCCGGAGTCAGTGAATTGGTACCAGACTTGTCTGGGAAGGATAGAGCGCTGACTTGTTCATCGGCTAGCCACCGCAAGTCATTGTTTGGCCATATACGCATTCAAATCGCCTCCACTACATCCCGTAGAAGTAGAATGCGCGGCGCATCCCAAAAAGGATTAAGTAATGCTGCCCTTTATCCTTTATCCTTTATCCTTTGTTCTTTATTCTTTATCCTTTATCCAGCTTACCTTTACCCACTTCCTTCTTTAGCTTCACTGGAGTTGTGCATCTAGCAACAAGCTTGGACTACGAGACAGTCGAGGAAATCAAGGTGGACGTGACGGTGAGTGAGACAACTGTTGTAAATTCATAGTAGGTAAATAAGTGAGGCGATTCAATTTCGATTCCATTCACTACGAAACGTCTTCCATGCACAGTTAGAGATAGATTATGAGTTTATTTTGACTCATTTTTCTTATATTGATGTGTGTTGCTCATCCCTGTTGCATATTTTCCTCTTGAAGAAACGGGATGACTTTGTTTGAAATTGGGATGGACTGCTCTTGTGGTTGTGGTCCCATCTCTTCTCCTACTCGTGCCATGAAACTTTTCCTGGGTTCCCATTTTGAGTATTTTTCTGAAGTTTCAAAATAGGTTGAGGAACAGTGCGGACTCTCTTATGCAAATTTTTCTCTAATGTGTATGTGCTACCCTTCTAGCGCTTCCGATAAGTATTGAGCTTCTACAGCTATGTACGGTGGCCCGCTAAAGAAAAAATCAATGTGTCGCTTTCCTCATTCGACTTTACCAGCATTTTGCTGGACCTGAAATGTTCGGAGGTGAAGTCCCTCTGAGCGCGAAATCGAACCGACCTCATTCATCAGCAGAGTTGTCACTTTCTTTTTTCACCGACTAGGAGTTCTCGACGCGTGTAGAGGACACAGTCAGCAGTGTCGTCGGTTTCCGCCAACTTCAAACTTGGACACTCTTCTATCAATGAAAGTTGTTGATATTTAGGTGAGCGATGGGAACTTCACAGCGGCCACTTCGTTCATAGTGGCCGTTTTGGACGTCAACGACAATGCTCCGGAGTTCCAACAGCGCCTCGTCGATATCAAGGTCGGTTCCCACCAAAGTTGGCTACCTTCATTTGTAGGATTAGGTTGTCCTGAAGGTTCTTGCAAGGGACCTGTCTGAACGGTACGCCGGAACGGCAACAACGAATACTATAGGAAGAATCTCCGTCCTCCAAGTAGTAACAGAACATGTTTTATTTTTGCCGAATATTTGCCATCGGACGAATCTCGACCACCTAATTTTTCGCTGATGGAATGTCGATTTATTCCATCAGCGAAAAATTAGGTGGTCGAGATTCGACAAAATCCACGAAAGCTGTTCTGGCTTGGTCCTGATTGGTGAAGGTTTTACCAGCGGGAAAGTTCTGAAAGTGTTTGAAAAAGATGGTTGTCGGTTAATGAGAGGTCTGGAGAACATGGCGGGTGAGGCGGAACTTTAACCCTTAATTCGTTCAATTTTCGAATAGTGATTTGTGAAAGTGTGGGCGGGCGATATCGTGCAAAAGAATTGGTCCTCTTCTGTTGACCAATGCTGGCTGAAGTTGACGTAATTTTCGGTGCATTTCGTCGATTTCCTTACAGTGGGACTCTGATGTGATCGTTTGACCTGGTCCAAAAAGTTGTAAGGGATCACACCAGCCGCCGACCACCAACAGAAACCATTACCTTTTTGGTGGAGGTCCGCCTTTGGAAGATGCCAGGAGACCAGTGTGCGGAACGTTTCCTGTTATCATACAGAATCCACTTTTTATTAGAAGTGGTGATTCATCCGAGAACGGGTCACTTCTGTTGCGTAAAAGTAGAGAAGAACAAATATCAAAACGTGACAATTTTTGTCGCTTATTCAACTCGTAGGGCACCCACTTTCCCAGCTTCCTAAGGCGTTTCAAAGCATCCGCAACAGCAGTTTTACTGACGTCTAGCTCTTCCGCAATCCTGCGAACTGTTTGGGGTGGTTCAGCTCCAACCAATTCCTTCAACGCGTCGTCCAGGATTGCTCAAGGTCGACCGCTACGGGGTCATCTCCGATGCTGAAATTTCCGGTCCGAAATTTACTGAGCCACTGGCGCGCAGTGCTTTCTCCAACACTATAGGCCCCCACGCTTGGTTGTTTCGTCGAGCTGTCCCGGCTGCCGATTGTCCCAACTTGAAGTCGAAATAGAGGAATAGAGGAAGTTGCTTCTTCGACATGCTTCAATAAGTCCTTCAAGAGCAGAAATATAAAACAACACTGAGACGTGAATTATTCAGTCAGATGGAGTGAAAAATTCTATACAGAAAGTAGGATTAATGCCCAGGGCAAGATGAATTTTTCTTAATAATAGACTAAGGAAGAATAGTAACACAAAACGCTGAGCACTTTCCGGACAGCCTAATACCGCGGTTCTTTTCATCGAATATAGTGACTTGAGCACTGTAGTACTTTCACAACTCCAAGGGTCGGGGAGAGGTCGAAAAAAAATTCGCCCAAACTTCAGCTAGGGGGGCTATCTGATCACGAATATGACATCCGCTTTTTGTTTTACGCTGGACTACGGTGGGTTGCGGGTAAGGAACGCTTCAGTACGGATTGCTGGTGGTAGCCTGAATATCTGAAGAAGTATCTCACCTTTGCACAGCAGTTGTGGCGGCATCCATCCAGCTGGGAAAGCGTTGATAATAGATCGTTGTTTTGGTGTAGTCTTCAGGATTACCTAAGTAACGGACAATTAGGTCCTTCAGCTTGAAGTCGCGCAATTTTTCCTGGCGGCGGTTGTGGAACAGTGCCTGGAGGGCCATGATGCTTAGATTGCTACCTCTCGATTACGGCTCCGCTTATCGAAGAGTTTCCCGCAAAAATGGTTTCCCGCTGATTTTCAGGCGATCGCTGCGGGACCGCTTGCATGCTGTGCTCACCCACAGCACAACAGATAACCCCTATAGCTGAAGTTTGGACGAAATCGGCTACCATGACCTTAGTCACCCGCACCAACCGTGATCTACCGTACCCCAGCGTAAAACGAAAAACGGATGTCAGTTTCGTGATCAGCACCCCCAATTAACCCCCTAGCCGAAGTTTAGGCGAAATTGGTGATCATGACCTTGCCAGCCTTAGTCACCCGCACCTACCATGACCTACCGTACTCCAGCGTAAAACGAAAAACGGATGTTATATTCGTGATCAGCACCCAAAATAACCCCCTTAAACGTATTTTGGGCAAAAATCTCCTTGACCGCATCCTCTAACCCTTTCGTCAAAGATTTGACCTTTCTACAACCCGTCACACTTCATGTGCTCCACCCTGTATTGCTGACTTCTAAATTTAGAAACAGCTCTATTATTGCTCCTTATTGTTTCAGGTCCCTCAGACAACAGCAGCTGACGAGGTGCTAACTAAGCTGGTGGCATTCGATCGTGATTCTGGGGAGAACGGACGCGTGTCATACTCGCTCGTCAAGTCTTTTGGGATTTTCCAGCTGGACAGCAAGGACGGTCAGTGTTTCCCAATCGGCGCTGTTTTAGGCTTCAAGTCAATGCAGGCTGTTGTAGGGACACTAACAATCCACCAGCCACTAATCAACCAAGAGTACCTGCTAAGTGTTACGGCCAGCGACCACGGGACACCTGCTTTGTCATCGACGATTCCAGTGCGGCTGACTGTCACCAAGGAAGAAGTCCGACAGCGCCCTCAGTTTCCGTACACGTCGTTCGAGTGGGTTTTGCACGATCTGCCATCGTCTTTCTTTTCGGACGGCTGTGGGCGTGGATTGCACCGCCATAGTCCGATTAGCTCTGGATTCTGTTTCCATCTGTAATGTGGCGTATCTTCAGCTTTTTGGTATCTGAGTCGCATCCGCTCCACATCGTCTTCGGAAATGTGTCTGTTGGAGAGTCACCGTACCTCTACCGTATCGTCGATGCTAGGTCTTCTGATGTGTTCGACATTGACCAACTCGGCCGTCTCTCACTCAAGGCACCCCTGGATCGAGAAGCGAAGGAAATCTACAGCTTCACTGTAGGTCACCCCTGCTGGGTTTCTCGCGAAGCTTTCCACACTGATGCCGTTTAAAGGTGGACGTCGGCTCGCAGTCGCTTGTCTTCCACCACAATTCAACAGCCACCGTGACCGTTCGCGTCACGGACGTGAACGACAACTCGCCGACGTTCTCCCAGCTAGAGTGCTCCGTGAAGATACGTGACGGAATGCGAAGCGGCGAAGTGTTGCAGAGGTATGTTGGTTTGAAGGCAAAAAGCAACCATGTTCCCCTGATGGCCTTGACTGAGCTGCACTCTCACTTGAAGTTTAGGCTCATAGCCACAGATGCCGACGCCGGGGAGAATGGTCGCGTAAGCTACCGCATCCTCTCCGGAGACGACTACGGGATCTTCTCTGTTGGATCCGAGAGCGGTGCGCTGATCTTCAACCAGTGGGATGACGAACAGCTCACCAGACATACCGATGGGCGTTGGACCCTCCACGTCGAAGCCAAGGACCATGGAACCAGACCGAGGTACTTGAGACATTTCCGCTAGTCAAGTTAGCCATTTCACCGGGTTCTCCTTTCAGGTCTTCTCTGCTTCTGGTCAGGGTTTCCCTTGAACTCCACTCCTGGTCCGGCTCTGCTCCATTCTTCGTGCTTCCATCGTATGTGGTTCTCGTGCCGGAGAGCGCAGCCCCTGGAAGTTACATCTTCACTGCTCGTGCCACCAACCGATTTGGCATTCCGATGACCACCATTCGATACATGTTAAAGGAAAACGCCGAGTCGTTTCAGGTAAAAAATTTTCCGCCTTGGAGAAAGTTAGAAATTTTTCCAGGAGAAGACAGATATTTTCATGTGCATCACGATTTTTCATTGGTTTCAGTGGTTTTGAACACTTTTTTGGAAAATTTTCACCCAATACCTGTGATATTTAGACGTTTTCAATGCAACCTAGCAATGGATCCATACGACTGAAACACGAGCTGGATTTTGAAACAAGAGCCCAGCATAAGATGTCCTTGTCTGCATCCGATGGAAATGTAAGCTTCAGAAGGACTTCAATCCTTTGCTCATTTTAGAGGACGAAGTTCAGCATTTTGACCTCTCCAACTTCCTGCGTGCCTTTTGGGTTGTGCTAGGAGTTGCTATCTACATTTCAATTTTATTAAGCCTCAAGTGGCTGGTATTGAGGTTGTAGGCTCTGATATCGATGTTCTGTTGCGATCGAAACTCCAGCACCAGGCGAGACTCGAACCCGCACCTCCTGCTGACCGGGCGGGAATGCTCTACGCCACAACATCAACACCTCGTGGGACCCATGTTGCGACCGATCAATCAGCGCCGGCGGTGTAATGGCGTAGAGCATTCCCGCTCGGTCAGCAGGAGGTGCGGGTTCGAGTCTCGCCTGGCGCTAGGGTTTCGATCGCAACAAAACAAAGGTCGATAGCTAGCCACTGATACACTGATACGTACTACAGTTGTGCTCGAATGACCTATTCGAAAAGGTATTCGAATGATTTTCGTTCGAGTTTGAGTGTTCGAATTCGAATTTTCATAATATCGCGTTTTTCGAATGCATTTTCGAATTCGAAACTTCAAAAAGTCGTGTTTTTCGATTGTTTCGAAATTCGAATGCTTAAAAATTGCGGCTATTCGAAACCATTCGAATATTCGAAAATTTTGCGAGAGCACAACTATAATACGTAACGGATTCAATTCAGCGCGCAAGCCTGCCGATAGTGCCGCCTTTCTGTAATGAATTACTTTAGCTACCCAACTTAGACCCAGCATGCAATTGGACACTCTTCTAAGCTACCTAAGACTTTTCAAATCAAAGAGCACTCTCCGAAATTGAAATGGGCCTCTTCTACATTAAACTAGAAACTTTCCAAAAATGTTAGAATAATTTTTTGTTCAAGAAAAATTGTACTATAACTTTCTTTGAAGTTTTAATGTACTGAACAATAAAAGAACACACAGTTTGAAATTTTGAAAAATTTTATTTTTTTAAGAAAAATAATGATTTAAAGCTTCTTTTGAAAAGGCGGCCATTTTATATTGTTAAAACAGAGATTGCGCCATGACCCCGTTCAAAACTTCGCAATTTTTGTTTGATTGACAGCAAAATTTCTGTTTGCAAGCAGTTTCGCACTTGCTTGCGGGGCAACAAGAATTAAACAATTGTTAAAAAGCACACATGTCCTATGTTCCTCACTGCATGTAAGCAGTGTTTACACTATCAATCAAGTAAACGTTACGTTGAACTTTTTGAGTGCATGGCGCGATCCGGTCTTTTGATGCACAACGTGAATGCTGCTTATCTGCGTTTTAACATAAAGTTTAAGTTATTATTTTTTCTTGAAAATAAATATTTTATAAAATTATTTCAGTCTTTCGGGCAGCTTAAGTAAAAAAATCAAAAAAGTTATTCCAATGATAAATGAGGTAAAGCCATATAATTGTGATAGTTTAATTATAAAGGTATAGAAAAAAATTAGTTTGGTTTTCGTTTCCCACGTTTCGCAAAAAAAATTCCAAAAAAAGTTATTCTAAGTTTTCCTTGGGAAAAAAATTCTTCTAACATTTTGGGAGAGTTCTAGTTTCATGTAGAAAAAGCTCATTTTAATTTGGAAGAGTTCGGTTTGATTTTAAAACCTTTAAGCAAGCTTAGAAAAATGTCCAATTCGACATAAAAAGTGTCCAATTTGACGTGAAAACGGTACATACCCTCTATATACCCTTGATATTAGCCAAATTATCACTAACACCGTCGCCTCCGCCCTTCGCAAGTGACACATTGTAGGTCCGGAAGAGAGAGAGAGATCTCCCTCAGAATTGCATGTCGTAGGTCGTACGGCGCCCACTCCTTACTCTTAAAAGCATTTCTTTCAGTGTGTAATCTCAAAATTGTAATTCGTAAGTTTAGGGCCGATCGGCCGTGGTCTCGCTTGAGTTCATCGTGCTGCCAGTCGACGAGTACCCACCGGTATTCACTCAGTCCAGCTACACCTTCCAGGTAGGTGTGTTAACCCGGATGCCGCAGAGCTGGAACCGGATTCATCAACGACTTACATAACTTTAACAGAGAATTCACAGCAGAAACCTCAGATAACGCGGCTTATCGCTTACTATATCGTTTGATAAGCCGCGCTATCAGGGATTTCGGCTGCAATTTTCTCTGTTAAATTGCTGTAAGTCGTTGACGAATCCGTCCATGCTCGCAAGCTGACTATTAAACATCGCCGTCAAGCTAACAAGAGCTATTCAGTCAAAGTCTCTCTGTTCAGTTTCTAAAATCCAAGGAAGAGAGGAGCTAAGTCTTCGTTCAGGTGCCGCTGGAAGCCTCTGCCGGCTCAAGCATCGGGGAAGTGCGTGCGGTCGATGCTGACGGTGGCGTTCATGGAGTCCCTGTTTACAGTATCGAGCCGCCTAGTGACTTGGTTGCTGTGGACAGAATTGACGGAGTGGTGAGTCCTGCCGTCCTTGTTTTCGAGATGTTTACCATTTTCGCGTTGAATCCCACCTGTCGAATCAATCTGTACACCTTCTGAACCGAAATTCAACAACTGAACACTGAATTTAAAGTCTCAAACTACATAGACACGTCTTCGGGGTCGGATTTAATTTCACCGTGAAAATTATTAACTTTTTTGGTAATTTATCAGTTGCTCACACAGCACGCTTCAAAATGTGGGAACTTAGCATTTCAAGACTTATTTTAATGAATTTTAATGCGTTATTATTTTTATGGAATGTAGAAATTTTCTATGTGTAGGTGTAAAAATTTCGCTTTCTCTAATTTCGGATTGCGTTCTGAACTCGTCCGCTACGTCATCGTGGTTAACTGAGAGGTGACATAAATGTTGTTTACGTAGAGACGCCTAATTCAAGTAACTGCTGAGTTATAGACAAACAGGACAAATGAAGTGGAATCAAGGTAAACTATCATATCAACTGTTTCGCCTCTTACCCTAGACAGCTAAACATGATGAAGAAGGACCTAGTAAAAGAGAAGGAGAGAAACTTAAATGTAGTCATTCGTAGGGTAGAGACTGAGCATACCAAGAAAGGAAGGAGCACTTTAAATATCAGTTATTAGGGCCAAAAAGGCGAGAAAGGGGGGGGGCTAAACGACAATAGGTCAAATGGTCAAATAACGGGTGACGTACGACTAGCTGCAACTAGAAAACATCATCATCATTTTCATTAGCGTCTGTCCCGCTTGGTGGCGGTGTCCGCTCTTCTGGTGTGGTGACGCCAATTCTCCCGATCAAATGCTTGATCAGGGTGCACACCAGCCATCTCTAAGTCCAAGCGCAACGTATCTAGCCAACGTTGCTTCGGGCGTCCTCTGGGCCGCTTTCCAGGGACCACAAGATTCAGGCCAATCTTACACACGGTGTCGTCGTTAGCGCGAAGGACGTGGCCGTACCATCGAAGACGAGCTTCGCGCAGCTTCTCGGATATCGGGGCGACACCGAACCTCTGTCGTATGGTGTCGTTACGAACGCGGTCCAATCGCGTAACTCCAGCCGTCCACCGTAGCATCTTCGTCTCCATTACACTGAGGCGGCTTTCAACTTCCTTCGTCACGGGCCAGCACTCAGCACCGTACGTCGCTACTGGGCGGACTACTGTTCTATAAACCTTCGATTTGAGGTGCTCAGGTATTGTCCTGTCGCAAAGCACCCCAGTCAGCGAGCGCCATTTGGACCAGGCTGCACTCACACGCGCATTCACCTCCATCTTTAAGCTGCCATCGGACGTGACTGTTGACCCAAGATACTTGAAAGATATCACTCGTGAGAGCTCAGTACCATCGATCTTAATAGATCCGTGCTCATTCACATCCGTCGTCAAGTATTCCGTCTTTTTGACGTTTAGCTTGAGACCGAACAATGCCAAACGATCGCACCACGCCTGTGCCTGTCGCTCGAGTTCGGTTTTGTTTTCACATGCAAGCATGACGTCGTCAGCATACAGCAGCGTCCAAGGTGCCGCCATTTGGAGATCTCGTGAGATTGCATCCATCACGACCACGAAGAGCAGTGGGGATAGCGCAGATCCCTGATGCACCCCTACAGAGATGGGAAACTCCATCGAGGTGCCCGCTGGCGCTCGCACTCGACTCCTTGGGCACGAGTATAAAATGCGCACCCACTCAATAAGCTCTTCAGGGATACCATGTTGTCGTAACGCGTACCATATAACATCTCGCGGAACGCGGTCGAAGGCCTTCTCCAAGTCCAGGAAGGCAAAATGCACCGGTTTCTGTTTCTCGCGGTGCTTCTCTAGCAGAAGACGAACGGCTTGAATGGCATCAACGGTGCCACAGCCAGATACGAAACCACACTGATTCGTGGAAAGCTGTACGACATCCCGGATACGTCCGTCGACAATTCTCTCAAAGATTTTCATGGTGTGCGAAAGAAGACGAATTGGACGGTAGCTGGCGCAGTCTGCAGGACTGCCCTTCTTCTTCCAAATCGGGATGGTCGTGCTTTGCTGCCAACCCTCAGGCACTTTCTTCTCAGCAACAACCTGATTGAAAAACGCAGTCAGCCAGTCAGCAGGGCACCAGCCCTTCGACTTCCACAGGTCAGCTGGCAGGTCATCGGGACCAGTGGCTTTGCCTGACTTCATCTTCCTCAGGGCTGCTTCAGTTTCGCTCACTGTGATCTTCTGAACGGGACCGTATACAGGTGATGCAAAAGGAACAGCAGGATGTTCAAATTCTACATTCGAGATTTCCTCGAAGTAGTCGTGCTATCGCTTCACAGCCTTCTTACGATCCATCAGAAGATGACCGCTCTCGTCGTTAATGCCAAAGAACTTCTCAATGTCTTCTGCCTGGCGACAGCGAGCTTTGGCGAGTCGGTAAATATAACGCTCACCATCGCGCGTTTCCAATTTTTTGCTGACATCAGCGTAGTATGCGGCTTTAGCAGCGGCCACTGCCTTCTTTGCCGCTTTCTTTGCTTCTCGATAGTTCCGCCAATTATGGACTGTTTTATCACCGATAAACACGTGATAGAGCCGTTTCTTTTCTCGGACTTTCTCTCTGACATCATCAGTCCACAGCCATGCCTGCTTGTCGACCCAGCGTCGTCCAGGCTTCGTTGTGCCGAGTTTAAGGCGTGCAGCCCGAGTTATCGCATCGGTAGCGTCCTTCCAGGTTTCGTCGACAGTTGTCACTGTCGGCAACCGAATGCGAGGAATAACTGCCGCTTCCTTCTCTTTCAGTCGCCACCATTTGATTCTAGCCGACCCACATCGCCCGACATGTTTACACCTCGAAGGTGTGATCTTCAGCGAGCAGATCAGTGGACGGTGTTGCGTGGCAACCGTCTCATACGGCACGGTCTTCGCGTCTGTGACAAGGCCTTGGTCGCGACGCCTAACAAGGACATAGTCAATCTGCGTTTTAGCATTCCCGCTATAAAACGAGATGAGGTGGGAGTCACGCTTTCTAAATTTGGTGTTCACGATGGTGAGGTCATGTGAGTCTGCATACTCAAGTATACGCTCACCATCGGCGTTGCGCGACCCATATCCAAAACCACCATGACAGTTGTAGCCGTCTTTCGTTGCTCCGACGTGACCATTAAGGTCACCTGCCACAACAACCATATCTTGTGACGGTACTTCCGCTGTCTTCTCATCAAGCAGGGACCAGAACTCGTCCTTGGTTTGCTCGGAACAGCCTGTCTGCGGAGCATACGCAGAAAAGAAATGGCATCGTCGCTCTTCTACGGCGACAACAATCTTCATCAAGCGGTCATCGAAACGTTCTACGCTTGCAATCGCATCACGGAAACGCTCGGAGACGATCACACCGACACCACTGGTGGTCCTGGGATTTCCACATAGAACGGCCTTGAAGCCACGTCCTATGTCCCTTGACTTGCTGCAGGACCACCTCGTCTCCTGCACCGCACAGAAATCTATCTTTCTTCGCTCCAGTGCTTCTACCAACTCGCACGAGCGGCCCGTCAACGTACCCACATTCAACGTTGCTACGCGGGTCTTGCCTACGTTACGGGACTTTCGGACTAGCTCAGTTGCCCCCCGATGCCGTCCTCGCATCAGGGACCCTCGCACACTTTTCACACTCGCCGGGCTTTGCGAGTGCGCGTCGGCTCCCGCGGACGCCGTGGCATTATCTCGAGAACTCTGTAACGTCATCAACCATATGATGTGACACAAAATGTTCGTAGGCCGGCCTGTCACTAGGGCCTGTCGCCTGCATTCGAATGTCCGTGTTTGGCTCGGCTTGCAAAAGCAAGCAGTTTCCAGTGGCACCACGTGGAGGAACGGACATCGCCACCTGCAACTAGAAAACATAAAAATGTTAAATATATGTAGCAGCCTTAACGATTGTAAATAAGACCTATAAAAACTTTTTTGAATTCTTGTAAGTATGGAACAGATCGTATTTGTAACTAATATTTTTATTCTTTAGAAAACAACGTAAGATAGCTTTAAGTATGATTTTTTCATCATAATCAAAGTAAAGTGGACGATAAGATCTTTAAGTCTAACCAGGAAGTCATTGCATTTGGAGCAACTGCGAGAAATTCTAAACGTTTCACCATAAATGACCGCTATTTTATTAGTAATACTGGTAAAGGAGAAACTATGAGGGAATTTATTAAGTCTAAAATCAAAATAATCAGTCTTATTATATTGCCTAGTAAAGATTTTGTAATTTAAAATGTAGATGTTTAAGTCGAGAAAGTTACATTTATAAATGTCGTTATTAGTGATTTCTAACTTCAAAATGTTTTGATAAGTATTCTTAGCGTATTATACAGTAGATGTAGAGTTTTTATACTCTAAAAAGGACAGGGTCAGACCAGCTATAACAGCACTAGCGTTGCTTCCTTGAGGATCACCAGTTATTTGTTTGTAAATTTTGTTAACAAATTTACAATAACTGTTAGTTAACAGATATTCAAGAATATATAAGATGTCTTGGCAACTATAAGTTCCAGAATTACTATAGTCTGAAGAGGTGTCACTGTAAATCAACTTCGTTCCATTAACAATCAAAAACTTTGGATCTATCCTAGTCCTGGGGGCCACGTATCTAAAAATTATCTAACAAATCGACATAGGACTTACCGAGCGGCTCATGAAGGACTCGAGAGAACCTAAAAGGAAGAAAAAACTAACGAGCGAACAAAAAAATTAAACCGCCGCGGTTCTTTCAACCATCTCGGCGGGTAAAGAGTAAGGCAATGGAGGTCTGCCGCGTACTGACCACCGCCTGACATGTTGTAACCAGGATCCAACATGGTGAGGAGGGCACACAACTTTGCCGGCTTACAACCGCAACAAATGTAATTTTCGTTTTTTTTTCTTGGTGGGTTTTTCTTGTTTAGGGTTCTGTGTTGTTCTCTAGGAGTCGCTCGGTAAGTCTCAAGTGAATTTGTTACATATAATACTTTTTAGTTATGTGGCCCCCGGACTAGGATAGATCCAAAACTTTTTACCTGAGTTTTTGAAGCAAATGTTAATAATCTCAGACATATTCCGAATAGTTATGTTATGTGGAATATTAGTGAACATATTCATAAAGTCGGCAGAAAACAGTTTGTTATTAGTGTTATTAATACAGCAAATACCACACCCGATACCAGTTTCCTGGATCGGATTTTCCTCCCAGGCCAACGAAGCCTTCCATCCCTCCGGGGTCGGTGAATTGGTACCAGACTTGTCTGGGAAGGATAAAGCACTGACTTATACATCGGCTGGCCACCGGAAGTCATTGTATGTCCAAATACGCATTCAACACGCCTCCACGACATCCCGTAAAAGTAGAATGCGTGGCGCATCCCAATGAGGATTGAATAACGCTGTCCTTTATCTTTTTTTATCCTTTAATTCAGCAAATATCCTTAGAAATAGTAAGCCGTATATAGACCAAAAGTTTTTGATACAATAATGGTTATTGCGTACGATAATTGCATAGTTTTTGAAATAATTTCTAAAGTGTGAAAAAATTTCCATAAGTTCTATAGTTAAAGGTTTTATAGAACTACTAGAAGCACCTGTGATAAACCTGAATTTTACAGGCTGTATATGCAATTTTGGAATACAGTATATTAAAGAAACATTTGTTTTACTTTTTTGTTGTAGGTTAAGACTGGAAAGAAGGTTTTTGTGTTTTGTGGTTATAGTTTGTTCACATTCCTCAAGGGCTAGCATTTTTTTGTGATGATTTTAGCTGTACCAAAGATTAATGAGCAGCTTCGCGTAAACAGTAGCCTCATAATCCATCAAGTAAAAATCACGTCGTACAGGGCGAGTGCATGGCGCAATATTGGGCATTACTCGCATTTTGTTTTCGTTTTTTTTACTCTTTAGAATAAGCCTGAAAGGGTTTTTATGGTAAGAAAAGTCAGATTTTTAAATGCAGCAAAACAGCGCGTATTCATTTTTTTTTTTTGAACGCGCTATGTACACAGATGATTAACTGAATTTTCAAACGATTTTCGAAGACATTTTAAAATAATTTTCTTATATTTGAAATTTAATTTGACATTTTAAAGCATGTATAGTCTACTATGAATAATTCAGTCTTGATTTGGAAGGTGCTCTGCTGGGTTTCAAGTGTCTAATTTTAGTGATAATAGTAAAATAGTCAACCACTTTCAGATAACGGTTAAGACTAGACCTGATCGCCGTCGTAACCACACCGTTGAGCAGATCACCCTGATTGCTGCTAGCAGTCATCTACAACAAACCAAGACTACTGTGTACCTTGAGGTAAGCCCCAATGCTGCTGTTTTAGCATTCAAGCGACAAGGAGGATCTACACCGCTCTTTTCATTGCTACATTGATAAAATCATTCTCTAAATTGCTAGGCGACGTCCTAAGCAATATGGTTTCATGTTTACCGCCTGAATCTGTGACACATCGTGAAAGTAGAGCGTAAACTATGATGCGAAAGGTGAAGGCATTGTGATGCCTAGTCAGTGTCCTGTTACGATCTTCTAAGAAAATATAATTTGTCAGTGCGGCAATCGTAAGTTCTACGGGCGCATGTGGCTTTGTCTACTGTGTTTTTATGTCACTATAAAGTTCTGACATACATGTTCTGCATTACACGGATTTCGCTGCTTGTTTGCAGACCCTCGCTAACTTCAGATCGGCGACTTCCCACTTCGACCAATGAATTCTGCGATTTCTTCCAACATCTTCAAGATTGGCGCTGTAGCGACGGCGATTCTGCTGGTGTTACTAGTCTGCCTACTAGGATTCTGCCTGTTCGGTTACCGATCGTCGAAGCCTAAGGAGATTGAGAGCCCACGGAAGCAGGTCAGTAGACGACCCTTCGTTGGTACTGCGCCTTAGATGCGAAAATTGTGGCCAGTACTTACATCGTCTTTTTAGGTCTACTCGATTGGTCGGGAACGGGAGCTCAAAGCTGAGGAGAATGCCGTCGTCTGTCGACTGGCCTGCTCGCCTAAGCAAACTCTACCAGCGACTGTTTCTCAGAAGGTTCGGCCTGACTTTTGCCCTTCGCTTCAAGCATGTTTCCAAAATCCGATTCTTGTAGGCAGTTTCTCTCCTATAATGCTTCGCTTTCAGACCTCGTCGATGACGTCGTCGACGTCTACGAGCTCTGGGCTGCGCAACTCTCTACTGTCTCATCGTGAAGGAGCGTCGACCCGATCGCAGCCTGACTCTGGAATTGATCAGGATACGGTATCGGTGAACAGTTCCGTCACAGAGTATCTGATCTCAATCGGCGTGAATCCGAATCCTATGCAGTCACGGTCGCGGTCAGTTCGCAGCTCTCATTACCTCCTCCTTTCGTACTGTAATCGGTAATGTGCTCATTTTCAGCTTCCGTAAACCTGACACTGTCGACTCGGCTTTAAATGAGTACATCTATGCACGGGTAGAAGATGTCCTACCGCCGGGACCGGTGAATCTGTCCGAGAACGTCGGACAACTCGATGACTTCTATCAGGTGAGTCTTTCAGCTACCTTTCAGCTACTTCTGAAGGGTCTTCCATCATCGGCTTTCAGTATTCTTCCACTCGACTACCTGCCCCATCGTTCCAACCGTTGACGGAAATCTTCGACGAGCTGGAAGAAATTCAACGAGAACAGGCGGCGAAGAAGCGGGACTACGTCCAAGTGGAAATCTAGGAACTCTTCTCCATAGGCCACCTATTTTCTAGAATGTCTTGTATAATATCTATTGTCTTCAGGAGATGTTTGATACCTTTTCAGATTGAATTCTTTTCCAATCGGATTACTCAGTCTCTTTCAGTGCTCGTTGTACATAGTTACGATCTGTCGTTCATTCCATACTGGTGCTCAATTCTGTGCTATTATTATAAAAGTATAAGTTGTTAATAAAGATGTTCCTATTCGGTTTATGCATCACCTGTTACCTGTATCACCTGTCGTCCCGTTGACCATCGACTTGCTCGAACGGGCGCCAGCAACGCCTCCATTCATCCCTGTCGCGTGCCAGAGTGCCCCAATGTATCCTCCTCGCTCGAGGAACACGAAGAGCGTCATATGGGTCGTTCAGGACTTTTATGGATTTATGCATACAGTATGAGAACACGCTTGGCCTTCCCAAGGCTGTCTAACAAATTGGTCGTAGAACACGCAAAACACAAATATCCCTTCAGAACCTTTGGACTAATCGTAGGAGATCAGAAGTTCTTGATTCATAACTCAGCGCGGCTAAGCTACTCTTTTCCGATTCAGATATTTGTGCGGACATCACCTTCCTTGATTTCTATTAGCTTCTACCTAATACAGTGGTATTAGGCTGTCGCGAAATTAATCTCCGTTCCGAGGTATTATGTATAAACAACAGAGTTTTTCCCTAAATCATTCCGTCTCAGGGAAAGCCTTACATACGGTTCAGTAAACTTTTTCTTGCTCTTTCAAAGAAGAGTGGGTGTTGTTCTAATTTTTCTAGCCGAGCTTTTCCAGGGCTCCGTAAAATCATGAACGCACGCGACTATCCAGTCATCATGCTTTACGAGTTTAGGGGCGAACTGAGACATTCTGCGGCAGAGGCATCCCGTAACCTTAACCTTTTGGGGCGGACTGTTTTTGCGAACGAACGGTGAGGCTCTGCTTCGAAAAAATCCGCTTCTGGCGATTTTGATTACGAAGAAAAAGCGGGTCGTGGGAGCACGTCGTGGCTTGACGACGAAGTTTTGAGGAGACTCTTCGAAGCAAATTCAGAGACGAATACATCTATGTTAGCAGGAGACACTGGTGTACATCATAGTACGATAGCAGGAATCATTTGGCGAGAATCGGTAAGGCGAAGAAGATGTCGAAGTCCTAAACACGCTGACTGGTGAGCAGCGTCTGGCACGTTTCGACACTTGCTCCGACCTCCTAGTTTGCTTTAAAAATAAGCCTTTTGAAAGGTATTATAGCTGTAGATGCAAATGGGTCCTTCACGATAGGAAGAACCGGGATTCGTCTGGGTAGATAAGGATGCTCCTTCAACATCCTTTCCTAAACCCGACCTTCACCCTAAAATGGTTATGCCTATTTTGTGGTGCTGTTGTAAAGAGGTAATCCATTACAGCTTTTTGCAACCTGGTCGGCAGTCACAGCAGAGTATTACTGCTGCGATTTAGACTCAATATATGAAAAGCTCCAAAGTTGTGGCCGGCAGTAGTGAATACAGGAGCGCCGCCCCTGTTGCAGAACAACGCAAGGCCATATACTTCGCAAATCACTCGGCGAAAATTAACCCATCTAGGTATCGAAGTTCTCCCTCACCCACAATATTCTCCCGACCTTTCGCCCCACTGACTATCACTTTCTTCGAGCTCTTGACTCTCATTTGCGTCAGAAACAACTCACTAATCTGGCTGATGTTGAATGTGCCTTAATGGATTTCGTTAATTCCTGTGATCTTAGTTTGTTTTGTAAAGGATTAGGTTCATTACCCGTTTGTTGGCAAAAATGTGTAGATTGTGATTAATTAATTTCAATTAATAAGGCTGTGTTTTAAGCTGAGTTATAGCAGTTTGAAGCAAGCAGTCCGTTTTGGCGATTAATTTTGCGACAGCCTATATTAACGATCTCGAGAATGATTCCGTTCATCACGTCAATAGTCGCTTTATTGGTCTTCTCGTTGACTTTATACGCCAGCCGGCAACATACAGGTCTTCATGACTCCACGCGAAGTATGAATTTTTGCTACTGCATACATTTTCGCCATATCAACCCAAAATAGGATGTTTGCTGTCGCTAAAGCGACTTTCATTATTGTTGTAGTAGTGTTTTATTGTGCAAGAATTTATACATTCGATCAATGGAAATGTTTCTCATAGTTATCAGAAGAGCTGATCTCTTCGTCGGTACCGGCAAATACCAGTCATTCTTTAACTCACATATGTATAAGCAGCGGCACAGGAGGCGGGACCAACTCTTCAAGTGCAAGCCTGGGCGTCAGAAGCCCACTTCTCTGTTTTCAGCATTTTTCTCGAGTTTATCAACTTAAGTTAACCTTCTTTCATTAACCTTAATTTCACTTATCATGCCGAGTGATTGTACTTTGTTGGTTTAATTACCCAAGTTTGAGGTAGTAAACGTCTGTTGCGAGCGGCTTGTGACGACAGACCGCGTGGCGTGGTCGATTTACCATTACGGCGAGCAGTTCAAGTGAAATAATCAAGCGACAGACGGTTTATCTAACTCAACTCACTGCCCTTGGTTTTTTCGCTTCTTATTTCCTTGCACTACTGAAGCAAAAGTGCTTCCAAAAATTAAACAATTTCCTCCCAGTAGGAGCTCGACTGAAATCGATTTTTTTGGGAGTGAAAAGACACGGAAGCGTGAATGCTCTGAATATGCTTCAGATACGTCTAAGTTTGGTCCAAAAATAATGTCGGATCTTGCTAGAAATTGTTGATTTCTTCTCAGATTCACGAAGAATACTGCAGAATCGGATATGATTTCTGTAAGCGGTTGACTGTATGATCTATTACATCAGCGAGAGCCAAGCTATAAGCGTAAGCAACTTTATTTACAATTTAAAAATCTAGATCAAGAATCACTTTGGCTTCGGGACCATGCCGAGGTGGAGAATTTTTCTAACCGTCGCTGGGCCGTTCCAGCGTCCCTTTACGAGGAATCGCCAGTATAAGAATGGCATCAGATAACGTTTCATCAGCCACGGAAAGTATCTGAAAGAAGGACAGGCATCAGAAGAACCGTGAAATCTCGAAATTCTGCACTCAGTTCTCACCTTGGTATACTCTGATCCACGGGTGTAGTCTCCATGCGACCGAGTGAATTGAACTCGGCAAGAATCGCTCTGTTCTTCGATATCACCAGTGGACAAGAGGCATAGCCGTCGTACTAAATGGTTTCCGGTTTTAGCACATGGGCTCTTCGAGGTGGTGCTGAACTATGGAACTTTTTAGGTGAAAATGAACTTTATGAGGGCTACCAACAAGCTTGACACTACAGGTATATGTATTTGCTGAAGGGTATATGTCGCGAGTATGGGCAGCATTGTGAGATGGGAACGCCCCATCCAATCAGGCCTCATTGAATGGGCATACCATTCGGAGAAGGCGTGTACAGTCGGTACCCTGATCGGCTGGCATGTGTTCGGTCTGTTTGGTTATTATTGGCTGGCACGCTCCCACCCACTAATGCTGCTCACCATCGTGACATGTACCGAAAGAAGAATAGAAAATGTTCGTCGTTTGGCGTTCGTTCTTCATATGAACCTTCCAGAATGACTCTCCAGGGGCCGGATTTATCAACGACTAACCCGCGGGTATAAGGGGTAGAGATACCCACAATGAAGCCTGCGTCTCTGACTCTTGCGTTATCTCTGCTTGATTCTTATCTTATCTCTACCCCTTATCAACCGCATACCCACGGGTTAATTGTTGATGAATCCGGCCTCAGAAAAGAGGATCAATATAAATTGTACTTCTCTGAGCCTAAGACTACGGTAAGAGCCAAATTTTTCACAGTTAAAGCAGGGTTACCCTACACACCTGTAACTTAGTAAGACTACCTCCTTACCAGAATCCAAATACTATTTCAAGTGCACGCAGCAAAACAAATTCTCCTGCTTAAATATTTAAGAGCTCCTTTTGTTGTAAGTTTTGTGTTTGTTGTCCTGCAGTTTTATCTCACTCCTGTCTCATACAGAGTAATTCAATAAATAAATAAATAAATAAAAAGAGAAGGAAGGTAGTGAAATTCTGTTTAAGAATTTTATTAAAAACACAAATGAGATCACAAAAAACGCAGAGATCAAGATTAAAACGAGCTTTTTCCACGTCAAAATTGAGACTCTAGAATCTAATAAGGATATTTTTGTTCATGAAAAATTTAGTAGGGGATTATTACAAATTTTCCATTAGGTTGGTGCATATGTTCTCGGACATTTGATCCCTCCTGAATTGAAAGCGCATTTTCCCGCCAAATTTCTCACATGTATCAACGCGTAAATGATCGATCGATAGAGAAAGGAAAGGGCTACAAAACTGTTCCCAACATTTACTCCTGCGTTGTTAACGTCAGCTAATATGGCTAAGCAACTCGTCCCATCTGAGACGCATATTCGGCACGTCGTGTTATTCCTGCAGCAATCTGGCCTCAATGCCAACGAATCGTATCGTCGCCTGAAGGATGTTTACAACGAGAGTGCTCCTGCTCGAAGTACTGTGTACCAGTGGTTCTCGAAGTTTGCAGTTGGTGAATTCTCCGTTGAAGATAATGAACGAGAAGGCGCCCGATGACACTGGATTTGGATGGCCTCCGAAGTAGAGTGGAAGCGGACCCATACCGCTGGGTACCTAACGACTTGACACAACATGACATGGATAGCAGAGCCGATGTCGCTCTGTCTCTCCTTACCCTCAGAGGTACCCACGGATGGCAGGACAACCTTGTCACCGGGGGTGAGAAGTGGATACTCTACTCTAATTATCACCGGCGTGCACAGTGGGTTGACGCAACTGGAGAGGCAGAGGACGTTCCGAAACCCGACCTTCACGTGAAAAAGGTGATGCTATGCATTTGGTGGAGCGTTCTTGGCGTAGAATACTGGGAGCTGCTGGACGAAGGGATAACGGTGACGGCAAAGGTTTACGTCAACCAACTGAGGAAGTTGAGGGCCCACCTTCAAACCACACGAGGAGAGCAAGTGAAGGTGTATTTTCAACACGATAACGCTAGACCGCATATTGCTAGAGCGACGGCGGCTGAGTTGGCGGACTGCGGATGGACCGTTCTTCCACATCCACCCTACCCACCAGATCTCGCTCCTTCTGACTATCATTTGTTTTCAAGCCTTTAACGCTATTTGGACGGCCAGCAATTCGGGAACCGAGAGGATGTCAAGGAGGCACTGCTCACATTTTTCGAATCACAACCGGCCACGTTTTGGAGAAAGGGCATCCATGACTTACCAACACGTTGGCGAAAGACAATTGATGTAAAGGGTGGTTACTTCAAATGATTTGATATTGTTGTTCGTATGTTGTGATAATAAATATTTCATGCCCTAAATGTCCGAGAACTTGCACCAACCTAATACATCACCTGCCCTAATAAGTGACCGCGTTGTTTGAAATTTTATAAATTTTTTATTTTATAAAGATAAAATGAGATTTAACACTTTTCAAAGCATAGAAAGGCAGCAATTATTTGGTGTATTAAAAGAAGAGGTCGAGCCATGCACTTTTCTACCGTCACGATTTTAATTTGATTAATAGCAAAAACTCTGTTTTCAGCAACGCATATGTAGATGGCAGAGCAAGAGCAGTTATAGAAAACGCAGACATTCCAACACCACTGTTTCAGAAAGCAGCATTTACTCTATTAACCAAATGGAAACAGCAACGATATAGCGGGATCTATTCTTCTAATACCCAAAAATGGTTTCTGCTTTTCTGCGCTATAAAAAAAAGTTTTGAATTTAAATAGAAATTAGAGATTTCAGTTATTTTTATTTTTCCTTGAACACAAAAACAACTAAAATTTCAAGCAGAAAGTACACTTTTTGGGGTAAGTGAATTAAAAATTTTAAAGAAAGTTATCTTAATTTCCCTTGATTGATAAAGGACGATGTTACGCAATCTCTTTTGGGATTCGC
The DNA here is from genome assembly GCA_947396885.1 of Heligmosomoides polygyrus polygyrus. Taxonomy (NCBI): domain Eukaryota; kingdom Metazoa; phylum Nematoda; class Chromadorea; order Rhabditida; family Heligmosomidae; genus Heligmosomoides; species Heligmosomoides polygyrus. The sequence goes on from OX377203.1 coordinate 102,090,064, forward strand.
CATACATTCCACTTCTATGGGATTTTGAGGAGGCGATTTGAATGCGCACTTGGCCATACAATGACTTGCGGTAGCCAGCCGATGAACAAATCAGCCTTTTATCCTTCCCAAACAAGTCTGGTACCAATTCGCCGACCCCGGAGGGATGGAATGCTTGGTTGGCCTGGGCGGGAAATCCGAACCAGAAACCTGGCATTAGACAAAGACATTTTTAGAGAGTCCCTAGTGCAATATGGAAGAAGCTAGTCTTAGTTTGGAGGATACTTTGGTTTTAAAATCGTCAAGCGGCCTAAAAGAGTTTCCAGTTCGATTTGAAATGTGCCCAATTTCACGTGGAAATCGTATATTTTGTAGGAACGTAACTTTATGGCAAAACATAATATTTCACGTTGTGGCATTCGATGGCATTTTTTTTACGTTTCTCTGAAGTTCGAACAAGCACATCCTACTGTAGACTGTCTTATATGCTCGCAGGGCCACGATCAAAGAGCGGAACGTTGTAGACTCACACTTGCCGGCGGTTCCCGTCCTTCCATGACTGCCGACAGATTCTTCTCGATAGTTTTCAGATGACTTGAAACTGCAGCAGCTGTCTTCGCATTCGGCGTGTTCATGCAGTCGCCGGCGCCAAACACATTCGGGAAGTGCTTGGACTGAAATGATGGCTTTTAGATTGAAAAATAGCTGAAGGACCGTTGTGCAAAATTTAAAACCAAAATGAATGCGTTCAATGTACCATACAGAATATAAACCAGCGCATTAGGTGAACATGGCGTTTTTCTCTTCCTGTGAAAAAGAATTTCTCGACTTCCTATTCATTGCCCTACTCAGTTGGTGTTTGAAGTCACAAGGTACAGTATGGTCTCACATTACCAAAAAGTATTAGGCTGTCGCAAAATTAACTGTCGAAACTGTCAGCTTACTTTAAACTGCTATAACCCAGCTCAGACACAGCTCTTAATCGCAGTAAAAATCTCCAGAATTTACACATTTTTGAAAACGAACGCGTTATGAAACTAATCCTTCACAATAAAAACTGAGATCACAGGAATTAAAAATCAAGGAGGGCATATTTAATATCGGTCAAATTAGTGAATTGTTTCTGACGCAAATGAGAATCAAGTACTCAGAAAAAGTGACAGTCAGTGGAGGAATATCACAAGAATATGGTGGGTGAGGAAGAACTTCGATACCTAGATGGGCCAATTTTCGTCGAGTGATTGTGAGGTATGTGGCCTTGCGTTGTCCTGCAACAGGAGCGGCCCTCCTTTATTCACAGCTGCCGGCCAGAATTTTTGCAACTTCTCATACACCTGGTCTAAATCACAACAATAAGACTCTGCTGTGAATGCCTGACCAGGTTGTAAAAAGCTGTAATGGATTACACCTTCACAACACCACCCCAAAGAGAGCATAACTTTTTTAGGGTGATGGTCGGATTTAGGAAAGGATTTTGGAGGAGCATCCTTATCTATCCAGGCGAATCTCCGCTTCTTCTTATCGTGAAGGACCCATTTGCATCTACACTTATAATATGCTTTCAAAAACCTTATTTTTGAAGCAAACTAGGAGGTCGGAGCAAGTGTCGAAACGTGCCAGACGCTGCTCACCAGTCAGCTCATGAGGGTGTTCAGAACTTCACATCTTCTTCGCCTTGCCAATTCTCGCCAAAAGATTCCTGCTACCGTACTATGATGTACACCAGTGTCTCCTACTAACATAGATGTATTCGTCTCCGGAATTGCTTCGACGGCTCTCTTCAAAACTTCATCGTGAAACGACAACCTGCGCTCGCGACCCGCTTTTTCTTCGAGATCAAAATCGCCACAAGCGGATTTTTCGAAGCAGAGCCTCATCGTTCATTCGCAAGAACAGTAACTTCCAGAAGCGCTGCTGAGGTTACGGGATTGCTCTGTCCCAATTTAAATTCGTAAAGAATGATGACTCGATAGTCGCGTCGGTTCATGATTCTACGGAGCCCTGGAAAAGGTCGGCTAGAAAAATTAGAGCGACATCCGCATATGTTTAAAACAGCAGGAAGATGCCTACCGAACGGTATATGAGACGGAAGAAGGCATACCACGAAACGGAGAATAATTTTGCGACAGCTTAGTTGTAAGTACTCATTGGGAACTAAGTTTTCAATACAGACGTAGTTTTGGTGGCGCAAAGTTCTGCAAGCGACCTGCCTTAGAATAACATAAAACTTTCCCTTCAGAATGCTATCTGACTGCGCCTGCGGTTTTGTTACTTCTAAACGAAAACCGGTATAGAAAAAGCTAAGAATTCAGATTTTCAAGGCAAATACATATACATATGCAGCGTTGAAGAATCAATCCTACTATATGTAAAGCAGCAAGCGTGTGTGTGTGTGCGTGCGTGTGTCACACTGTCCGTCCGTCCGTCACACTTGAATTGGGGCGCGGCAGCCGAACACGTCGGCAACCGTGCATGGCGAGCCGCAGACGTGCCGAACACGTTGGCAACCGTGCATGGCGAGCCGCAGACGTGCCGAACACGTCGGCAACCGTGCATGGCGAGCCGTAGACGTGCCGAACACGTCGGCAACCGTGCATGGCGAGCCGCAGACGTGCCGAACACGTCGGCAACCGTGCATGGCGAGCCGCAAACGTGCCGAACACGTCGGCAACCGTGCATGGCGAGCCGCAGACGTGCCGAACACGTCGGCAACCGTGCATGGCGAGCCGTAGACGTGCCGAACACGTCGGCAACCGTGCATGGCGAGCCGTAGACGTGCCGAACACGTCGGCAACCGTGCATGGCGAGCCGCAGACGTGCCGAACACGTCGGCAACCGTGCATGGCGAGCCGCAAACGTGCCGAACACGTCGGCGGCACGAAACTTCAGCCTGGGGGTAATCGAGATCGCTGAACACGAATCTGAAGTCGGATCAATCGATCGATCTCGATCAACATAAAGGTCAGAAGGCCTAGGGGAGAATAGGAAACCCGTAGCGGCCATAGCGTCCTATTCTCGGGGTTTGGGGGCGAAGCCCCAAACTATTTTTAGGCGGCCGCTAGGCCGACGAACGACTGGTATGGGTATAAAAGGATCTCAATGATTCAGCATCGGTTGGAACGTGGAAACTTCTTCGCTACGCCTTTTCTATGAGGTTTTGCTGTACATATAACAGCCTTTTCAAGATCAAAAACACGCTGCTCAAGACCTGTTATCGTTTCCATTCATTCTCGTTTATTTCCAACCTTTTCTTAAGCAGTACACTACTAGCTCTTCTCTTCAAATACAAACAGAAACAGGTAGGCTGTGATACGCTCTGTCTCACCGTAAGCGTCTTTTAGACGGCGAACTGAAAACCTACGAGTGGTAGGTCTAAGGTACACTTAAAGATACAATGTCGCGAACACATGTAGTAAATACATATTTATCAAGATTTCCTTTTTCGACCTGTATAGTTCATCCCTAGGTGCATTCGTTCATCTAAACGTTAACCACAGCTCGTTAAACTCTTACCCTTAGCGTGTCGGGATCAACATCAAGAAAACCGCTTTGATCGACCAGCTCGCGACACGTTCGAACTGCTTCCGGGGTTGAGCACGGAGGTCCGACGTGAAGAAAAGAGTACTGAAAACAAACAAGAAATGATGAATGTAAAAAGGCCAGGTTTCACATAACAGAATTTTCTTTTAGAATGGGGTGTGGTGTGAAATTAAAGTCAATCGGCTTTGCTTTGGAAAGCAGTTGTTAACGGTTCCGGGTGTTAGATTGTATTGTATTGTATTTATTACATGGAATTCCATGTTACAACACTGTTCTATAACAATCACCAGACAAACTATCCAACACGATACAGACCTACATCTAGCTAAAACGGGATGCTAAAAGAAGAGTAGGAAACATAACGTAACAGAGAGGAAATGACACTAGAACCATAGTGAACATTGGAGAGAGTCAAGTGCAACTTTGGAATTAGGTTCCCAGAAACTTATCCAACATGCTTTTGAATGCGTGAAGTTTAGGTGGTACAGTTTGTGCTTTACAAATTTTAGAGTACTCCAACTCTGCTCAGTTGACAAAAAAGAATTTTCCAATATTCTTGCGACTTCTTGGAACCATAAATTTTGTCGATGCCCCCCTAGTGACAGAGGCTCTAACTTGCAGGAAATCACTAAACTTGAGCCCAGTAAGACCATTAATTAGTTTGTAGAACATAACCATTTCAGCCTTGCGTCTCCTCCATTGGAGAGATTTTAATCCAAAATTTAATTTTCTGGACTCACTTCTAGGAATAGCCTCATAAAGGTATCCCAAGGCACGAATGAAGACCTTCCGCGTAAAGCTGTTTTGTACGCTTTCGAGTTTCAAAATCGACTTCTTTTTGTACGGATTGAATATTTCTGTGCCGTATTCCAGGATGGGCCGTACAAATGATTTATAGGCTTGCAATAAGACCGACGTGTTGCGCGTGCACAATGCCTTAAATATATTATGTGTAACTCTAGTTACCTTGGCTGCGACCTGCTGACAGTGAGTGTCAAAGCTGAGCTTTTCATCAACGGTAAAACCTAAATCCTTAATGTGATTTACGCTCTCCAAAGGTACGTTTTGTATGCAATACTCATGACGCCTATTGTTTGACCCAAGGTGCAACACCTTTGTTTTCTGTTTTGACAGGGGCAATCCCCACTTACTCGACCAGTCAACTATTGCATCTAAGCCACTTTGAAGAGTAGCACTGTCCTCCAGGGAGACGATGGGCCGATATATTTTCAGGTCGTCTGCAAATGCACAACACTTAGATCCTGTTGAAAGAATTGCGGAGGGGATATCGTAGGTATATATATTGAAAAGCACCGGTGATAGTACCCCTCCCTGTGGCACTCCACTGGGAGGGGTACTATCACCGGTGCTGATCTGATCTCAGGGAAGAAAATGATGACCCCAACCTGACGCAAAAAGTTCGATCCTGAAGAAATGCTTTGATCCATTTAACAATTCTAAAGTGGACTTCAATGGAGACCAGTTTAGAGATTAGTTTGCCATGATCGACTCGATCGAAAGCTTTTGCAAAATCCACATAAATGACGTCAACAGCGGTACCACAATCCAATTGCCACGTCCAATCATTGAGACACTGAAGCATTGCTGTAATCGTTGATTTCCCTTCTTGGAACCCGTGTTGGCAATCGGGGATAATTTTATTCGCTTTCATGTGCTCCACCAACCTTTTACCTCTTACCAGGGAATGTCGTCAGCTTGCCATGGAACTTCGGGTTAAGACCTATATCACGTGAAAGAGCTCGAGACGTTGATCACAGGTATGTAGACTAAATGACTGTCTTGCTAAATAGATCTCCTAAGTGAGTTGTAGCCGGCGAAAGCAGCGTTTTGCGTAATCAGAGGTGCGGTTGGCAGAGCTGACAGCAGCGGCAGCGGCACAGCTGACAGCAGCGGCAGCGGCACAGCTGACAGCAGCGGCAGCGGCACATCAACTATTATATATGGTGGGATATCTGTTCAAGCCTTCCTCAACACTGATTGAACGACCTAAGAAATTTGTGAAACAAACATGCTGTTGACCAATTGCACAACTAGCCATAAACCTGAACTTACGCTAAACCGCTTCTAATCTCATGCATTGTCCAGCAAGTAGGGAAAATGTTTCGCCTGGTATTCCATTTTGAAAGCTTCGATGTGCGTTTGATTTTTCTCCATTCGCTATGCCTTTTTCTCCAGAAAGGGTAGTCCTCATTCTGCTCTCTGAATTCGGATCGCCTAAAGATAGCAGTGCGGCTACACGCGAAGAAAGGAAGATTGCTGCAAGGTTCGCTACTATTCTCCGAGAGAGTGCTGCAACATTAGTAGAAATCGCAATGGATGAAAATTTGGATGGAGGAAATTCCACTGATAACGACTCCTGCTGGAACTACAATGATGACAAGGATGGAACCCATCCAGGTCCGTTTGTTACCCCTGGTGATTATTTGTTCAACTTTGGTACGGTCGACTGCTTCGCCAGTGATTGTCAGTGATCATAAGCAGAAAAGAAGATTGCCGCAAGGTTCGCTACTATTCCTCGGAGAATAGAAGCGAACCTTGCGGCAGTTTTCCTTTCTTCGCGTGTAGCCGCACTGCTATCCTCAGGCGATCCGAATTCAGAGAGCAGGATGGAGCCTACCTGTGCTGGAGAAAATGGCATAGCGAATGAATAGAAATCGATGGCAGATCGAAGCTCTCAAAATTGAATACCAGGCGAAACACTTGACCTGCTTGCTGGACAATGCATGAGATTAGAAGCCGCTTAGCGTAAGCTTAGGTTTATGGCTAGTTGTGCAATTGGTCAACAGCATGTTTGTTTCACAAATTTTTAGGTTGTTCAATCAGTGTTGAGAAAGGTTTGGAAAGATATATAATAGTTCATTTGATTAAATTTCTGACATCCTTCACGTCATGAATAAAATATGTTACTGAAACATGTTTCCAACGTCAAATGTAAACGTCGCCATCAGCCGTTCGCTCATAAATGTGATAAAAATGAGATTGTAGGTCCTCGTGGAGGACAGGTCACAAAATGCAAAAACCCCGTCACCGGCGAGAACTGAACCTATGAATCCTGTGAAGCGAACACTCTATCACTGTGCCGCTGCTGCTGCTGTCAGCGCTGCTATAAAAAACCTCTGATTACACAACAACGCGTTTTCGCCGTCTACAACTCACTTAGGAGATTCGTTTAGCAAATTTGGTCTACATACCAGTGATCAGCGTCTGAAGCTCTTTCACGTGATATAGGTCTCAACCCGAAGTTCCATTCGAAGCTGACGACATTCCTTGGTTAGATAGCACACCCTGTGTTAGCCCCGCCCGCGCGGGCGAGTTGTCATGAGCAGGCGCTGCGACCGGCCGTCACCAGTTATATTGGATGCGTTCTATGGAAGCCCCTTCCCCTTCTTCAAATCCCCCATCTACACCACCCATCTTGCTATTTCATGAAGGCTACCTTTCTGGCTACAAGTACTTTTCTTGATAAGCAAGATGATGTCATACCGTCAAATGGATGACCAACAAAACTGCGATTTCCAACCTGCCGGTTAGTTGATTTGCTCGCTTTGATGCGTGTTGACAAATAATTCGTACTTTTTTGTTTGTCATACTTTTGCCAGATTTTCTTGCAATCCATCCGCTCGCGCTGCGCGATCGATATGGGAGCATGCCATTAGGCGTCGCTCGGGGTGAGCGATGGTATAACAAAGGCCGTAAGCTTATCACAATGTGCACATTCAATTTCCCACTTAAAAGTGGGGCTATGTTAGTATAGATCCTTATATACAGATTAGTATCGACTTTTAGAGCATAGATAAGTATTGCAGCGTCTTCAAGCTGTTTGACGAGTTTTCTTGCTCATCTTTTATCCTTTTTTCCCTGAACTCTGAACGAAGCTAACACTTATGAGAGAACGATCTCGACCCACAAATCTAAGGTAAAACAAATTGAAGCACCCTCTCTTGAATGCAACACATTTGGCATCGCTTTCATTGGCACCGCTCACACCATTATTCTAGTCGGTTACTGCTAATTCGTACATCCCTTCGAATATGGCACTAGCAGCATGCCATTTTCGAATGAAGACCGCCCCCTTGCAAAACGTAAGCTCGTCCGACACATATGCTCGCCCCGCCCTTTCGCCCTGTAAGGGGTTAAAAACCTCGTGATGAAAAGCATATAGCTTAGCATTCTAATTCGAAGCAGAACAGGTTCGAACCTAAAACAGAAGGATCTACAGTCAAAATAAGCTTGTTTTAACATGGTTTTAGTAATCGTTTGCTTTAAGAAAATTTGTATTAAATTTTCACCTATACAAAGTGTTTTAAGAAAAGGCGTCTAAACTTCAATGAGCGCAAAATAAATTACTCTTGAAAAAAAATTATTCCTAAGTTTTTTAAATCACAGGTATTCTAAAAGAGACATAGCATTTTCCGCATGGAAACATTGCTTAGTGCATTTGAACACGCAGCATCGCAACGCTTATTTGATTGATAGTGCAAAGGTTGCTCATGCGATGGCCGTGGAAATTAACGGCATCGTTTTTCCATTTTAATTGTTTTATTCGCATTTTCTCTCTTCACACATGTAAACAGCATTTACCCTATCGCTCCAGATCAGAACGCGTGCATGGTACGGAAGCATGCGCAATCTCTCAATAAAACAGAACAGCCAGTGTCTTACGTCTTAGAACTTCAGAATAAACATCAAAATATAATTTTGTTTTTGTCTAAATGATAAGAATTTTGTGTACATTCAAAGAAATGCAGTCGTTTTTTTCTTGAGACACCACGGAAAAGTGAATCTTTTGCTATAAACAAGAGCTTACTAGAACTAGAACTTAGACCACGTCTAAGGAGGATGAGTAGCTGTCCCTTCTATGTTTTCCGGATTTTATATATTTATGTCTAATTTCCTGAAGAAGGCATTTGACTCCGTCGAGACCGAAGCGGTCCTCGAAGCCCTGCTCACTCAGGGCGTGGTACATCAGAGTCCTTCGAGAGCTGTACAGTGGATTCACGACCAAGATCTCTCCATTCTACAACGACGTCGTCGTCGACGTGAAGAGAGGGATTCGGCAAGGGGATACCACATCCCCGAAGCTCTTCAGCGCCACTCTCGAAAACGTCATGCGCAAACTAGAATGGGAAGACATGGGAGTGAAGGTCGACGGACGGCAACTACATCATCTTCGCTTCGCTGACGACATCGTGCTCATAACATCCAGCATCAGCAAGGCGGAGCGAATGCTGGCCGACTTCGATCGTGTATGTGGGAACGTTGGACTGCAGCTGAATCTTACGAAGACGATGTTCATGAGGAACGGATGGGTTTCTGATGCCCCATTATCGCTCAACGAAACGAACATCTCCGAATGCTCCAGCTACGTGTGTCTGGGTCGCGAAGTCAATATGGCCAACGACCTAGCGCTGGAGCTGAGCAGGAGGAAATGAGCGGCTTTGGGAGCTTTCAAGAGCGTCGAAGAAGTCGCGAAGAAGACGAAGAACGTCCGACTCCGTGCCCACCTATTCGACTCCACTGTTCTTCCTGCCCTAACATACGCCTCAGAGACCTGGGCTATACGAAAGCAGGATGAACACGCGATCAGCGTCGCGCAGCGTGGAATCGAGAGGACGTTGCTCGGAGTGACACGACTCACGCAAGTGAAAGAAGGCTTCCGGAGTTCCGAGCTTCGCTGACGTTCGAAGGTCAGAGACGCTGTCGCATGGGCCAAGCCGTCGAAAATTAGGTGGGCCGGCCAAGTAATGCGATTCGCAGACACCCGCTGGACAAGAGCCATCACCGACTGGATTCCGCGGGATCTGAAGAGAACACCAGGACGCCCACCAACGCGTTGGTCGGACTTCTTCGTGGAAGACCTGAACGACCGATATGACGCTCTTCGTGTCCCTCGAGCGAGGAGGATCCATTGGACAGCTCTGGCATGCGACAGGGACGGATGGAGACGCTGCTGGCGCCCGCTCGAGCAAGTCGATGAACAACGGGACGACAGGTGATACAGGTGATACAGGTGATGTCTAATTTGCTTTGCAAAACGTTTATTTTATTTAAAAAAAAACGTCTGTTTTAATATGACGCTAGTGTATATAAGTAAATCCAGTGTGCATTTGATCATTCCGCATCGTTCTTCTGAGAATCACGTTAAAGTACTAGAATTGCTTTGGAAAAGCAGATTTGATACCTTTGCAAGCTCAAAAAAGGCAAATCCTGCTAAATGTGAGCTGTTAGAACACTGTTGGTAATCCTCGCCATCTGCTTTGAGAGCAGTTTGGGTCTCCAGGCTTTGCAGTTTTGCAGAAAGGAGAGAGCATACTGCAGCTGGTGGTGACAATTTAGGGCGCTTTCTATTAGGTTTTCAGAAAGCAATTTCGATTTTTGGAGAACAAATTTTTAAACGCTTGTTTTGAAAGGTTTTGCCACTGTTATTTGTTTTTGTGTGGTACATATTTTGTAGTTGTGCCGCTTGTATTGGTGCATTTTTAATTAGATAATTTTCGTCTTTATTTGTGTTTTCGGGCGCGTGTAGCGCAGTCGGAGGAGGCGCGACTGTCGCGTGCACCCAATACCAGATTCCTGGTTCGGATTTCCCGCCCAGGCCAACCAAGCCTTCCATCCCTCCGGCGTCGGTGAATTGGTACCAGACTTGTCTGGGAAGGATAAAGCGCTGACTTGTTCATCGGCTGGCCACCACAAGTCATTGTATGGCCGAATACGCATTCATGTCGCCTCCACGATATCCCGTAGAAGTAGAATGCGCTGGCGCATCCCAGAAGGGATTGACGAACGCCGTCCTTTATCCTTGCCCTTATTTGTGTTTTCAGGATCAATTTGAACATGGAGTATCAGAGAGAGCATTTTCGGCACATCTTGCTTTTCTAGGTGGCAGAACAGCAGCGGATGCTTTCCAAAAAACATTTAGTGCCAATGCCATTTCTCAGAAACCATGCGAAAACTGGTTCGCGAAATTTCATTCTGGAAAATTTTCACTTAAAGATAAGCAACGTTCTGGCCGGTCAGTAGGCCCTGATAAATATCATTTGATAGCATCAATCGAAGCTGATCGTCACACAACTGCACGACTGCACGCTGAGAAGACCAACGTGTCTATTCGAACAGTTCAAAATCATATCAAGAAACTTGTACAGGTAAAAAAGCTGAATGTTTGGGTGCCTCATCATCTGAAGGAAATCCAATTGACGCCGCGAATCAACGTCTGTGACTTGTACTTCAAACGCAATAAAGACTATCCATTTTTGAAGCGAATAGTAACTGGTGATGAGAAATGGATTGGTTACAGTAATGTAAACGATCGTTTACCATAAACGATTATGGTCAAATACGAATGAACATGCTCAAACGATGCCCAAAGCTGATCTTCATCAAAAGAAGGTCTTGCTATCAATTTGGTAGGACTACAAAGGTGTGATATATTTCGAGGTGCTTCCAAGGAACCAGAATGTCAGTTCAAATCTCTGGTGTTATCGCGAATGCGATTCAAGAAAACCGGGCAAGACCTGGGCTCACGAAAGGCACTGTTGGTCTTGATACCGGTTACTGTGTGTTGTAGTAATTGTAATTGTTTATTAGAAGTTCAATTGTGTGGTATTCATGTTAAATTTTGTTATCCTCATTTCTTTTGTTCGTTGGAAGTGTTTTCACCTGCTTCTGATAATCAACGCTATAGCCGTCTGGCGCGGAGAGTGAAGTTACCCCCTCCCGCGCGGTATACGGGTCAGTCCAAATTGACCTCTGCTACACAATAGGCGTTCACGTTCACCTCTTCCCGTCTACACTGTGCTCTACTGTTGCTGGTTGGGAATTAATGCTGCATCCACCATATAACCCTGATCTTGCGCCATCGGACTACCACTTATTTCAATCGTTACAGAAACTCTGTATGGGAAACCTTCAACGATGTGAAGGTAACAAATCTTATGTGGCACAGTTTTTAGCCGAGAAGGATGAGAAGTTTCACTAGAGAGGTGATATAAAATTACCAGAAATATGGCAGAAAGTAATTGAACAAAACGTACAAAATATATCATTGACTGATGTTGCTTCATTAGAGGAAATACATTTTTCCTGAACTGCTCAAAAATCGTAATAACTTTCTCCAAACAACCCAATGCATGCTACGTGCACCATCAAGTACTCACCGGAATACTGTCAAATTTCCCATTTGGCACGCTGTTCTCGTCAAGCAGCTCGAATTTTGCGATTTTGTTCTTCGTGTCCACCTCGACCAGGTTGTGTCGTGTCCTCACGTCAATATTCCTCTCTCTGGCAACATTGTTCAACGAATTCAGATAGGCTTCTACTCCAAAAAGCTAAAATGAGGGCGTTGTGTAGTGGATAACGGAGCAGCACAGCAATTGGAAAGAACCACTTACACGACCTAGAGCCGTAGCGTAGATGAAGTTCGTCTTGTCGCGGAACCCGCGATCCCTGACGATTTCCTCTCCGTAGTAAAGCACCTTTTGAGGGGCACCCGCACATTTGATAGGTGCGTTTGGAAATGTGAACACGCAGTTGCCAGACTAAATATGCTGTAGCATGAAGAAGCGTAAGATTTTTCACATAGAGCCAAGACAGCGGCGAATTAGGTTGAGAATTAGCTGAGCTGTTAAGAACGAACTACTGCTTCTTATAAAGCCTGGTAAAAAATTCAAAAATTATTACAATTATAAAGAAGTCAAGTAGCATCAGATCGAAAAGAGCAAATAAAATTTGATTTTTACAAGGATATTGCATTACTTGAAAAAATCCAGAACAACTTTACTTTCTCTGTCCGCATCAACGAACACCTCTCCAAACCTCGGGCTATAACCAGTGGAGTTCCGCAGGGTGGTGTTTTATCACCTATCCTCTTCAATATCTTTACATATGAGCTCGCCAACATACTTAGCGGCGAGGTGATTGAGTTCAGCGCTTTTGCAGACGAAACAACTGACCATTAACGCGCTGCAATCCTGGTCTACCACTTGGAAGTTACCGATCTCTAAAATCAAGACCAAAGTCCTACATTTGGGGAATGCCAATCCTAGGCATCAATACCATCTTGACGGTTGCCCAATCGAGAGTGTAGACAAAGTGACAGATTTGGGTTTTATAGTCACAAAGAACCTTTATTTTGATAAGCACTGTGAAGTCATTGCAAATAAAGCGATGGTGATGATCTCCACGCTGTTAAGTGCTTTGTCTTCCAAAAGACCTGAGGTCCTTATCCAGGCCCATAAGTCCTAACTAAGGCCACTCCTAGAGTACGGAACGCCAGTTTTCTCACCGTATAAGCGCTCAGTTATCGAGGAGTTAGAAAAGGTTCAGAATAGCTTTACAAGAAAGCTTGGTTTCCTGTACGATCAAATCCCCTCAAGCACAGAACGAAATTCAAATCTCGGCTTACGAAAATTATCAACAAGAAGGAAGGCCAATGACTTGTTGCAGTTATACAAGATTTTCTTCGGTAACTCTGGAGTCAAGCTGGAGGACTTGTTCTCAGTGAGAAATTCTTCTACCACGGGGAAAGGAAGTCAGGAAGATACAGGTAAATACTGCAAGACACAACTGTCGCCGGTATTTCTTCGTCAATAGGACGTTGCCTTTATTCGAAGACCTCCTAACAACTCTTGTGTTATCCTTAGCTACAACAACTTCAGGAGTCACGAACCTTCTCTGCCCGATTGATACCTTATGCCGTTCTCGTTCTTGCGTTCTTGCGCAGGCTTCATTCTTCATTCTTCATTGTTCTTCTTTCTTTTTAACCCCTTCACGACATTGTCCAACGATGTCGTCGGACACTTTTTTTTGCCGTGTGGGACAATGTCCGACGATGTCGTAGGACACTATCATAAAAATAGTTCATGGAAAATTGTCAAGCATTTGACAGCACAATATTAATTAATGAGCCCACTGATATCTACGGTCAAGACGATCCTTGGGAAACTTCATTCGTTAATGTTTTTCGTATTTAACAAATAATACAAATAAAATAGTTCAAATAATCAGCGCGGGGCAAAAATGCGCGCTGTCCCACGCGGCAGTCACCTGAAAATCGCGCGTGTCGTGAAAGGGTTAATGATGTTCTTCTTCCTACGTTTTATGGCTGTTACTGTTAGTTCGATTCCATTTAACACAAGTGTAAGCTTATGTAATAAAATATATACTAGAAAAGCTCTAATAAGGTGTGATGGCTTTCTTTACGGCGAGATTCCAAATGCGGTTATCAGGAGTAATTATTTCAGACTCTCGAGCCTAATATCTAAAAGAAAATTGTTTGATGTGTGTATGGTTCGCAAACTTTATAAGGAGCAGTACTCAGTCAACTTTTCCCAGTGTTTTACTCTATCAATAACCAGAGGGGGTCAATATAAATCGCACTTCACCAAGCCTAAGACAACGGTGTAAGTGCTAAAATTTTCACAGTTAGAGCAGGGTTAGCCTACCTACACCCTAGTAATACTACCTCTCTACCGGAATCCAAATATTGTTTCAAACGCATCAAAGCAAAACAAATTCTCTGTGCGTAGGTATTTAAGAGCTACTTTTGTTGATAGTTTTGTGTTTATTGTATTACAGTTTTATCTCACTCCTGTCTTGTACAGAGTATTTCAATAAATAAATAAATTTTAAGGTTAAATTGGGCACTTTTAAAACTAAACTAGGCAATTTTCTAAGCGAGCCTGACTTTTTTGAGCTCTACCTAAACATCGTCCTAATTAGAGAGCTTTTTCTAAATTAAAGTTAGCACTCTCCGAGACAATTGGAACAATTTTTGTTCGAAGAAAATTTGATGTGACTTTCTCTGAAATGTTTTAAGCGCAACAGTTTGAATTGGTAGGCTGTTTAAAATTCTATATTTTTAATAATTTCAGGGAAAACCTTGGTTTGAAGCTTATTTTTAGAAATTTTTTGAGTTGTTAAAGGAAAACATCGCGCAGTGCATACGAGTAGCTCGTGACCATTCTGATTTTATTGAGAGTGTAAACGCAGTTTACCTGAAACAGCTAATTGAAGATATGTTTGTCATCAATAAGCGTTTTTGATCTACTTGAAAAGTGGGTAATTCCACGCAATACAAAGAATTTTAGCTAAAAATCAAATCACAATCGTAACCTGATGGACGGGTGCATAGCGCAATCTTTTGCAGCACAAAATTGCTATCTTTAAGATCTTTGATCAACTTTAAATCACTATTTGTTTCTAAAAACCTAATTTTATTTTTTATTTTTTAATTATTATTAAAAATAATTTAAAATGTTAAATAGGATCTCCTCTATTGAGAAGGGTGAATTTAAAAATACGAAGGAAAGCATTACTATTCTCTTGGAATAAACAATTGATCATCCTTTTTGAAGAATCTCTAGGGTTAGTTCCTGTTTGCCATGCTTTCTCTTGTATCACTCCTGTGGACTTCATACGCACCTCTACACTATTCAGCTCTTGGTAGGTCTTGGTACAGTGGTGTGGGGAGAAATTGGAGCAAACTCCCGGTGTATCGAGGCCTTCTGGGAGACCTTTGATCTGTAATGAGAAATGAATGGAAGCCGTCATGATCTAGAAAAGCTTCCGAGCCTACGTACCATATCCCATCTGAGCTGAACACCAGTTGCGACAAGCATGTAGTCGTAAGTAACATAGTCGCCATTACTGTAAAAACAATAGTATTGCATTGAAATAGATCAAAGATGCCCTCCAAATAATATAGCCCTTCTTGATTAGTTCTATTCGAAGTTTTAAGTTGTGCAATAAGAACATCTTCGAAAGGGATTTATACGACTTAACAGAAAAGCTAGAATCAAGGAATTATAGAAGGACAACTTTTTTTGTTTCTCTCGAAACATCTCCTCAAGCGAAAGGAATGAGAGTTCATTGCTAAAAATAGTTTCCAACGATTATGTTTGATGTTCCCCTTGAAAAAATTTCTTCAGTTGGTCTATCTCAACAAGGAACTGATATGAACCACATTCAGCCTACTTCAATTCCGTGAGGTGGACATATAACTGCAAAAAGCGTCTCCGGGAGCCGGATTCATCAACGATTAACCCAGAAGAAAGTGGGGTAGGGGAAGCAAGTCATCGTCTGACGATTCAACAGGCATGTTACTCACTCATTCACGGGTATGCTGTCAGAAGAAGGATACTTGACGATCCTCGTGGGCATCTCCGTAAACCCACGACGATTTCTTTACCTTTACCCCAGACTGATGACTCCAGCCCAGGTATAGCAATGCTGGTTTTCATTTTAAAAAACCTCGCTCCTTCGTCATTATACCGCAAAATTCAGTAGCGACACACAGAGCAGAAGTTGCATGTCAGACTTTTCTTGCTATCCATAACCTCTCATGGTGTCACAAAACGTCGGATATCAGAGTATGGGTTCCCGGCCTCCAGTTACGATTCCCACCATCACACTACCGGTTGTTTTCGCAACCATCTCATGTACCGAAATACTGACGAATTCCTAGAAGGACCCAGCGCTCCAATGCTACAAAGAAGGAATGTTCTCGAGTATCCCTGGCTGCGCCTCCAACATACCAAACGGGGTATCGGTAGCCGACTCATACCGGCTCAAATGTATACGAAGTTACCTCAGTTTCACAGTGTTCTTCCTTGGTTCGAATTTCACCACACTGTCTTTAATCCATACGGTATTCGGATGAATCAGATCCTTTTCCTTCCTGGTGTTCATCTCCAGAGTCATCCACCCGCCGCCGACCATTGTGAATCCGGGCTGATAATAGTGGACCTGCAAAAATCGTTAGAGGCGCCGCCTGCCCATTTAGCTCAGAAAACCAGGATACGGTAGCTTCAGTTGGATTGACTGTTTCACCAGCTGGCAGAGCTGACCTCGTGCGGCTCCACGACTCCGACAGAGTGTTTTGGGAGCTTTCGGGCGAACTTGTGACTTGCACCCATTCCAGCAGCACCGCCACCAACGACCAGTAACCGGAAATGCTGTCCTGAAACTCGCATATGGGCTTCCATGAATGGCAGCACGTCTGATGAAAAAGCTTAGCTAAAAGTCCTCGATTGAATCTTGAACTAAAGATTCAGTAACCACTGTTCTAAGTAGATATCTAACGAGTTCCCGGTGCCCCACTTTCACAATCGTGAAATTGGTGTCGTGAAAGAAGATATCCGCTGAGGAGCGTCTATAGAACGCTTGCACTTGACCTTAATTTCCTATAGTTCTTCCCAGAGACTTTTTTCTTTGCGCAACCCTGTGGAACGACCTTCTCTAATAAGCTTCCAGGCGTGAGACCTAATGCAACACTGCAAAACTGCTGCTGCACTTGCACGTTCTTGTATGTATTTGAACTTCGAAATTAGGAGCCCGGCTATACATATTTAACAAAGAAGACGTAAAATTTTTCGAAAAATTACATGAACAGAGCACGAGTTGTTATTTAACCACTTTTAAGGTCTTCTCAAAGAAGGCAAGATGTAAAGTAATTTCGGTACTTGTCGGGAAGTTGCCTCTGGACATCATAAAGGATAAAAGGATAAAGGACGGCGTTACTCAATCCTTTTTTGGGATGCGCCACGCATTCTACTTCTACGGGATATCGTGGAGGCGATTTGAATGCGTATTTGGCCATACAATGACTTGCGGTGGCCAGCCGATGAACAAGTCAGCGCATTATCCTTCCCAGACAAGTCTGGTACCAATTCACCGACCATGGAGGGATGGAAGGCTTGGTTGGCCTGGGCGGGAAATCCGAACCAGGAACCTGGTATCGGGTGCACGCGACAGTCGCGCCTCCTCCGACTGCGCTACACGCGCCCCTGAACAGCATAGGCCGAATAATAGAGAATCTCCATGATGCGAGCAATTTTGACAAAGGTACGTTAGGTGAGTCATATCCTGGGGCCGAATTCATCAACGACTTACAGAGATTTAACGGAGAAATTACAGCAGAAATTTCTGAAACAAAAACGCGAATTAATGCGACTTATCAACAGGCGATATGGTGAAATGTTGGCGTTGTAGGGATTTTCCGTTGTAATTTCTCCGTTAAATCTCCGTAAATCATTGATAAAAAAACTGACCCCTGGAGCTTCTTTCACGCATTCCCGACAAGCACCGCATCTATGCAGAGCTGATAGGATCTTCACATTTTTAGATTCTTTCGTTCTGACGGTGCCATTGGAGGTGGCGAATGAAGATACCCTTTTCATGCCAAACTGGGCAATTTTCAAATTAAATTAGACATTTTTTACGTGAAATTGTGCACTCTTTCAAACAAGCTTGGCGCCTCTGAAATAAAGGTGAACGTCTTCCAAATAAAAGTAGCTCCTTTCATATGAAGCTAGAGACTCTCCAAAAGGTTGAAGTAATTTTTGTTCAAGGAAAATTATTATAACTTTCCTTACAGTTTTAACTCATTTGCCCTACGAGTAAGCACATTGTTCAAAATATTAAAAAACTCACATTCCTTGGTAAAAATAATGGATTGAAGCGTCTTTTAAAGAGCAGGAAGGCGGCCATTTTTAGTGCCAAAAGGAGTGACTGCGCCATGCTTTCATCGAAAACGTCACGATTTTTATTCAATTGATAGCAAAATTTTTGTTTGCGTGGAGTTTCACACCTGTTAACGATACATAAAACAATGGATAAATAACGGCGTTATTCAATCCCTTTTGGAGCACACTCTACTCCGACGGGATGTCGTGGAGGCGATTTGAATGCGTATTTGGCCATACAATGACTTGCTGTGGCTGCGGTGGCCAGCCGATGAACAAGTCAGCGCTTTATCCTTCCCAGACAAGTCTGGTATCAATTCACCGACCCCGGAGGGATGATTCTTGGCTGGCCTGGCGGGAAACCCGAGCCAGGAACCTGGTATCGGGTGCACGTGACAGCCGACGCCTCCTCCGATTGCCCTACACGCACCCTATAAAACGATACAACAAAAACAATTGTCAACAACACCACATTCTCACTATCCCACTTTGACTATTAATGTGAGCAGTGTTTACACTATCAATCAAAAAAAAAATCGCAACGAGATTCTTAAGTGTACGGCTCGATCTCGTTTTTAATGCACTAACTGATTGCTACCTTGATGAGCTTTAAAACGAATTTAATTTATTGTTTTTTCTAAAAAAAATATAAAATTATTACACATTCGGCAGCTAAACTAAAAAATTTCAAATAAAGTTTTACCAAAATTTTCATTAATTTTCAAGTTTTTGAACAAAAATTATTCTAACCATCTCGAGGAGTCTGCCGTTTGACCTGCAAGAAGGTCGTTTCAATTTGGAAGACGTTCACTTTGAATTCAGAAGCGTCAGTTTGGTTTGGAAGTGTATCTAGTTCGACGCGAAAATGGTATATTTGTAGAGCTGACTGCAACTACCGTTTTAGAAACTGACTCTGGCTGGAATTTCGATCACTTATTCTAAAGCGGCCAACTTAGACTAGGAGGATTCCATCCATCGCTGTCAATTGAATTGTCTATTTATATAATAAGGCAGTAAATTTTGGTCATTATAGGACGTATTGACAATGGACATGAAGAAACCATAAAATTATTGAACTGAAGACAAAAATTGGTGCGATACTAACCGTGAAGCGCTATACTGAGTTTCATAGCGCTGGCTTCTCGGTCCCAATCGCTTCCTGAACAGTAAAATCAAAACGAAAAACCGACAGGCCACACGAGCGACCAATCCTTCACCAAGCCGATACAACACTCAAATGTGGGGACTGCGCATCTGGAGGCTACAAAACGGTAAATGGCCGCGGAAAAATTTCGCATAACAATACTGTTCAAACAAATTTACTATATCAGGCACTTCAAAGGGGCAACTGTGGAAAAACTTCACCGCACAGCAGCGCTTACGTAAGGCCCCGTTTATACTTCGTCGCCGCGCAACGCGATGACCACGCAATGAGGCCAAATTGATTGATCGCGTCGCTCGGCGTCGACGCCAGCTGTCCGGAAGCTGTCCGGAATGAATCACGTGAGCCCGCGATCAATCGCGTCGCCCAGCGTTGGATCGCGTCGCGCTCGAAATGGGTGCGATGCGATGGATCGCGGTGGAATGGGGCGCGGTTTGGCTCCGATCAGCTGATTTTCGCAATGCGGCCCCGCACTTGCTCTTGATTTTTTGCCTTATTTTCTTCAGAGACCCCTTTATGTGTTTTGGGCTTTCTCCGTAAACTTTCAATCCTGTTTCAGGTCTAGGGAGCCCGGATTCCCTGGATCCCTTCCGATAGGCATATCCTCTGGCGTATCCAGGACCCACTGCTGACCTAGCCATGGCTCGTGAGCGCTAGAGGCGTACTCGTCCGGTGACCTTTAGGATCAGCAGTGCCTCGAGACTACCAGAGGCTTGTCCCTGAGTCATCCGTTCAAATCGTGTCACCCGGCGATGGAAGTATAAACGGGGCCTAATGTGAATGAAGAACTGACAAGACCGAAGACTGTGAGCAGCCCAAAACTATTACGGACAGGTGTAAATAGAACGGCAGATCTGTTCATTTGTCTTCCTTACCCTGCGTCAAATAAGAGATATCGACGAAGGGCAAAGGTCGGTACTAATCAATCCGTCAACGTGCCAATGCGCCATGCATTCCACTCCTGGGAGATATCCCACAAGCTATTTGAGTTCGTATCCGAGCTGAGCACTGACTACTTGTGGTGTTCGCTCTCGTATAAGTTTTGCATGATGCTAAAGCGGTTCCTTACGAATTCATTGTGGAGAGTAGAGGACTTGGTTGAACTGAGTAGAACCCAGACCTTGAATCTTGATTTCTCCAACTGCGCCACCTGAGAGGGCTAGCATCAATGAAGCTATTGTAGCTTGTCATCAGCTCTAGTTTTTAATCACAAGTTGTTTCTCATTTATGTTTTTCGGAAAGGGTCATAAAATAGAAAGTCCTCCGACATCTTCTATCCTGGAGCAGAGCAATGAATGCAAAACCCATAGTCCCTAACGTCTTCCTGATCAGATAAGTGAACGATGCTTTATGTACATAAAAACGCCTGCTTTTGGTTCTTTAAGGTGCAACATAAATATTAGGTTGTCCCATATATCCTGCAGTTTTTTCAACGATTCACTGCAGATTTCGCCGGCGGTCTCTTGCATAGCGCTGCACAGCATTCGAAAGAGAATGATTTGCTCTATCAGGCGGTATATTGTATTTTTTTATCATGGATTTATTACTTTTGTTAAATGAAAAGCGTTGGAAATGTTAAATGGTTGTTAAAGAAAAGCGAAAAAGAGAAAAAGTGGCCATCTGCGCAGTCGCTTCTCTCCGCATAGGTTTGTAATTTTTTGAGCAGATTTTTACAGCGTTTGAAAGACAATGTTCTTTACTACAAGAATATGTGTTAGTGCTATTTGCTCATTTGTCCTTTATTGATTTTTAGGTCATCAAATTGGGACGTCCGAAGGAGAATGTTTATTTTTGCCGACAGCTCCTGCTCTGTGGTTAGATTTTTGGGTTGATGTTATATGTCATTCGAAAAAAAATTTCTTGCTCTATTAGAATATGTGTCGCATTTATTGATTTCTTTTGAATATCAACAAAATGCCAAAAAGAGAAAAATCGTCTTCACCAACAACTTCTTCTCCTTCTTCAGTTGTTGATATTCGACAGAAATCAGCGTGAGCCAATAAGCGCGACACAAATTCGTACTGAGCAAGACATCCTCTTCCAAACGACATATGACACCAAGCAAAAAAGTCCAACCACAGAACCGGAGTTTTGGTAAAAATTCGGATGGAAAAGTCGGAATTCCCAATTTGATGGACTAAAAATTAATAAAGGGCAAGTGAGAAAATAGGACCAACACATGTTCTTGTAGTACAGAACATTGTCTTTCAAGTGCTATAAAAAACTGCGCAAAAAAATTGAAAACCTAAGCGGAGAGAACAAGTGCGCAAATGGCTACTTTTTCACTTTTTCATTTTTCACTTCAACGACCTAAAAATGGACAAAATTCAGGATGAAAAAAGAAATGCAATACATGGTCTAATAGAACAAATCATTTTCTTTCGAAAGCTATGCAGCGCTCAGCAAGTGTCCGCCGGCAAAATCTGCAGTGAATCGTTGAAAAAAGACGGCGAAGACTTATGGGACAACCTAATATGAAAAATTATTAAGTTTTATTTTTATAAAAACTTCAATATGCGATGGGTCTTCTTCCATGGTTTCTGTACAGATGCGGTTTCCTTAGAAATTTTTCGTGAGTTCGCACAGAAACAGAAGGATCGCTAAGATAGGTAGTGTGCAAAGGAAAGAGAGCAGTAGGTTTTAGATCAGCCATCGCTATTCTTACAGAGAATACCATGCAGAATAAAATAGTCCAGTTCCAGCTGATTTGTATGTCAATACTGGCCAGTTCAGGAAGCCACATGTGATCATGTAATGTTAAAATGTTGGAGAGAAATCAATGCGGGTGCAAAGAAACACTGAAAGGGAACGTCTATACCTGCCGCGTTTGCAGTGAATAGCCACAGGATGTGTGAACTCTGAAGGGCAGGTATTCAAAGCGTATGTCTCTCCGACCTAATTACTGGATGCAGGACACATCAAAACAACAGGCGGTACGGACGGCAGAGTGTCATAGGTGGTTGACGCTGACCAGAAGATCATGTGTAAACCGCTATCAGTTTTCCGCTGCAGAGAAATTATGTGAGAAATCCTTTCGTACTATTCGTTTCTCTTGAGGGAGTGAGTCTGACTGATAATAGCCTCTTAACCCGAAGGAATACTAAAAAAAATCAACTAGTTCGAAGTTTGCGTAGAAAAGAGTGAAGAAAGCAAGAACTGAAAACACCGGTATATGTCGCGTAGGGTGAGCAGCATTGGTAGGTGGGAACGCCTAAACCGATCAAACCGCATCGAATGGGCAAATGGGCATATGCCATTCAGAGAGGGCGTATTCCATCGGTACCCTGATGGGCTGGTATGTGTTTGGCCTGTGCTGTGCTTGGTTACTATTGGCTGGCGTGCTCCCACCCACCAATGCTGCTCAGCTATGCGACATGTATCGAAACGGCTCATACTGCTAGACAGAAGGAAGGCTGATTCGAGCAGCATATTCAGGCATTGAACGTCAAGAGAGTAATGCAAGGGCGAATATCTTGAAGAATACTGTAACCAGCACTGGAGTGCGCTCATCTTTGAAAAGGCCAAGACTGCCGCTGCTATCAGAAAAGTCACCGAACTCATTAACGACGACGGCTGACTGACTTCCCTTCGAAGTTAGCCGGCGCTCCGCTCCACCTCTTCCCCACCGCCGCTCACCTACGTGACAATCACGAGATTTCTCTCGTCACCGTCACCTCAGACCCAGCGGTGGAGCTGTGGGAACCGGCTTTGACATTCCACAACATCATGCCGGTATGTACGCACGTCGCCGCATCAATCAATTGCAGGCTATTTTTTAAAGATCACGTCACTCGAGTAGGAAATACACAACAAGAAAGAGACCGCTCGGTTCAACTCCGCTTCGCAAATCGTCATCCAGACTTGCAAAGCAACGCAAAAGATAAGCGCAAGTTGATAAAAACCAGCACTGGATGCGATATATGGCGAGTTTCCATTGCCGAGAAGACACCTTTGAAGGTGCGCTCCGCTTCAAAAGAGAAGCGCAGAGTTAGGTAAACGAAGATCACTTACAGCTCAAGTGGGAATACTTCTAAATCGAAGTAGAGACCTTCTAAATCAAAATTGTCTTGGTTATGGATTCAAAGCCCTGAACGACCGCTATGACGCTCTTCGCGTCCCTCGAGTGAGGAGGATCCATTGGAGCACTCTGGCACGCGACAGGGACGAATGGAGACGCTGCTGGCGCCCGCTCGAGCAAGTCGATGATCAACGGGACGACAGGCGACAGGTGATACAGGTGATGGAATCAAACTGAAGATGCCTCAAGAAGGTTGCCGCAAGGAGTACGTTAATCTTCCCATTTTAAAGCGACTACAAAAGTGGTCCAAGAAATATGACCATACTGTTTGGCGGCCAAAACTCTCTTATGCGCCTGCTGTGAGAATGTTTCAAAAGTTGCTGCAAAATGTAGAGAACCGGAGATCTTTCGGTGCATCACACGAAGAGATTGCGCCATGCGTTCACTCGACACGCATGTCGCAATCCCATCTTATGACTCAGTATGTCTGTTTGATTACTACATGCACAGTTGCTGTTTTCGCCGAACTGCTAAGTGGTAAAATGGTTTCTCAATTTTCAGTTTCACAGCGAATTCTTCGCTGCTGTTTCAGTCGAATACTAAATTTATACATAAACCAAAAACTGGTAGTAAGTTACGAATTTAATGAATATTCAAACGATGCAGGCCTTTTGTTAAAATACATGCGGGGGCTAAAGTAAAGGTTTTAAATCTACACTTTTTTCGACTTTCTTAAAACGTATAAAGGTTAATCTGAATGATGTCTTATTCGCAAGAACGCATGAAAAAGAGAAATAGTTTAGTAAGTAAACTGTTCAACTTGAGCTGAAAACTACTAATAAATATTGAATCACTGCTGGTTAACATTAGCAGAAAAAGCCTTGCGAGAATTTAGTTGTGTAGCACTATAGGTCAGGTGATTCTTACGATTTACGGTTTACGATTTACGAAATTTCAAATTCCATTTACGTACGTACACCCATGCTCGGAGTGACACGACTCACGCAAGTGAGAGAAGGCCTCCGGAGTTCCGAGCTTCGCCGACGTTCGAAGATCAGAGACGCTGTCGCATGGGCCAAGTCGTCGAAAATTAGGTGGGCCGGCCACGTAATGCGATTCGCAGACACCCGCTGGACGATAGCCGTCACAGACTGGATTCCGCGGGATGTCAAAAGAACACCAGGACGCCCACCAACGCGTTGGTCGGACTTCTTCGTGAAAGCCCTGAACGACCGACATGACGCTCTTCGTGTCCCTCGAGCGAGGAGGATCCATTGGACCACTCTGGCACGCGACAGGGACGAATGGAGACGCTGCTGGCGCCCGCTCGAGCAAGTCGATGATCAACGGGACGACAGGTGATACAGGTGATACACCCCTGTCTGGCACGCGACAGAGTGGATGGAGACGCTGCTCGCTTGAGCAACTCGATGATCAACGGGACGACAGGTCAGATGACACAGTGATGGCTGGAGGTGGCTTGCATGTTTATTTGGTCCATAGATTGACTTGTGGTGATAAGTCTGCCAGTGTTTTATCATTCTTCAAAGTGCTTCGCGCCAAGTGAGAATCTGTCTCCTGGAGCCCAATTCATCAACGTTACAGCGGTAACATTCTACATCGGATTTGCAATACGGCGGTCTTACAGAGAAACTAAAGCGAATTCTGACTCATCAAAAACGCTGTGAAAGTAACAGGGTCTAGAATTCGACCGAGAACTGCTACGCCGTATCTTTTAGGACCTGTTCATACTTCACGACAAGAGCGACAAGAGCGACAAGAGCGACTGGAGCGACGGATGTAGTGTGGTGTACGTAAATAATTACGCATTTCACACTACATTTGTCGCGGACGGAGTGTGGAGAACGCAATTATTTACGTACACCACACTACATCCATCGCCCCAGTAGCTCCAGTCGCTCTTGTCGCCTTTGTCGCTCTTGTCGCTCTTGTCGCGAAGTATGAACAGGCCCTTACAGGGAATTTCACAGAGATTTCACCGCTAAGATTGCTGTTAAGTCATGATTTTCGGTTGTAATTTCACTGTTAAACTGCTGTAAGTCATTGATGAATCTGGCCTCAGAATTTTAAAATGTTAGGTTGATGTGTTAACGAAGCGAATGTTTGAATCAATTCTGACAAGACTTCTAACTTAGTTGGTCGCACGCTGATATCAGCGCATGGCTACTTCAACCTGTACATCTATGTACAGCACCCATCGACATCTATGTATTCTGTTACCTCGGGTTCACAAGCCCTCATCGAGGAAGTCGCCAATGAAGGCGATACTAGACAGCGCCTGTAGTGTAGTGGCATAGAATCCTGTTCAGATAGCAAGAGGTGCGGGTACGAGAACCGCATAGTGCGTTGTTTTTTTTTGTGACAAACTATAAACGAATAATCGATTAGCGATGACGAGTGAGAATAGGACACTTTCCGATAAGCCAACCGCTTCCAATAATCTCCAAGGTTGACGTTCTCGACCAAAGTGCGTTCAACAATTAATAAATGGAGCAGTGGGACGACATAAAGCGTCTCTATCGTCTAACCTGGAGTTGAAAGTGATGCGGTCTGGAGACTTACTACAAGGACTTATTAGGTTGTAACGAAATAAATGGCACTGAACCACTGTAAATTTAAACAGTTGTTAAACAGTCTCGGCTTGTAAGCAAGTTTATTAATCGAAATAAAAACCTTCTGATTCTACACATCTTTGCCAACGTGACACAAGCTTTTTTATCCCAGTAGCATAAAAATCAGAAGTTCTGGAGCTGACGAAATCTTCGAAGGCGCTTTCGGCATCCTGTTGGTATTTGAATGTTTTCCCTACCAAGAAGTCGCCAAGATGCTTGAAGAAATGGTAGTCTGTTGGGGAGAGGTCGGGAGAAAGCGGAGGATGTGGTAGAGTTTCAACGCTCAGCTCATTCAATTTCTGCAACGCCATTCGTGCTACATGGGGGCGAGCATTGTCGTGCAGAAGGAGAACTCGCCTTCGGTTTACCAAGGCCGGCCGGATATCCTTCAAATTTTTCACCATTTCTTCAATTTCAATGCAGTACTTCTGTGCCGTGATGGATTCACCGAGAGGGAGGGAGCTGTGGTGAATAATTCCCAGCGAACACCACCATACTGGCACCATTACTTTCTTTTGGTGCAATTCCGGCTTCGCAAAAACCTTGGGGCTCTCATCGCTGTCCACCCACTGTGCCGATCGTTGCATATTGTCGTACATTATCCATTTCTCGTCACAGGTTGCGATGCGATCAAGGAATGGGTCCGTTTCGTTGAAGCAGTGCGGACGAGATCTCATATCGTCGGTTTCTTTGCTCCTCAGACAGCTCGTGAGGCACCCATCTTTCCAGCTTTTTGGTCTTTCCAATTTCCTTCAGATGCCGGGCAGCTGTGTTGTGACTGACGCCAAGAACCTTCGCTATCTCCCTGGTACCTTTGTGTGGATCCTTCTCTACCACATCTCTCAGCTTGTCCTCATCAACATCACTATGCCTCCCACGACATTCATGTCCTTCCAAGCTCTCATCTCCATTCCGGAACTTCTGATACCAACGATACGCCGTCCGAATTGTGGAACATCCTTGACCGAATGCGGCGTTGATCTTCTCGTCCGCCTCCTTAGCTGTAGTGCCCAGCTTGAATTCATACAAGTAAATGCCTCGGATTACCCTTTTGTCCCTCTGCAAAAAAGTCAATGAAACTCTAAAGTTTTCCCACTTTTACATAGAAAATTTGATACTCACCGGTAGAGCAATGTTTGCGCTTCTAAATGATATGCCACATGTTACGGTTTGTTCTTGATCAAACGCGTAAAGACGCGCCAAAAAATGGCGCGAGCCAGTGCCATTTAATTCGTTACAACCTAATACAAGGAACGGTACCCAACTCATGGTGAGCTTTTGCGATGCTATTTTGAAAGGATGTTGGGCAGTGTGGGCGGAGTACAGAATCACAGTTACTTTTTGCTGAGCGCTTTTTTAAAGGCCTGAAAAGAACCGTGAAAACGGAGGTGCAACGCTCATCAACCCCATGACATCACCATGAGATGTGCCTCGATGGCGCAGTTGGAAGGAGCGCCGCCTGATAGAAGCACACCGGCGGCTTTTGAGTTCGTGTCCGCGTACTGTCAATGCTTTTGCACATATTAGTTTTTTTTGTTATTACGCCTTCTCATGCTGACAGAAGTCAATTATAGGTAATCAATGCTTACAACAAACCAAGTCTGTTTAGTTGCGCCTTCATATCTGTTAGTTTTTAAGCGATGCCTATCTGCACCATATCGTTTCTCTGGAAATAAAAGGTCCTATTGCTCTTTCATTTTAGTCAAGAGCTATGGGACAAAACTATGAAACAAGTAAACACAAGCGTTTGTCACACCATCAGCATCTTACAAAAGCCGGTGAGGAACAATCTTCTCAATCTTCGCCAAGGTCCCGTTTTCACCTTTGAAATCCAGTGCAAAGGTAAAAAGTAGTCAGCCGACAGCATGTTCAGGTGATACCGACATTTTTAGTACACTGATTTGAAGATATGGGCCAGGTTCATAATATTCAATCCTAAGATATGCCTATTTATGTGCAGTTACGGTATTACTGGTAATATGGTACGATATGGTGGGGTGAATTGACAGTCTTGGTTTGTTGTAAGCACTGACGGCCTAAAATTCACTTCTGCAATCATGAGAAAGTGTAATAACAACAAATCAAGATGTGCAAAAACATTGGCAGCACGCGGACTCGAATCAAAAGCCCACCGGTGGTCTGCTACGAGGCGGCACTCCTACCAATTGCGCCACCGAGGCACATCTCGTGCGGGATGTCATACGGGTTAGTGAGTGTTGCGCACACGTTTTCACACCTCCACTTCAGTCTTTAAAAAGCGTTCAGCAAAAACTAACTGTGGTCTCTGGAACGGCTCACACGGCTCTAAATCCTGTGAGAATAGCATAGCAGAAGCTCACCGTGAGTTGGGAATCCATCTTTGTTATTAGGCAGCAATTATATGATGGCCAGCTGATATAAGTACTTATTTATAACAAGAAAAACCTCATTCGATCCCCTTTGTAAGCACCAGATTTTGCAAAGTTCATGAGGAAACCCCTTGAAATGAAAATGGATCCAAGTTTTCAACATGAATGCAACGTAAATGCGGAAGTATCCCACCAATTCACCTCCTCATTCTCTATTTATGTTTATTTATTCTGCACATACGTAACTAGTCGATATATCGAAACGGAGAGAGGATGGAAATGTAAATTCTTGCATGTTAAACTACCGAAGTGAATGGCATTTCAACTGAGAAAGAGAGCAGGAACAGATCTCAGCGGTTCGGTTCTTCAGTACCGACGACGTTGTCAACACAGTGGCCACACGGTTTGCAGCCAATCGATATAAAAAGAGATTCGGCAGACGTGAAGAGCGGCAGCAGCACGGAGAGTTGGCTGTCAATCGAGCAGGTAAGAAAGTGATCGAGCAGACGCCTGCAGCTACAGAGCGAAGGTGGAGAGAACACATTGGTCTCTGATGCCGAGCTGCGAACGGTTGCCCTTTAGTAGTGCAGCGGTGATCATACATATTTTCGTGAACCGAGCGGGCTACGAGTACGTGCGCCTGAGCTAGAACAATCTACTACCTGTATCAATGTGCTAACACATTTGCTTAAGCCGGGAGCGGCTGGAAGAGTGGCTATATGCTGTTACAGGATGTATTGTTGCGATCAAAACTCTTGCCTCGAGGATATCGCGGATGTTACGTGCGGTCAAACAGCGCCGGTGGTGTAAGGCGAACATCGCTGCCCGGAAAGCAGAGGATGCGGGTTCGAGTCCCGCCTGCCGCAAGAGTTTTGATCGCAACAATACATCCTGTAACGGCATATAGCCAATCTACTACCTATTTATGTTCCTGCTTTAAGGCCTATGTCATACCACCGCTTACCCCGAGCGAAGCCTAATGATAAGCTCCCAGGTATCGATCGTGCGAAGCGATGAGTCGATATGGGAACCTATCATTAGGCTACGCTCAGGGTGACCGATGGTATGACATAGGCCTAAGGAAATTCGTTAGGAAAACCCTCCGACTAGAGTCTGCTTGTTCCCGTGGTGCTTGACTCTTTCTTCTCAGATCACATGACTCATCTTCTCAGATTCCTAACAGATCACGAATTTTTGTTTATTAACAAGCTTCAATCTATTTTGTTTGTTGTGTTGCTCCTGTTGTGTTTTTTGTTTGTGTTTGAGTGTTTTTTTTACATTCGCACACATAGCTAACCATGTGATAAATATCAAATAAGACGAAATATCAAGGTTGAACGCTTATAAAATGCGTTGTATTAATGTAAGATATGCTATAAAGATCGAAGAATCTAATCCACTTTTCGTGGTCATCGGAAGCGCCATAATACCGCGGCAATGGGTTTTATGACTTGTATCTCGGAAACGCTATACGGAATGGAATCGAAAGCAGGTTTCAATAAAGGATAAAAGGATAAAGGACGGCGTTACTCAATCCCTTCTGGGATGCGCCAGCGCATTCTACTTCTACGGGATGTTGTGGAGGCGACATGAATGCGTATTTGGCCATACAATGACTTGCGGTGGCCAGCCTATGAACGAGTCAGCGCTTTATCCTTCCCAGACGAGTCTGGTACCAATTCACCGACCCCAGAGGGATGGAAGGCTTGGTTGGCCTGGGCGGGAAATCCGAACCAGTAACCCTGGTATCGGGTGCACGCGACAGTCGCGCCTCCTCCGACTGCGCCACACGCGCCCAGGTTTCAATATTAGCAAAAAAATGTCAAAACTCCTGCAGCAAAGTTTTGAAATAAGACGTTCATTGTAGAGATAACACAATGTAATAATGAGAGCCTTGATCAGAAAACGTGATCGTTCAAAAGAGTAGATAAAAATACCAATAAATAAATAAAAACTGAAATCGACACTAGTTAAAAGTTCCGACTCTACCGACACGACTTGGGTCGAAAAAATTTTTTTGTTAAAACTTTGTCGAGGGGAGGAGGCAATTTGGGGTGCTGAACACGAATCCACTTTTACACAACAAAAATCCATTACAACTTTTTAGCGCCAGGCCAAACGATCACAGCAGAGTCCTACCGTAAGGAAATCGACGAAATGCACCGAAAATTGCGTCAACTTCAGCTAGCTAGGTCATTGGTCAGCAGAAGAGGCCCGATTCTTTTACACGCTAACCACACGTTTCACAAAACACTATTCGAAAATTGAACGAATTAAGGGCTGAAGTTCTGCCTCACCCGCCATATTCTCCAGACCTCTCACCAACCGACTCCACCCTTTCAAATAATTTCGGAACTTTCTCGCTGGTAAAACCTTCACCAATCAGGTCCTCGCCAAAATAGCTTTCGGGAATTTTGTCGAATCTCGACCACCTAATTTTTTCGCTGATGGAATAGCTCGACTGGTGGTCCGTTGCAAAAGTGAGCTGGTTCGGACGGAGCTTATTTCGACTAAATCGGAGAAGATTTAAAAAAGTTATGGTAGTTCAAAATGAAGCACTCAAAACGCTGAGAACTTTCCGGACAACCTAATAGCACCTCTATCACCACCCATGTGATGAAGGCCTTCAGATTGAACAACATTCAGCAAACAACAACAATAACAACAAGAGCTAAATTTACTACGGTAAGTTGGACTTCAACTTTAAAATTCAAACGTCAAAGCATGTTCACTTTCTAGTGTTATGTTTTAATAAGAATTTTAGGCGGTGGGTTCTACTTCTTCTTCTTCAGCGTTTGTCCCGCATCGTCGCGGGGTCCGCTCTTCTGGTGTTACGACGCCACCTTTCCCGATCCTGCGCTTGATCAGGGTGGACTCCAGCTACTTTCATGTCCGTGTGTAACGTATCGGACCAACGCTGCTTCGGGCGTCCTCTAGGCCGCTTTCCAGATACTTCCAACTCAAGGCCTATCTTGCGGTCTCTGTCTTCTTTCCCACGCAGAACGTGGCCGCACCATCGCAAGCGAGCTTCGCGCATCTTGTCCGCTATCGGCGCGACACCGAACTTCTGCCGAATAGCATCGTTTCGAATGCGGTCCATGCGGGTGACTCCAGCCGTCCAGCGCAGCATCTTCGTCTCCATGACGCTGAGGCGCGTTTCAACTTCCTTAGTCGCAGGCCAACACTCAGCGCCGTACATCGCTACTGGCCGCACGACGGCTCTGTAAATCTTCGACTTCAGGTGCTCTGGGATCTTTCTATCGCAGAGCACGCCAGTCAGCGAACGCCATTTGGACCAAGCTGCACTCACGCGTGAGTTCACTTCAACCATAAGACCGCCGTCAGAGGCTATTGCTGATCCCAGGTATTTAAACACCGAAGTGCGTACAAGTTCAGTACCGTTAATCTTAATGGAGCCGGACTCGTTCACGTCAGTCGTTAGGTACTCGGTCTTCTTGACGTTCAGTTTGAGTCCGAACCTCGCCAGACGGTCGCACCAAGCTTGCACCTGCCGCTCGAGATCGTCTTTCTCTTCGCAAGCGAGCATCACGTCATCAGCATAATGCAGCGTCCATGGAACAGGCTGCTGAAGATCTCGCGTAATGGCATCCATGACGACAGCAAAGAGGAGTGAAGAAAGCGCAGAATCCTGGTGCACCCCAACAGAGATGGAAAACTCTATTGAGGTTCCAGCTGCAGCTTGCACTCTACTCTTTGGGCAAGAGTAGAGCATCCGCACCCACTCTATAAGTTCCTCAGTTACGTTATGTCGTCGCAAGGCGTACCATATAACCTCACGCGGTACGCGGTCGAAAGCCTTCTCCAAGTCGAGAAAGGCGATATGCACCGGCTTCTGCCTCTCGCGATGCTTCTCCACCAGGAGGCGGGCGGCGTGTATAGCATCAATGGTCCCACAACCAGACACAAAGCCGCACTGGTTGTCGGAGAGCTTGACGATTTCACGGATTCTTCTATCGAGGATTCGCTCGAAGATCTTCATGCTATGCGAAAGCAAGCGAATCGGACGGTAATTGCCCTTCTTCTTCCAGATCGGAATCGTCGTACTGTTGTGCCAACACTCCGGTACTTTCTTCTCCTTTACTACCTGGTTGAAGAACTCAGTCAACCACTCAGTGGTGGGTTCTACTAACATTTCAAATACTCGTAGCCTCCCTCGTCTGCAATATTACAACGAAATCGTTGTCTAGAATTGTAACTGTTCGCTCTTCGAGTCTACGGAAATGATGAAAACTGAAGGTGAATAAAAAAGGGACAGATATTGGAATGATTGGCCTATCATGCATTACACAGCAACACACCATTATTTTAGTCAGATGAACGTCGCATGACTGATTTCAGCTCTTGGTACAACAACTGGCCCTTCCCACCGTTCTGAAGAAATTTTAGCCAAAGGGATTTTTCACCAACGCAAAATTTATGGACGAGCTCCAATATATTGATAGCAGCCGCCTAGGACCTAATGTGTCTTGGTCAGCGCATCCGCAATTTTGTGGAAACGGTTGCAGTTCCTGTGTGGAACGGAAGAAAATGGATCAAATAGAAGCGATAAAAACACGCGAAGAACCTGGAAACAAAACTTGCCACATTGTTCCAATCTTTTACACTGATGATCT
Source organism: Heligmosomoides polygyrus polygyrus (assembly GCA_947396885.1). Taxonomy (NCBI): domain Eukaryota; kingdom Metazoa; phylum Nematoda; class Chromadorea; order Rhabditida; family Heligmosomidae; genus Heligmosomoides; species Heligmosomoides polygyrus. The sequence continues at coordinate 102,122,861 of OX377203.1, forward strand.
GCGTCATTTTCCATCTGGTCAACCGAGAACTCCCTTGTAAAAATTTGCTGTGTCACCTGTGGAGTTTGGGAGATGGAAGGGGGAACAACAGGTAAATTAAGTTTGAAGCAAGCAAGTAGTATCAGGTTTTAAAAGAGCATAAAAATTTTTCAAACAATCTGCAGCCTTGTCGAGGGCTGTTAGATGGGAGAATTGCCTTGAAGGTGGAATCAAGAGTTTCATCTCAGAAATACATACAGTACCTCCCCAAACGCTCACTCTAAAGGCTGTCGCGCCCACTCGATTGATTCTGTCGGACCTATATGCATTGCTCAACTCTATAGAATTATATGTCAGAAGATAGAGCTCGAGCTGTCAGAAGATAGAGCATAAGTGTTCATTTATATAAATACTTGATGTAGAAAAGCTATTAAAAAGCCGCTTTGAAACGGTAGGCGTACGACAGCAGTGACTTAAGGAACAATTGCAGTGTAATAGAACACCTAACAAATGAGTAAAAACTGAAATACATCTGAGTGAGTCAATCCCTTGAGGGAAGCACAATTCACAATTCCACTTCTACAGGACATGGTGGATGCAATTTGAACGTGCACATGCTCCGTAAAATGGTGCCGCGATGAACGTTTCAGTGTATTACCCTTCCTGGATAAGTCTAGCACCAACTTACAAGGGAAGGGTCTGAAGTGTATGTCTGAACGGGGGGAGCGAGTGATGTAGGGGGAATCCTCACCCCTCAATTAGTATGAAAATGTGTTTATTTTTCGCCAAGTCGTTAAACCCAAGGAGTAGGGGGTCACAATGGGATACGGCGCAGCACGTGTTTGTGTGTCTTGTACGCCCGCGATGCTTCTCCAGCCAGAGGCTCGGAGCGCAGTTGGACAGAGTGTTGACTCGCGTGAGAGAGGTCGGGGGTTTGGTTCCTCTGCGCTGCTGCATTTTTGCATTTCAACTGACTGGTTGAGATTTGAGGGGTTCTGACGTCTATACAATTTCCATACGTTTTCTGCGCATTTTTCCAGCTGTACGTTGTGGAGAACAACTTTCTTTCGACTTGTTAATTACTGACCGGTTTTCTAACCACAAGACAATGAGAAAGCTACTCAACATCACCTGTACAACCTGTCGTCCCGTTGATCATCGACTTGCTCGAGCGGGCGCCAGCAGCGTCTCCATTCGTCCCTGTCGCGTGCCAGAGTGGTCCAATGGATCCTCCTCGCTCGATGGACACGAAGAGCGTCATATCGGTCGTTCAGGGCTTTCACGGAGAAGTCCGACCACCGCGTTGGTGGGCGTCCCGGTGTTCTCTTGACATCCCGCGGAATCCAGTCGGTAACGGCTCTCGTCCAGCTGGTGTCTGCGAAGCGCATTACGTGGCCGGCCCACCTAATTTTCGACAACTTGGCCCACGCGACAGCGTCTCTGATCTTCGAACGTCGGCGAAGCTCGGAACTCCGGAGGCCTTCTCTCACTTGCGTGAATCGTGTCACTCCGAGCATCGTCCTCTCGATTCCACGCTGCGCGACGCTGATCGCGTGTCCATCCTGCTTTCGTATAGCCCAGGTCTCTGAGGCGTATGTTAGGCCAGGAAGAACAGTGGAGTCGAATAGGTGGGCACGGAGTCGAACGTTCACCCTGGCGTGGGTCTTCACACGACACTTGTCGGAGTGCAAGGTTCCATCTCAGTGGAAGACCAGCAAGACCGTCTTGCTGTACAAGAAGGGAGACGTGCACGACATTGGCAACTATCGCCCGATCTGCCTGCTGTCCGTAGTCTACAAGCTATTCATTCGAGTGATCCTGAATAGGATCAGCAGAACGCTGGACGAAGGACAGCCACGCGAACAAGCAGAATTTCGGAGAGGGTTCAGCACGATCGGCCACATACACACCATTACGAAGCTCATCGAAGTGCGCGAGAGTACAAGCTGCCGCTGTGCCTTACGTTCATCGACCTGAAGAAGGCATTCGACTCCGTCGAGACTGAAGCGGTCATGGAAGCCCTGCTCACCCAGGGCGTTCCTACTCAGTACATCAGGGTCCTTCGAGAGCTGTACAGTGGATTCACGACCAAGATCTCTCCATTCTACAACGACGTCGTCATCGACGTAAGGAGAGGGGTTCGGCAAGGGGATACCATATCCCCGAAGCTCTTCAGCGCCACCCTCGAAAACGTCATGCGCGAACTAGAATGGGAAGACATGGGAGTGAAGGTCGACGGCCAGCAGCTGCACCATCTTCGTTTCGCTGACGACATCGTGCTCATAACACCGAGCATCAGCCAGGCGGAGCGAATGCTGGCCGACTTCGATCGTGTATGTGGGAATGTTGGACTGCAGCTGAATCTTACGAAGACGATGTTCATGAGGAACAGACAAGTTTCTGATGCCTCATTCTCGCTCAACGGAACGAACATCTCCGAATGCTCCAGCTACGTGTATCTGGGTCGCGAAGTCAATATGGGCAACGACCTAGCGCCGGAGCTGAGCAGGAGGAAACGAGCGGCTTGGGGAGCTTTCAAGAGCGTCGAAGAAGTCGCGAAGAAGACTCAACATAATGATGTATAAATGCTCAACACCAGTGATAGACAGGCACAAAGTGCATGAAACAGAAGACGTACCCTTTCCTCCGAAACAAGAGTTCCACCCGAAAACGTGATCATATGCCCACTGCTTGCTTGCCTCTCCACTTCCATCAGTTCATCGTGCGGATCCCAATCTTCTTCCACCACTTCCAGCTGTTTGTCTTCGTAAGCTTCAATTTGACGTGCTTCGAAGTCCTTGAGTATGCTGGCCATCCGTTCGGCCAGCTTGATTTCTTCCCTTGAAGGATCCCTGTCCAAAGGTGGGCCACACTTCAGCGTGAGCAGGATCACTACTCGAGCATCGGCGGGCATTATTGGTTTAGGTTTTAAAAAACCTCCAGCAGACCTCTGATTTCCAGGTGACAGGCAGACATGAGGGAAAGAGCGTATCGATGCCGTTTAGCTTAATTTGCGGGATCCACACACCTCGTTTCTCATTTGAACCACCTCCGACGTCACATCCTGGTCTCTTTTGAAATTCCAAGCAGGTTGTTTTTTGAGGTCACTGGTCCATGTATGGAAACAAACTGTGAGATCCTTTAACCTTTATACGCTGCCCGTATTGTGCGCCGTGCTGCTTAATGCACTTTGCACCTGGGTATCACTGGTGCTGAACATTTATACATCACCATGTTGAATACCACAGCGAACAGTTGGAGAAATGCGCAGAAAACGTTTGAAAATGGTATAGACGTCAGAATCCCCCAAATCTCAACCAATCAGTTGAAATGAAAATAAACACATTTTCGTACTAATTTAGGGGTGAGGATTCCCCCTATATGACTCGCTCTCCTCGTTCAGACATACGCTTCAGACCCTTCCCTTGTCAGTGGCACCGGAGGAAGATGGAAGGCTTGGTTGGTCTTGGTGGGAAATAAGAACCAAGAAGCTAGAGTTGGGTGTACGTGAGAGTCGACGCCTCCTCCGACTGCGATACCACGCACCAGGGCGCCTTCTAGCATTGTCAAAGGAATGAATTTTGAGAACAGCTACATTTACATCGAACAATATGGTGTTGACAACCAATGACGCGAGGGAGTTTAGGACCAGGAAAGGCATACGGTATGATAAAGGTGTTGTATACTTCTCGTATTTTTCAAGCGTAGAAACTTATAGTTAGGCGAGCCGAGTAGCCGACAACCAGGAGGAGCTGGAGGAGAAGGTGCAGCTGTGGCAGAGAGCCCTCGCAGACAATGGCCTACGACTGAACGTGAAGAAGACGAAATTCATCAGCTCTGAGCAGTGCGCTGGATCGATCCTAGACTGCCAAGGGGAAAGATCGAGAAGGTGGAAGAATGCCGCTACCTCGGAAGTGACCTATCCGAGGAAGGAAGTGTGGACCAGGCGGTCAGGGGACGGATAAACGCAGCCTGGGTCAAGTGGAGGGAGTCCACAGGGATCCTCTGCGACCGTAGATGCTCCAGGACGCTCAAAGGCAAGCTCTATAGAACAGTAGTGAGGCCTGCCCTCATCTACGGCAGTAGTGAGTGCTGGGCCCTTGGTAAGGCGCAGGAGCGGCAACTGCACGCGGCGGAGATGAGGATGCTGAGGTGGGCATGTGGATGGACCCGTCGGGACAGGGTGCGAAACGAGGATGTTAGGGCAGTGATGAAGACAGCTCCGATCCAGCTGAAGATGAGAGAGCAGCGTCTGAGGTGGTATGGACGCGTCCTCAGAAGACCAGAGGATCACCCCACAAGGTTGGCCCTAGATTACGAGGCACCCGGAAAGCGTCCGAGAGGAGCCCCAAGGAAAAGATGGAAGGACGTCATCAAGAGAGATCTCGCCGAAGTCGGCGCCATGGCAGATGACGCCCTTTATAGGATGAGGTGGCGACAAATCACAAGAACAGCGGACCCTGCGACGGCGCGGGACTAAACGCTCAGGAGAAGAAGAGAAACTTATCGTTAGGCAAGACTGATGTAGTGCGAGTAGAGTAGGCATGTATGCAGTCACAATATCGCAACATAATGAGATTCCTCTGAAAAACCAGAGTTAGATCCTTCCTGCATGCACTCGTAATGAGCATCCCTACTATTATATGCTGTCGCAGGACTGAAAGGAAGTAATCAGAACAGAAGACTGAGCAGGAACAGAGGTTCTTAATTTCTCTATGTCCGCATACTGGACATCTATTCGTCAACATCTCAGATTAATTGTTCTTTGCTCTTTCATTCATATGAATTGTTTTGTTCATTCTTCATTCCCTTCAAGTGTTTTTCTCACTTGTAACGTTGCTTACTTGGTGGCTCCCCTTGTTTAAGCGCATATTAGAGGATAAAGGACGGCGTCATTCGATCCCTTTTGGGATGCGCCACGCATTCTACTTCTACGGGATGTCGTGGAGGCGACATGAATGCGTATTTGGCCATACAATGACTTGCGGTGGCCAGCCGATGAACAAGTCAGTGCTCTATCCTTCCCAGACAAGTCTGGTACCAATTCACCGACCCCGGAGGGATGGAAGGCTTGATTGGCCTGGGCGGGAAATCCGAACCAGGAACTTTGAATCGGGTGCAGACGACAGCCGGCGCCTCCTCCGACTGTGCTCCACGCGCCCAAGCGCATATTATTGTGCAAAAATAGGTAAAAAATATTAAAGGACCTAACATTTCCGTGAAAAGTTGCTAACTCTAGAATGTCCTAGATTTTCTTTTGCTGTAGGTCGTCTGGATATTCAGAGAAAGCAGAAAAGGGACTAGAACGTACTCGAGAGGAGAGCGAACAACTAGCGTCTTTAGGAAAAATGTTTATTTATTTATTTATTTATTTATTTATTTATTTATTTATTTGCTACGTCGCAAATGACGCACCAAAACTAGAATTAAATTATAGGGGAACAATTCAAAATATCAGAGTACTACAATAAAGGATAGGGATAAAGGATAAAGGGCTGCGTTATTCAATCCCTTTTTGGGATGCGCCACGCATTCTACTTCTATGGCATGTCGTGGAGGCGATTTGAATGCGTATATGACCGTACAATGAGAATATCAGAGTTCAGAATATCCGAGAACTACAATAAAGGATAGGGATAAGGGATAAAGGGCGGCGTTATTCAATCCCTTTTTGGGATGCGCCACGCATTCTACTTCTATGGGATGTCGTGGAGGCGATTTGAAGCGTATATGACCGTACAATGACGTGCGGTGGCCAGCCAATGAACAAGTCAGTGCTTTCTCCTTCCCAGACAAGTCTGGTACCAATTCACCGATCCCGGAGGGATGGAAGGCTTGGTTGGCCTGGGGCGGGAAATCCGAACCAGGAAGCTGGCATGGGGTGCACGCGACAGCCGCCGCCTCCTCCGACTGTGCCACACGCGCCCTAGAGAACTATAACAGAAAATAAAAAATAGAAAAGCAGAATTGGACAGTAAGCCGTCGAAAAACTAGGAGCGTACAAGAAATGAGAATCATTCGCAAGCGACTGGCTAAAGAACAGGTTTTTTTCAGCAGAGACACCACTCCCACAACAAATTCCATATCGCTAGAGGTGGGTAAGTTTCAAAGATCGAATCATCTAAGAATGTCTGCAAAGAAGAAATATCAGAAAAATTACTAATATTAAGTGACTGCTTGAAAATAAAACAAAAAATTGAAGACCTTTAGGGAGTACATAGAACTGAAATGTTTCCTCAAGTTAGGTTTCAAGGGAGAAAGTTCCATTAGGTCATCACTCTCCGTCTTCCAGGCTGAGAGGATCTAATCCCTCCTCTCTGTTTTGTCTTCAAATACTTCTTTTCAAGATTTTTTTAGAGAAAAAATATAGTTGCTCTTCTGTAGCGAACGCTTTTTGCGTTAGCTGAATTTTTGGTCTACTTAGAAAAAAGGAGATTTGGGGCTAGATCGCCTTCAACTCGGAAGAACCAAAAAGAGAACGGAGAAGAAATAAAATATCCTTTAGATTGAGCACCGTAGTAGAGTCCTTGCTCATGAACAGCGTTTAGAAATAACGCATCGAAGCAGAAGTGTATTCAGATCCGTTGAGAAGCTACACACTGAAGAGGTAACACAGCCTTCAGCCGACCTAATAGATGACAGGCGGGCGTTGCTGCCGGAGAACACTGATGGGAAAAACTGAAAGAGAATTCCTAACGATTGCAATGCAGCGCCGGTTGTAGGAGGGAAACCGAGTGGACGTATCGATTTTAGAAGGAAACACTATGTTGTGGTGATCACTATCTATATGAGTGAGATACAGGCAGAGAGACACGCTCAACTCACGCACCTGGGTGACCATCAATGCCACGAGTATTTCAAAAGTTTGAGGAACTTAGGGCGCAAAAGTTACGGTAAACCTGGGATAGAAGCTTTAGTTGGTTATCCATTTGGGTCATATTAAACGTGACTGATTGTGTTGCCGGCCATTTAATCAAACACGCGTCATAATTTAGCATGAAAGGTGATTTCGAAGATAAATCATGAAGTGCTAAGAAACCAACAGCAGTCGAGACTGAACCTGCGACGTCCATGCGACCAGCGGGACCACTACGCCTGCGCCACCACTGCAGCTGGCTACCCCCTCCCATGGAACCTTTATGACTCATCGCTCTCGTGCCAGCTCTTTCGCACGGCCAATCTGCGATCAGACCATCCAGCTGCGGCGGGTCATAACTCCCTCAGGAGTTTCATTTTGCAATGTTGACACAAACATTCGTAATCAGCATTCCGACCTCTTTATAATGATCCTGATCTTAACGTGAAGTTCCATGGGAGGTCGAAACCTTTCCCTAGTTAGAACCCTTCTCCGTATTCACCAACGCCTGCTCTTCGTTTTAAGATATAAGGTTATTCCATGACCAGAATTCATGCAGGGGCAACATAAGTACAATGTTCACCTGGTTACTAAGGTCAGCTGTTGATGCTTCTCGAGATCTGATCTCATAAACAGGTATATTGGCATCGAGTATTTCTAATTAGTGTATAAACTGCTTCTGATAGCTGAGAGGGCGACTGTGTTGCTGTGGAGTCAGGGCCGGTGTGGAAGTGTCGAGGTTGGGTTGATCCAGTACATAAGCTAAACTATGGAGAAATAACTTCTGGTTTTATTAATTGCTACTCCTTTTCAAACGCCTCACGCTGACTATTAAAACACGGTACCAGTTTGGCAGCTTTTCAATGCGATTCTATGGGGCAAATATTTTGTAGCTTATACAACACAACTGGCCTGTGGGTTAATGTTCCTTCGTACGGCCGAGGACTTAATACAGATTGCTTCTTGGTCTGATTCTATACTGTCGTGACGTTTGCCACGCTCCATCACGACTCTTCAAGGGCACACACGCCGGGAGGCGCACTGGTCCCGACGCGGCGGGCATACGGTCGCTCGCACGCGCCGCGACGCACTATAAACGCCTGCCTGCGCGCACCCTACAGTCTTCGGCTTCATCGTCGCATCGAGCGGTCGGTCCGCTCTCCGCTCCGGTTCTCCATCGTCAGCGCAGTGTCCGTCAGGGCATCGACTCGACCAGCCGCGCAGGACTCCAGGACGTCCAGGCCAAGACGCGCGGAGACGACAACAGAGGTAACCGCAGAGACCGACCGAGCCACCGCCCTCATGAGCGCAGGCTCCAGGGTAGGAGCAAGGGAGGATCTGCGGCTTGCGCTTGGGGCTGACCTGAAGGTAACGTGGCGGTGCTCAGCCTTAAGTCGTTGGCAATTGTGTATATGTATTGTGTACGTATTGGGTTGCTATGAAGTATGTTATCTATGCGCATTGTCATGTGGCTCGAGAGTGGGAAAAGGTTTATTCTGAGGTCAGTGGTAAATACTGCAGAAAGTCGGCTAGTTCAACTGTATCACGTGAATGATGTGAAGACGGGCAAGGTTCGCCGGGTGGCTAGCGCAGGTGCAGTAGCGGGAAAGGTCCTAAATAACATCCGCATTGGTATGAGGTGTGCTGAGTCGGGGCAACAAGGGCCTACCCCTAGCGTGGCAGGTAACGTAAGAGCTAGCGCGGATGGGTAAGACCACGACTCCGGTTGTGCCTCACTCGTGGCCTCGGGTTGAGGGCCGCATGAGTTCTACCGGGGGGGGGGGCAGTCGTTCGGTACACCGTGCTGCCCGCCGCCCACTTCCCTGCCAGCGCCGCCCTTTTTGGACAAGTTTGCTGCGCGCGAAGCCGTCGTTAATTGGCGTGAGGTCGTCCAAAAACCTAACAGCTGATAGGAGACGATTGGGAAACACATCTCGGGGAACTCTGAAGTCATTTTCCAGTCGGTTCGGTTATGGAGGCAGTTGAGGAGAGGTTCTTTAGATTTTCGCCTCAACTAGAGACTATGGGTGATTCCGGACAGGAGTTATAAATACATAGAAGGCTTATCCGTAATTGTGCGCAAAACCAGCTCACCGTCCTCTTTTTCCAATGATCAAACAATTACCCTTGTGTTAGAGAATTTTCTAGTGGATGGTCATGTTTTTGGCATATTTCGCTAAGATGTTGCTGTACTTGTTGGAAGACGCAGACGACGCCTTAGTACTGAGCAATGTGGCGGGACCTGAAGGAGGCCTTGAAGCTACCGCTGAAAACTCTTTTCCTCCAAATATAGTGAACAAGGTTCTGACTCTTGTCTAAGGAACGAAATCAGTTCAGGATAGAGCTGCAGGGCCAAGGGAAGTGATTAGATATGCGATGCCTCCATGTGATGGCAGGGACCCGGACATCTTGTCCTCGGCGTGCCCCTCGCCTCGCCCCTTTCTGATGGCGGTGTATCTAACGACTCTCCGCCAGTTCTACCATCAGTGCAGCGGACTCACCCGGGGCACGACATATACTATGGGAGCTGCATTCCAGAAGGCACCCTGATAATTAGAGCTTCACATTCTGCAGGGAGCACGTTTGTCATGGGTTCATTTTGCTGTCCTTCCTCTGGCTCCATCCCACTGCTGTCCAACTTCAGTGAGAGCGGTCCTTTATCTCAATCACCTCGTCGACATTAGATTTAATCCCCGAATTCTTTCCTCGTTCCGTTCATGTTCAATTACAAACATTGCGTGAAGCATCGCACGGGTATATGATAATGTGGAATTAAGGATAAATGATAAAGGACGGTGTTGCACCTCTTCCGACTGCGCTAACGCGCCCAATGTGGAATAAAATGGATAAATAATGTCACTGTTACTCCAAATTTGTCTACTGATTTGTTGTCAGTGTGGTTAAAGTCTCGGAATTTATCCTGATCGGGTGGGGGCACGTAACTAAAAAAGTATGCAACAAATCGACCTGAGAGTTACCGAGCGGCTTCTAGAGGACGAGATGGAATCTAAACTAGAAAAATTCACGAAGAAAAAAAAACGAAAAAATCACATCTGTTTTCGCTGCGGTTGTAAGCAGGCGAAGTCATATGCCCTTTTCAGCATGTTAGATCCTGGTTATAACATGTCAGGAGGAAGTCAGCACGAGGCACGCCTCTATTGCGTCGCTCCTTGCCCACCGAGACGGTTGTAAAACCGCAGCGATTTAATTTTTTTTGTTCGTTCGCTCGCTTTTTGTTTCTTTTAGCTTCCATTTCGTCCTCTGGGAGCCGCTCGGTATGTATCAAGTTGACATGTTACATAATTTCTGGTTATGTGGCCGTTATGAATTAGACAAGGATATATCGAAGTTCCCGGATGAAGAATGGAGTTCAACTGCAGCCTATTCGGAGGTCTTACAGGATTTCGCTTCTTGCTTCATATGGAGACGTTGAAAACGTGGTCATTTCGGCGTTTCAAACGCGCTTCTGCTGCACAGGGGCTGTCTATTCGTCCAAGAATCCCGTCCTCTGAAGTCGCTCTATTCGAGCAAAACTGTCTGAACAAGGTTGCATAGGTCAGTGTATTATAAGCCAACGATAGCCCCGATCGGCAATAAGAAACGCGGCCAGCGAATTCATTGCCTTCGCTTGTGGGGTTTTACAGACGGGACGGTGATCAATATTCCTAGACGTAGTTTATCCCTCCTGCTGGACAGCCCGTCGGTGTCGCTGAACCACACTGCATACATAGCTCTTCATTTCTGATCTTCTCTAAAGGCCGAGCTGAAGTAGTGCTTTATACTTGACAATAACGTGACGTTGTGTGCATAAAAATCGGGTTTCCTCCGTGTTCGAAAGCCGCTTTACGTTGTCCGGAAAGCTCTCAGCGACATTTCTTACTATTTTCCATTCGTCTATTACTTGCTTTGATACTTTGATACTTTGATGGTCCGTTGTCGGCTGGAGGTCTTCTCAGCGGGGACCACAACTCTTCCAGACCGCTCGATCTCCGGCTGCTTGCATCCAGTGAGGCAGACTCCGCTCTCTGAAAGATCTTGAGAATGAGTCTGCCCATCGCGTTGGCGTTCGTCCCAGTGGTCTCTTATGGTTTCTCGGGAGCCATTCTGTGACACGAAGACTCCATCTATCGTCCTTTCGTCGAAGCAGGTGCCCGGCCCAGCGATATTTGGACTTCTTCATGTACTGCAGCGGGTCTGCTAATTGCGACTTCTCCCGTAGCTCCGAGCTTCGTAGGCCTTCTTGCCATTGCTGACGAAGGCTTGTCCTTAGAAGACATCTCTCCAGTGCACGATGCGTAGTTTGCATCGCTCTGGCGATTGTCTTGTTGTCGGGCCACGTTTCCGTCGCGTAACACATCGCAGGCAGTACAGAGGCGTTGAATATCGAGGCCCTGAGGCCGGGATCCTTGACCTGATCGGTGACTTCGCGAATCGAACTGAAGGCTGCCCATGCTGCGCGTCTCCTGCGGGCGAATTCAGGAGCGAGGTCGTTATCCATGTTCAGCTCTCTTCCCAGATAGACGTAGGAGTCGACCTGTTGCAGAGCGACTCCATTTAACCTTACGAGTCCCGTGTCACACCACTGGTTGACCATAAATTGCGTTTTGGACATATTCATGTCCAATCCAATCTTCATACCTGCCACATTGAGCTCGTTCAGCATTTCCTCGACTTCTGCGGTGCTGGTAGATATGAGAACAATATCGTCGGCGAAGCGAAGGTTGCTGATCCGTTTACCGTCGACAAGGTAGCCTTTATCGTCCCAGTTCAAGTCTTTCATGGCATCCTGGAGTGCCGCTGTGAATAGCTTGGGAGAAATCGTGTCTCCCTGCCGTACTCCTTTCCCGATAGGAATTTTAAGCTTTCGATCGAACAGCTGGATGGTAGTCGATGTGTTCGAGAAGCATTCGTCGAGAAGTCGGATGTAGGGCGATGGTATACCAGCGTGCACAAGTGCGTTCAAAATGGCGTTGATTTCCACAGAGTCGAACGCTTTCCGGTAGTCCACGAAGACAAGGACAAGTGGGAGGTGGTATTCGCGGCTCCTCTCGATGAGCTGTGAGACAGTCTGAATATGGTCCATGCAGGAGAAATCCTTGCGAAACCCTGCTTGCTCCACTGGCTGATATTCATCCAAGCAACGCTCCATGCGGTTAAGCAGTATCTTGGTGAAGATCTTGTACACAACCGAGAGAAGACTGATATGTCGATAGTTGTTGATATCCTCCTGCTGACCTTTTTTGAAGATTAAAACTGTTTTCGACTCCTTCCATGAGTCCGGAATCCTACCAATTCGAAGGTAGTGGTTGAAGTGCTTGGCAAGAAGTGAGCAGACGGCACTGCCACCCGCACGAAGGAGATCAGCAGAAATGCCGTCCGGTCCGGGAGCAGTGCCCGGCTTCATCCTTCTGATGGCATGAGCAACTTCTGATTCCAGAATGGGAGGTACTTCCTCAGCTGGTGGCATCAAGCATTTCGGGACAGTGATGGAAGAACGGAACAGATCTGTGTAGAATTCCTAAACGATGGCCTCCATCGCTCTTCGAGACGTTTGTGTTGTTCCATCCTTATCCTCAACGGCTGTCATTGTTGCCTTCTGGTCGCAGAAATTTCGTTTGCAGCGCTTTATGCTTGAACCTTTCCCAGCGGCTTCTAACGGCTTCAATCTTCTGTAGGCTTGAATGGACTCCTTCACTGCAATTCGACAGGCCTTCGAGATGGTGACTTTTTCCAGATGGGAAGCGTTAGGATCCAGTTTAACAGCTCTTCTTTGCTCCAAGAGTTTAATCGCATGCGCGTTGAGTCTTGAAGCAGACGGTGATGTGGCTTTGCAAGAGCTGCTAGCACATTTCAACAGTCCTTTGGAGAGAAGGTCGTAGTCTTCCGATGGATCTTTAAGAAGATTCCAATCGTACGACTTTATTGCATATTCCAACTCCTCAGACTTGAATGTGGGGATTCTCACCGGTGCCGGTTTATGAGTGTCACGCTTGAACATCTTCTTTTTGAGAGTCAGCTTCGCAGGGACAAGAGGGTGATCCGAGCCGGTGTCAAATGAAGGCAGCACGGAGACGTCGAACAGACTCCAGCGTCTGTTTGTAAGAACATGGTCGATCTCCGAACGTGTTTCTCCATTTGGGCTTTCCCAGGTCCATCGTCGGTTTGAAGGCTTCTTAAACATGTAATTCCCATGGTAGAGACGGCACGCGGATAGGAAGTCTCTCAGGCGCTCTCCGTTTTCGTTCCTTGAGGAAGTTCCATGTGGTCCTAGCCTCCATCCGTCGTGATCATTCGTACCGACGATAGCGTTAAAGTCACCAACGACAACTTTGTAGTAGCTCTTCTCGTCGTTGACAGTCCTTTCGAACAGCTTGTAGAATTCCTCCTTTTCTTCATCTGTGGCCGCAGATGTTGGAGCATATCCATTTATGATGGAGATGGTTCCTTGATCTTTGGTTTCCAGACGAAGAACAGCTACTCGCGGACTGATGATCTTGTAAGAGTCTACTAGGTGGAGAACTGTCGAATTGACGAGGAATCCAACTCCGCCAATATTCTTTCTGTCCACCTTTGCTCCGATAATGAAAAGCTCGTTGTGGTCGGTCCTTTTTATAGTTTCCGTTCTGCCTTTCGTTTCCTGCAGGGCGATAACGTCGTATTTGATGTTGCGGCTTCTGTAAAGCAGTGTCCGAAGATCCTGCTCAGATGCGATCGAACGACGGTTATAAGTGCAGACGAATAGGCAGTTTCCGTGTCGTGGTGGGAGGGAGTTTCCGGTAGTCCGATTCCAATGACGTCCTGATAGTTTAACTCCGAGATTAGATGGCCCCTCGCCGGAGGTGGATTCAACCGACGTCGTAGAAGTCCACCTCCGGCGCGCGGAGGACTGGGGCGCGGTTTTAGTTGTTTGAGCCGTAGCGGTGGTCTGGTTACTCACATGTTCCTGGCCAGGGATACAGAAGAGCCGCCCATACACGACAAAGCGTCGCGTACTGCGTGACCGTTTGTGCCGTTAGCCACCACAAAGTGATGTTCACCCCTTCACCGCGGTGAGGTGGCACATGAAGGGGATTCGTCTATTGTTAATTAAAAATTTAACTTGCATTGCGTGTTAATGCTTCTTTCTGTACAGAATTTTTCGCTCTCTCTTTCTAAATTACTCATGCTCCAACCTCTTTTTATATTTCTGCCCCTTGAAGGGCTTTTGAAGTATGTATGTCGAAGGGGCAATTCCGAACGATATTTTATTTTGACTTCAAATTGGGACAATCCGCAGCCGAGAGAGCTCGACAAATCACTCAAGTGTGGGGGCCTAACAGTGTTGGAGAAAGCACTGTGCGCCAGTGGTTCAGTAAATTTCGGACCGGGCATTTCAGCCTCGAAGTTGACCACCGTAGGGGTCGACCTAGAGCAATCCTGGATGACAAGTTGGAGAAATTGGTGGAAGCTGAACCATCCCAAACAGTTCGCGGTATCGCGGAAGAGCTCGACGTCGGTAAAACTGCTGCTGCGGATCCTTTGAAACGCTTTGAGAAGGTGAAAGAGCTCGAAAAGTGGGAGCCCCACGAGTTGAGTGAGCGGCAAAAATTGTCACGTTTCGAGATTTGTTCTTCTCTATTTTACGCAACAAAACTGACCCGTTTTTGGATCGAATCATCACTTGTGGTGGAAAGTGGATTCTGTGCGACAATAAGAAACGTTCCTAACAGTGGTTGAACGCCGACAAACCTCCTAGGCATTCTCCATTACAACTTTTTGGCACCGGGCCAAACGATCACAGCAGGATCCTACTGTAAGGAAATCGACGAAATGCACCAAAAATTGCATCAACCTCAGCCAGCATTGATCAACAGAAGAGGCCCGAGATTCTTTTGCACTATAACGCCGCCCACACATTTCGTAAATTCCTGATCAAAAATTGAACGAATTGAGGGTTGAAGTTCTGCTTCACCCGTCATATTCTCCAGAACTCTCACCAACCGACCTTTTCAAACACTTTTAGAGCTCGCTGGTAAAACCTTCACCAATCAGGGCCAAGCCAAAACAGATTTCATGAATTTTGCCGAATCTCGACCATCTAATTGTTTCGCTAATGGAATAGACCAAAAGGTGACCCATTGGAAATGTGCTGCTTTGAACGGTGCTTATTTCAAATAATTCCGATAAGATTTGAGATAGTTTTTGTAGTTCAAAGTGAAGCATTCAAAACGCTGAGAACTTTTCGTGCAACCTAATAGACACCGTAGTAATTGGTGCAATAGCCAAATTTAAAAAGCCTGCAACTCATCGAGGTTTCCCTGCCCACATTTTATCACGCATGCCATTAAATCACGTATTGAATTTCGGATTTATCCTAGTTAAAGGGAGCATGGGAGAAGCGAAACAAATTCAGTCAAGGCGGCATTATTTTCGGAAGAAAATTGCGTGGAAAGATCTGTCACAGGCCAGCTCCGTATGTGGTCTCTGCAAAATAGTGCATTTTCAATCTCGTCTTCGTGGTCAAAAGGACTGAGTGAAGTGCACCTTCCACATTGGGATCGATCTTGAGTTTCCCAATGCCCTAAACGACGAGCTCGAGGTGACAGTGGGCTAGGAGCTCCTAACTAGCGGGAAATCCGAACCAGGAACCTGGTATCGGGTGCACGCGACAGTCGCGCCTCCTCCGACTGCGCTACACGCGCCCTTGGACTACACTACATCTACAAAAACCTTGTTTAGAATGTTTTCTAATTTCATAGAAAATAGAGCGTAGCGCCGCCCTCGAAAATAAATATTTTTACAATTTTGTATTTCAAAAGCATTTTCCAAATCCCACTTTCTTTGAGTTCAACCGTGACATTAGTCCCCGATTATAATTCGACACCACATTGATTGGGCGACGCGATCGATCAATTTGGCCCCAATGCGTTGCCTCGTGTCGCTTAGCGTCGCATGTATAAAAGGGGCCTTAAAAAAGAGAAAGCGAGCGAACTTTCTCTTCTTCAGCACTATGCTTCAGAAAGGTTCATTCCCTCATATCAGTCTCCACTCCATGGTAAATCTCCAGCGTTTCCAATGATTCCGTAACGTTAGCTCGAATGTCGTACTCTACTCTCTTTTTCTTTATAGAAATTTTATTGCGACTAAAAGTAGTACTAAGCGTTTCTTGTACGCTTTTTGCTTTTTGTTAGCAATCTCTCGAGAAGAGCTGTGCGAAAGCATCAGCAGAATGTGGTCTGCATTACAATCATGTCTGAGTGGAATCGAATTAGTGTTCAATATTCTTTCCTCGGCGACAGAAATTTCTATGTCGTTCAGTATGTTTTTCACAGTGAGTTCTGTGATATTATCGCTTTCATACTTCTCTCTCTCTGATAAGTATAAAATACACAGTGGTTTAGAACAGCTTTAAAGGATAAAGGATGAAGGACGGCGTTACTCAATCGCTTTTGGGATGCGCTACGCATTCTACTTCTACGGGATATCGTGAAGGCGATTTTGAATGCGTATTTGGCCATACAATGACTTGCGGTGGCCAGGCGATGAACAAGTCAGTGCTTTATCCCTCCCAGACTAATCTGGTACCAATTCACCGACTCCGGAGGGATGGAAGGCTTGGTTGGCGTGGGCGGGAAATCCGAACCAGGAACCTGGTATCGGGTACAGGCGACAGCCGGCGCCTCCTCCGACTGCGCTCCACGCTCCCTGAGACAAAATAGAGCTGAAAAATTTATAACACAGACAGAAAGATAAAGGATAAAGAATAAAGTACGGCGTTACTTAATCCCTTCTGGGATGCGCCAGCGCATTCTACTTCTACGGTATGTCGTGGCGGCGATTTGAATGCGTATTTGGCCATACAATGACTTGCGGTGGCCAACCGATGAACAAGTTAGCGCTCTATCCTTCCCAGACACGTCTGGTACCAATTCACCGACCCCGGAGGGATGGAAGGCTTGGTTGGCCTGGGCGTGAAATCCGAACCAGGAACCTGGTATCGGGTGCAGGCGGCAGTCGGCACCTCCCTCGACTGCGCTACACGCGCCCAGGACAGCTTTAGGAGCATCTAAATAGACAAAACGATATTTCGAGCCCTTTTCCATCCTTAAGATACCACTGGAAGAGGAGCGTTGTGGCTCAGTTTGAGGAGACGCCGAATGTCTCGTGAATTCTAAGTCGAGGACCAGGCTCAAGTTTCCCGCGTTGGCTAACCAAGAAGAGGGTAAAACGCTGACTTCTCCTCGGTTGACCACCGCAATTCATTCTAGTTGCCCAATCTTCTTCTTCTTCAGCGACTGTCCAGCTTCATAGCGGGGTCCGCTATTCTGATGTCATTTTTCCCGATCCAGCGCTAGATCAGGGTGGACACCAGCAACCTTCAAGTCCATATGTAACGTGTCAGACCAGCGCTGCTTCGGACGCCCTCTAGGCCGCTTTACTACCACCTCGAACTTAAGGCCTATCTTGCGGACGCTGTCTTCTCCTCCTCGCATAGCCGTACCATCGTGGGCGAGCTTCGCGCATCTTATCAGCTATCGGCGCGGCACCGAACTTCTGGCGAATGGCATCATTTCGGATGCGGTTCATGCTGGCGTATTTCATCGTTGCGAATACCGTCCAGACGCGTAACACCAGCCGTCCTGCGCAGCATTTTCGTTTCTATTACGCTGAGACGAGTCTCATCCTCCTTGGTTGTAGGCCAACACTCAGCACCGTACATCGTTACCGGCCGGACGACGTTTCTATAGATTTTTGCCTTCAAGCGCTCTAGTATCTTCCTATTGCAGAGTACACCACTCAACAAGCACCACTTGGAGCAAGCTACACTCACGTGTGAATTCACTTCAATCATCAGATTGCCATCAGATGCACCTGCCGATCCCAGGCACTTAAAGACCGCAGTGCGTGGGAGCTCGACGCCGTTAACCTTGTTGGAGCTGGACTCGCTCACGTCCGTCGTTAGATATTCGGTCTTCTTCACGTTCAGTTTGAGTCCAAACCGCTCCAAGCGATCACACCGAGCTTGCACATCTCGCTCGGGTCCACCTCTATCTTCGCTAGCAAGTATTACGTCATCAGCGTAAAGCAACGTCCAGGGGAGGGGTTTCTGAAGATCTCGTGTGATGGCTTCCATGACGACAACAAAGGGGAGTGGAGAACGCGCAGAACCCTGATGCACCCCGACAGAGATGGGAAACTACATCGAGCTTCCAGCTGCAGCTTGACATCGACTCTTTGGACAAGAGTAGAGAATTCGCACCCACTCTATGAGCTCTTCAGGAACTCCATGTCTTCGCAGTGCGCACCATATCACTTCACGCGGTATGCGGTCAAAAGCCTTCTCCAAGTCGAGAAAGGCGATATGCACTGGCTCCTGTTTCTCGCGAAGCTTCTCTGTCAGGAGGCGGGCGGTGTTATGGTATTCATTGTGCCACAAACAGCCACGAAGCGCATTGATTTTTATCCCTTAACACTGAAAGACCGCGAAAATTAAGTCAAGTTGAGACCAGGATCATTAGAAAGAGCTCGGAATGACGATTACGAATATCGGTGTGAAAATTGAGAATAGAAACGCCTGAGTGAGTTATGGCCCTTAAATTGTAACAAATGTTCAAGCGAAACACAATCGATCGAGTATAAAACGGAAAATTTGAGACGAATGCATGGCACAATCCATATCGTGATAATATTATTCTTGTAATATTAATTATATTAATTGCTTCTGTCTTCAGAAAGATAAGAAGGATAAAAAACAAGGTGTTCTTTTTCGCCATTCCTTTTGTGAGAAGAAGGACTCACGAGCTGCGGTGGTGGCGCAGGGGTAGTGCTCCCGCTCCTCAGGTGCGACGTCGTTGGTTCGGTTGCCATTACTGCCGGTCTTTTTGCAAATCATAATTTATCTTTGAAATGACCTTTTATTTTGAATTACAAATAGCCGGAAAAGCTATCACTCACGTTTGTAAAAATGCTTGAAGGCAAAAAATGCTATGGTGACATTTTTATTTACTATTTTGAAAACAGATGGAGTCGAGATCATATATTGAACAACTAGACGTGTTTCTAACAACCTTGACATGGAACAAAGCAAAAAAAAATGTGCGAAGCAAAAAAAGAAGGTAAACAGAATGTATGATGAGGAAGAACAAAATGCCGTTGATTTACTGCAAAAAAATGTGTGATGCAGACATGTTGCTCACACACTGCACATCTCGTACATGCGGCCTCTCTACAACCAGCAACAAAACAGCCAATTGTAGCCGATCAAACAAATATTCACCAGGAGCGACAAACATATTCACCAGGAGCTGGGTTATCATCACTGCCTTATGCCATGAGTATTTCAAAAAACTTGAAAAGTGATCGAGTTTGGTTTACAATAGTAAATAAAATGTCAACACAGCAGGTTTTTGCCTTCAAGCATTTTTACAAACGTGTATGGTAGTTTTCCCGGCTATTTCATCAAACACGTGTCATAATACAGAGCAAAAGGTCATGTCGAATATAAATTATGATTTGCAAGAGAGGCGGCAGCAGCGGGAACCGAACCAACGACGTCGCACCTGAGGAGCGGGATCAATGCCCCTGCGCCACCGCCGCAACTGGTGGGTCCTTCTTACAGAGCCCCGATGACTCACTACTCTCGCGCCAGGTGTGTCGCACGGCCAGCCTATGGTGAGGCCCCCTGATTTCGACAGGCCATAACTCGCTCAGGAGTTTCATTTTGCAATTTTGACACCCATATTCGTGATCAGCATTCCGAGCTCTTTCTAATGATCCTGGTCTCAACTTGAAGTTCCATGGGAGGTCGAAACCCTTACCTAGTTAGATGTGCTGCCCACGCGTGCTCTTAGTTTTTAAGGCTTTGTTTAGGAACGCGAGCAGTCAAGCTGATTAAACAATGAATAATCTTTGTTTTCATGGCAGTGAACGATGTAGTCGAATATGCATGAAGCTCAGGGAAACAATTGTCTTAGGAAATGAATAGTCTGCTTAGCACACGACTGGTCAGTTATAGTTGCTTTAACATTTGGAGTTCTCCCATTTCAAATTTTAACTCCCTTCTCCCCTTCATTGTTCTTCGAGTAGAACAATGGTGAAAAAAGATGACGAACAGGGCGCCTAAACACTATTTGCCAAGGATCGTCTACCGTGGTTGTTGACGCAATGCGCAAATAAACTTCCAAGTGCCTTCGAAAGCTGACCTTTGAGTTTTTCGCTACTCTTCCACCCACTACGATGCTATTGCGAATGTGTACACAAATTTATTTCGGTGAAACAAGAAGTCAGCAACTAAAACTGGACGCGCCAGAGTTAACGATACAGATATTTTCTTATTTGTTCTCCTCTACTCAAATAAAAATGGATAATAGTAGCTAGAAAATCACGTGTCGAACCTTACAAGGAAAAGTTCCCTACTCATGGTGAGCTTTTGTGATGCTATTTGAACAGGATGTAGAGCTGTATGAGCGGAGTCCAGAATTGCAGTCAGTTTCTGCTGCACGCTTTTTTAAAGGCCTGAAGAGGAGGTGTGAAGAAGTGTGTGCAGCACTCATCAGCCCCTATGACACCCCACGACATGTGCCGCGGTGGTGCAGTCGGTAGGATTGTCGCATCATTGAGACCCACCGGTGGGCTTTTGAGTTCGAGTCCGCGCACTGCCGATATTTTTGCACATATTAGTTTGTTGTTTTTAGGTTTTCTCATGATTACAGGAGTTTAGACCATCAATGCTTACACAGCAATCAAGCCCGCCTATTTGCATCTTCACCGTGCCAGTTTTCCAGCAATGTGTATCTGCCACTACTATATCATAACCATGCCACCAGTGATACCGTAACTGCGCACAAATTCGCATTGAGTATTATGAACCCGGGCTATTTCTTTACACAAGTGTACTAAAAATGTCCTTCGAAGAAAGTAACTTGCCGCGTTTCAGAGCTGCTTATTCGCTATAGAATACTGGGCGATGCAAATCTCTCAACAACCTTCGGCGTAGCGAAGTGTGGTCGACGACGGTCGCAGGCGCGAACAATTCCAATGTCAGATAAGCCCTTCGCCAAACACACGATCGTTCGCCACGCTTCGACGCTTCGCTGAAGCTCGGAAACCGATTTCAATCCAGCTCGACGTTCACCTCTTCACTAAACCCTTCTGTTCGATAGCATCCGTCTGTTAGCAAGGAAATAGCGCCAGTCCCTCGTTGTAAGTATAGTTGACATCTGTGAGCCTCTCACACACTGTGCTGCTTCCTAGAATTGCACGAAGGTCTTTCGTGCAAAGCGGAGCTCGATCGCTGGTACGTGTCTGAATTAGTGTACTCATAGACAGATATGACGGATAGGTTGGACGCCGTCAAAGCTGACTTCCCACGAAAAAAGGACGCAGCTGACAAAGCTGCAGACTTTTTTGGTTTTCGTGCCACGACAGCGACGCCTTCGGTTTTTGTGCCGCAGCGATGACTTTCCGGTGTAATTTCATAACCCCTGGTACAGACTTGACTTGGTGCTTTGCTTCCCAAGATTCTTGCAAGGACCAAAAAGGTGTGTGTCCCAAAAATACTTGATAAAGGACGGTGTTACTCAATCTTTTTTGGGATGCGCCATGCATTCTACTTCTACGGGATGTCATAGAGGCTATTTGAATGCGTATTTGGCCATACATTGGCTTGCGGTGGCCAGCCGATGAACAAGTTAGCGCTCAATCCTTCCCAGGCAAGTCTGGTACCAATTCACGGACCTCGAAGGGATGGAAGGCTTGGTTGGCCTGGGCTGGAAATCCGAACCAGGAACCTGGTATTGGGTTCAGGCGACAGTCGGCGCCTCCTCCGACTGCGCTGCACGCGCCATAAAATACTCGATGCGGGTAAAAAGCTGTTATGCAGGGTGTCCGAAATTCTTTGCCACCACCTTTTTTACATGATCATAAAGTTCTTGCCTCATACTACATCAAAGCTGTATGAGTTTTTTTTTCCAAAGTTTGGAACGCCAAAATCTCGTAACGGATTTCACGACTCTTTCACCTCTTCACTCAATATTATGTACTAATCGCACCATGCACTTGCCTCATGTATTGAATTCTTGTATTATTATTAGGTGGTCCGCAAAGTTTTCAGCGTTTTGTGTTACTATTTTTCATTCGTTCAGTATTAAGCAAAAATTCAACTTGCTTCAAATTTAATGAATGTACTTATACTCCAAACTACTTTCTGTACAGAATTTTTCATGACTAAATAGTTGGTGTTTCAGCGTTGTTTTATATTTTCGTCCTTGAAGCGCGTGTAGCGCAGTCGGAGGAGGCGCCGACTGTCGCCTGCACCCGATACCAGGTTCCTGGTTCGGATTTCCCGCCCAGGCCAACCAAGCCTTCCATCCCTCCGGGGTCGGTGAATTGGTACCAGACTTGTCTAAGAAGGACAAATCGCTGACTTGTTCATCGGCTGGCCACCGCAAGTCATTGTATGGCCAAATACGCATTCAAATCGCCTCCACGACATCCCGTAGAAGTAGAATGCGTGGCGTATCCCAAAAGGGATTGAGTAACGCCGTCCTTTATCGTTTATCCTTGAAGGGCTTATTGGAGCATGTCGAAGGGGCAATTCCGAACGATGTTTTATTTTGACTTCAAATTGGCACAACCGGCAGCCGAGACAGCTCGATAAATCGATCAAGTGTTGGAACCTAATAGTGTTGGAGAAGGCTCCAGGACGTAGCTCCAACGCGACGTCACGGCACTCAAATGCGGACATGCGCTCGGTGACGCGTGGTTGGCCACGGAGCACGAAATTTTGCCAGTGTTTAAGCTCTTCGACCAGTTTTTTTTAATCACAGGGAGCCCCAAATGAGATGGAGGAGGAACACTTTTGGTGGAGGCGTTTGGAAGAAAAAGGAAGCAGTAAAATGCCTCTACCTCTGGTTGTAGATTGGAGAAATAAGGAGGTCCTTAGCGTTTGCTAAGGGGGTGCTTGCCAACAGGATTACACGTGAACTATGACAAGTGATTTGGTGACGGTCAAGTGCAGCGTAAAGTTAGATTTAAGGGAAAAGCTATGGATTAGTGCGCTCACCCCCCCCCCCTCAATCCCTCAATAGAAACTTACAAACACTTGCTTCCAAAACTTCTAGTTGGTGATCCCGTCCCATTCTTGTTTCGAATTTCCCTCTCCAGATTCTTGACCATTTCCCTTCACTCATTTGGAATAGATTGAGCCTGATTCCGCCCGCACTTTGGTAACATCACCCCCATTTCCCTACCTGGAGGCATCAGACTTGTCTCATCCTCATTTCATGTCTCCTTCCTTCTGCGTGGTCGACATCGCCAACGCACACTTTCGCACTCTAGCGTGAGTTACTAGCCGTCCCTGTCGGAAACAGTCGGACCGCGACAACTCGCCCAATTTCGTCGCGCACCGACGCCAGGGGGATTCGCGCGGCGTTGGAGTTATGTCTGCCCCCCTTTGGAGAAGGCACTGTAGGCACTGAGAAGGCACTGGCACCAGTGGTTCAGTGAATTTCGGACCGGAGATTTCAGCCTTGATGATGGCCCCGTTGCGGTAGGCCTAGAGCAGTCCTGGACGACGAGTTGAAGGAATTGGTGGCAGCTGAACCATCCCAAACAGCTCGCGGGATCGCGGAAGAACTATACGTCAGTAGAACTGCTTGTAACGGAAAAGTTTGTTTTAAAGACGGTCGTAATAATTTCCGTCCAAGCACTCCATCGGACCCGTATCCGACCAGCAGAAATCGTTCTTATACAATGGATATTTCTCCGGTTGAACGCTTCAAGAAACACTTTGACGACAATAATTTATCAACATTATTTATCAGACAATGCAGGATACGGCAGATGGACGGTTAAGGGGGGGGGGGGAGGAAGGGAAGGAAGGATCCGCCTGAGGCGATCCCAGGGACGAACGGCTAGCGCCGCCAGACTCAGACTGGAGCCGAACGCCACATGTTTTTCGGGGTTCTCCTCTTATACCCCGCTTCTCGGCTTAGAGCCGGCGCCTGTTGCGAGTGACCAGCACGTGTCGAGGGACGCGGCTGGAAAAGCGGTGTTGGAGTGGGAACACCAAAGAACACCGGCTTGGCTTCCTCTACCGTAGCACTACATGCTGTTGCGGATGCTTTGAAACGCCTTGGGTAGGTGAACAAATGGGAGCTCCTCGAGTTGAGTGAGCACGTTTACGCAACAAACCGTTTTTGGATCGAATCATCACTTGTGATGAAAAATGGATTCTGTATGGAAACAGGAAACGTTCCGGATAGTGGTTGGACGGCGACGAACCACCTATGCATTTTCCGAAGGCGAACCTCCACCAAAAATGTAATGGTCACGTTTCACAAATCACTATTCCGGAATTCAACGAATTAAGGGTTGAAGTTCTGCCTCATCCGTCATATTTTCCAGACCTCTCACCACCCGACTACCAGCTTTTCGAACACTTTCAGAACTTGGTAGCTGGTAAAACCTTCACCAACCAGGACCAAGCCAAAACAGCTTTCGTAGATTTCGTCGAATCTCGACTACCTAAGTTTTTCGTTGATGGAATAAGACGACTGGTGGCCTTCAAACGGCGCTCATTTCGACTAAATCCGATAAGATTTGAAAAAGTTATGGTATAATAGTTTAAAATGAAGCACTCAAAACGCTGAGAACTTTCCGGACAACCTAATAAGGCCCTTCCCGGAGAAAACTGGCACTTACAGAGTGTCTGTTTTGTGGTCAACATTGCTGCTATAATTGCAGCGGGTTCATAGGAATGCTATACCATTCTCAACCAATGGAATATGCATCCGCCCTTCAAGGCTGCGCTCGAAGCGTTTCGAGCGTTCTCACGGGGCTGGTACTGCGAGCTGCATCCGCTCACATTGTGCGCCTCGTCCCGACCGGTGCTCGGCCTGTCGAACGTGGAATTCCATCTCGTTGATGTGTCCCGGAAAAACGTCTGCACTCGCCCGCCTGGCGATTGTGGCTCTCGGATTTCATCGGCGGCGCTGTTTGCTTGTTCACACCAACACCCCGCCCTTCGTTTGGTTGCGCCTCCCGTCAACGGTTTTGAAGCGGTTCCTTCTGCCTGCCACTACTTCTACTTATTCTTAAGAAAACTCCTATAGAGCACAGTTACTTTGCACCATTTTCTCGTCAAATTCGGTAGTTCACAAATTCACCTGTATCACCTGATCATCGACTTGCTCGAGCGGGCGCCAGCAGCGTCTCCATTACTCCCTGTTGCGTGCCAGAGTGCCCCAATGGATCCTCCTCGCTCGAGGGACATGAAGAGCGTCATATCGGCTGTTCAGGGCTTTCACGAAGAAGTCCGACCAACGCGTTGGTGGGCGTCCTGGTGTTCTCTTCATATCCCGCGGAATCCAGTCGGTGACGGCTCTCGTCCAGCGGGTGTCTGCGAAGCTCATTACGTGGCCGGCCCACCTAATTTTCAAAGACTTGGTCCATGCGACAGTGTCTCTGATCTTCGAACGTCGGCGAAGCTCGGAACTCCGGATGCCTTCTCTCACTGCGTGAGTCGTGTCACTCCGAGCATCGTCCTCTCTATTCGTTCAGTTGAAAATGATATAAAGAGTTTCATTGAACAGTCTTGAACTGTCAATTTCTGTTTATTTCAACTAGCGTCAGAGCACACTCATGCGAATAGAATTCTTGCTTCTCTAGGACGTGCTTAACATGGGGACCAGCAGATATGTATGTAGTGTCACATGCTCCATAGCTCGAATTTTGGGACGCGCCACGTATTCCTTTTCTATAGGAGAGACCCAACCTGCATTCATAGGGATGAGAACTCAGACAGGGAGAACTCGGACAACAGCAGCTCGTAGATTGAAGTCCACTGGCGAGGTTCAAAAACTCGATCGGATGGCACGTACTGATCCAGCGCCACTTGAATTGCTAGGCCGATGTAGCACTTTTTCACATTCTTAAGCCTACACAGTGTAGTTCCGCCGATCTGGTCACTGGCTCTAGTAAGCGAGCACTCTTTTTAGGTGCTCACCATTTGAATACGTGGAAAATAAGGCAAGGCAGAAGTCGACGAATTTGATGGACTCGATTCTGATGGCGCCTCATGACGTTGATGACGGGGAACTACAGACGACGAAAGTGCTGCAGTGTGGGCAAATAACTACCCCCAAGGCACCAAATTTTGAAGAACTGGCTTCAAACTGCAAATAGACAACAGACAGATGTGTATGTCGATCACACTTTGATCGAAAAAGACTGAGCTGGCGAAGCGTTGCCAGACCATAGTTCTTTGTCCACCTTGAACCTAAGATCTTGCTCTCTCCAATCACCACTTTACCTCAGTGTATTTATTTGCATTTCAGTGGTGAGCAGTTCACAGATCGAGCGCCTAATGCGCCCAATGTGTCCTCTAGAGCCCAGCTTCCTACGTTCCATAGCAAAGGCATCCATGACTTGCCAACAAATTGGTATAGGTCAACTGATCTCAACAGTATCTACTTCAAAAGAATTGCTGTTGCAAAAGTTTAGTTTGTTGCCTAAATATGAAAAGTTTAGGTTTATGCTCCACATATCCGGGCATGATAAGATTTGTTTTGGACCGGATTACTGAAATAAAGAAATTTATATAATTTAATTTTTTGATTTTTATCTTCAGGATTTTCACTTTTCATCCATTTGGGTTGGGCGAACCAGAAATATTTATTGAAGCTGACCCTATAATAAGACCTGTTTATATTGATATTTTTTATTTGCTCATGCTATTTTAGTGCTATTCCTAATAAAAGTTTAGGTGTGTAAGCATCATTATTCAGTATTGCAGCTTTCTAATTATACTTCTTGTTTAAGTAAGTTAAATAAATTTATAGTTTTTAGATTTATTATTACTGCTGTTTTATTAAGTTGATTAGGTCAATGCTTGGATGAAGACCTTTTATTATTCTCAGACCAATTTTTTCCGTGATTTTTTTATCTAAGCAAAATTGTTTATTTTTAAATTTAAAAAAGTTTTATTTAATTAAACATAATTAGTATATAAATGAATGAAGCCGGGCACTGCTCCCGGACCGGACGGCATTTCTGCTGATCTCCTTCGTGCGGGTGGCAGTGCCGTCTGCTCACTTCTTGCCAAGCACTTCAACCACTACCTTCGAGTTGGTAGGATTCCGGACTCATGGAAGGAGTCGAAAACAGTTTTAATCTTCAAAAAATGTTAGCAGTAGGATATCAACAACTATCGACCTAGCAGTCTTCTCTCGGTTGTGTACAAGATCTTCACCAAGATACTGCTTAACCGCATGGAGCGTTGCTTGGATGAATATCAGCCAGTGGAGCAAGCAGGGTTTCGCAAGGATTTCTCCTGCATGGACCATATTCAGACTGTCTCACAGCTCATCGAGAGGAGCCGCGAATACCACCTCCCACTTGTCCTTGTCTTCGTGGATTACCGGAAAGCGTTCGACTCTGTGGAAATCAACGCCATTCTGAACGCCCTTGTGAACGCTGGTATACCATCGCCCTACATCCGACTTCTCGACGAATGCTTCTCGAACGCATCGACTACCATCCAGCTGTTCGATCGAAAGCTTAAAATTCCTAACGGGAAAGGAGTACGGCAGGGAGACACGATTTCTCCCAAGCTATTCACAGCGGCACTCCAGGATGCCATGAAAGACTTGAACTGGGACGATAAAGGCTACCTTGTCGACGGTAAACGGATCAGCAACCTTCGCTTCGCCGACGATATTGTTCTCATCTCTACCAGCACGGCAGAAGTCGAGGAAATGCTGAACGAGCTCAATGTAGCAGGTATGAAGATTGGATTAGACATGAATATGTCCAAAACACAATTTATGGTTAAGCAGTGGTGTGACACGGGAATCGTAAAGTTAAATGGAGTCGCTCTACAACAGGTCGACTCCTACGCTTATCTGGAAAGAGAGCTGAACATGGATAACAACCTCGCTCCTGAAATTGCCCGCAGGAGACGCGCAGCATGGGCAGCCTTCAGTTCGATTCGCGAAGTCACCGATCAGGTCAAGGATCCCGGCCTTAGGGCCTCGATATTCAACGCCTCTGTACTGCCTGCGATGTGTTACGCGACGGAAACCTGGCCCGACAACAAGACAATCGCCAGAGCGATGCAAACTACGCATCGTGCACTGGAGAGATGTCTTCTAAGGACAAGCCTTCGTCAGCAATGGCAAGAAGGCCTACGAAGCTCGGAGCTACGGGAGAAGTCGCAATTAGCAGACCCGCTGCAGTACATGAAGAAGTCCAAATATCGCTGGGCCAGACACCTGCTTCGACGAAAGACGATAGATGGAGTCTCCGTGTCACAGAATGGCTCCCGAGAGACCATAAGAGACCACTGGGACGACCGCCAACGCGATGGGCAGACTCATTCTCAAGATCTTTCAGAGAGCGGAGTCTGCCTCACTGGATGCAAGCAGCCAGAGATCGAGCGGTCTGGAAGAGTTGTGGTCCCCGCTGAGAAGACCTCCAGCTGACAAAGGACCATCAAAGTATCAAAGTAAGTAAGTATATAAATATATTAGATTTAGATTTTAAAAATTAATTGTTATATATATATATATATCATGCTTCATGTTATGGTTATTTGACATTTTTTGTTTTTCTTCTTTAAGTCTTACTAGTTCATTTGTGGTATTTTTTAGATATGGGTTAGTTCTTACTTTTGTTTTTAGACTTTTTGTAATTGTGCTCATTGCCTTTCCTTGGGGAAAAGATATCTCAATAGAGGGTTTAAGGGTTATCTTTTTTGTAATAGATGGTTTTAAATTTGGCATAATATTGTTTATTTTTAGTGAAATTATATTTTTTAGATTTTTTTGATGTAGCACTGGTACCTGTACATGAGTTGGGTGAGAACTTATTTCTATTAGGTACACATTTAGTTAACATATTTAGTGCTACATTATTATATACAATAATTTTATTAAGAGGGGTGTATCTGCAACTTGAGCTCATCATATTTCATATTTGAGTAATAAAAGTTGTACTAATAGTATAATTTTGACTTGTGTTCTAGCAGTATGTTTTACTAGAAATTGTTTTCTCAATTCTTAGTGTAAACCTAATATAATAGATACTATTAGGTTGGCAACTAATTTCGTGGACTCTTAAGAATCTTCAGCAAAAGTATTTATTAACAAATAACTGATGACAATCTTTAATTCATATAAGATCCCTCGGAACGCAGAAGTGCTTCCCATATATCAGGTAGCTGGTCTATCCCACGGCCATAGAATTATTGTGCTTTTAAGGCTAAGAATCTTTGGAGGTGCATTTTGACCCGGTCCACATTATTAAATCGTCTTCCAACCAAGAAGTACTGCACCGAACTAAAAATGTGGTAGTCACTCGGCGCAAGGTCTAGGCTGTAAGGTGGATGAGTTTGACGCTCCCAGTCAAGGTCTTCCATTTTTTGAGGCGTTCGGTTCGCTACGCTCCCTCCGTTTGGTGGTGTCAAGAAGGTATTAACTTCTGGGAGCTCGTCAAGAACGGTTCCGGCATTATTGCTGTAATCTACTCTTTTCATCCTGGCCGAGCGCAGGCTGAACTCCGCTGGAATCGGTTCAGACAGATTTTCAGGAGCGGAATTATCTACCAGCAAGATAACGCCAGATCACACGTCATGAATCGGGAGCTTCAAAAAATCGAAAACCTCAGCTGGGAGAGTCTAACTCACCCACCTTACAGCACTGGCTGTGCTCCAAATGACTAGCGCCTTCATAGCACGCTGCAGCACTTCTTGGTTGGAGGACGATTTATTAATGTGGACCATGTCAAAATGCACCTCCAAGGTTCTTGGCTTCAAAAGCACAAGAATTCTACAGCTGTGGGATGGGCCAGGTAGCTGATAAATGGGAAGCAGTCCGGCGTTCCAACAAATCTTACTTTGGTTGAAAACCCTTATTTGTTATTTGTTTATGAACACTTTTGTTGAAGGCGCTTGAGAGTCCACGAAATTAGTTGCCAACCTAATATTTTCACCTTAAACTGAACACTTTTCAAGTCAAATTACACACTTTTCCAAGCAAGCTTGACGCTTGTGCAACCAAAGTGAGCATCTTCCGAGTCAAAACGAACTTCTTTCAATTTAAAATTGAAATTTTCCGAAACAGTAAAAATAATTTCTTGTTAATAACGTTTAGCGTTATTTGCTTTAAAATTTTTAAATTCACCTTTCTCAATTTTTGCTTAAAATTTTGTAGCGTTATTTGCTTTAAAATTTTTGAATTTACCTTCTTCAATTTTTGCTTAAAATTTTGTAAAAAAAACTAGAAAAAATCTTTTAGAAAAAAGAATGACTTAAATGTATTTTAGATAGCAGAAAAACGGAAATCATTCACTGTTTTGAAAAATATTGCATCATGGATGTCTGCTTTTTATTCTGCTTTTGTTTTTCTGCTTGCATCTGCGTTGCTTCATGAAAACGGAATTTTTGCTATCAATCAAACAAAAATCGCAACAATCCAGTGAACTCCAAGGCGCGACCTTTTCTTCCATTAAGTTAAATGACTGCTTCTTCTTGCGCTTTGATACAAAATCTGATTGTTTACTTTTTATTCGAAGATTTAAAAAATTGTAAAATTTCATGCAGTGTGTTCACTTATTGGGACACGTGTATTTCAAAAGAAGGTCATACTTCATTTTCCCTGAAAAAAAAATTATTCTGACCACCTTGTAGAGCATCCGTTTTAGTGGGTGAAAATATTGTTTTGCTTCAGAAGATTTTAAGCCTGATTTCGAAAATGTCGAGTTTCCCTTGCCAATTTGACGTGAGAATGGTACATGTATATTCTATTTGGGCAGACACCGAATAGTTGTTGCGGGACAAATACATACCATTGGCTGACTGGTTCTCTTTGATCAGTAGAAGTAAAATATGTGGCCTACTCCAGAAAGAGGGCGCGTGGAGCGCAGTCGGAGGAGGAGCCGGCTGTCGCGTGCACCCGATACCAGGTTCCTGGTTCGGATTTCCAGCCCAGGCCAACCAAGCCTTCCATCCCTACGGGGTCGGTGAATTGGTATCAGCCTTGTCTGGGAAGGATAAAGCGCTGATTTGTTCATCGGCTGGCCACCGCAAGTCATTGTATGGCCAAATACGCATTCAAACCGCCTCCACGACATCCCGTAGAAGTAGAATGCGTGGCGCATCCGAAAGGGGATTGAAGAACGCCGAACTTTATTCTTTATCCTTTATTCCAGAAAGAAAGTGGTTAACGACAATCATTGCGTATACTTCGATCCCTAAACATTGTTCAGGAAAATCATTGTGTGCCTGTGATTACGCCACCATTTCCAATATTTCACATACCACTTGTCTTGGGTAGTTGCACAAGAAATCGCCGATTTTGCTACCTCAATTCCTGGTCGATTTTTCGTGGCTACGAACGCACCCTTTAAGGAGTTCTATACTTCCTTTGAAAGCGCAGAATCTCCGCTTTCTTTCAGTTCATAGTTTTTGTGACATAGTTACGTCTTGCCGAGTTTTTGACGTTGTTTTTACAGTATAGTCAATGTGATATTCGGGTGCTTTACTTATATGAATGGAGAAGTGGACACAACGCAAATGGCTCGTAACATCATCGCTGCATTTAGGGAGGACTTCGCTAAGGAACGCAAACTTCGCCACTGGTAAAGCTTCGATCTGGAGATGAAATTCTCGAAGATGCGGACCGAGGTAGGTCGACATCACTCCTTAGCGACTACCAACTCGAAGCCATGGTGGAAGCGGGTCAGCATCAAACTGTGGCAAAACTAGCAGAGCATTTCGGCGTTGACATCAGCACTATCAGTCGCTATTTAAATGCGATCGGAAAAGTACAGAAATTCAATAAATGGATCCTGCACGAACTGGTCGCCGGGCAGATGCTGAAGCGCCACGACACTTCCGTTAACACTTCGCAATCTAAGGGAGCCTTTTTTGGACAGGATCGTGACATGCGACGAAAAATGGACCCCTTATGACAATCGTCATCGCTCTGCCAATGGATGGACAAGAATGAAAGTCTCATGGAGTGGCCGATACCAAGTCTCTATCCAAAGAATGCCACGATGACCGTATGGTGGACAATGACTGGTGTGGTCTATTACAAACTCTTGAAGACTGGAGAGACTATAACAGCGGAGAAGTTCTGTGCCGAAACTGAAGTGATGTACCAGAAGTTCATTGAAAAACAGCCGGCCGGCATTGGTCAATCGAAGAGTCCAATACTACTGCATGACAACGTGCGCCGGCACTTTCAAAAATTGTTGTCCAGAAACTGGATGAATTGGGATAAAAAAATCTGCCACATCCAGCATATTCACCAGATCGATGTCCTGCCGATTATCATTTTCAAGCATTTAGATCGTCATGTGAAGGCTAAAAAATTCAGCAACCATGATAATGTGGAACATGACTTCTTATGTTTTATAAATTCTCATAGTGATGGAATATCTAACCTATAGTCGCGTTGGAAAAAGTGTACTAATTGTAACGGTGCCTATTTCGACTAACAAAAGTGCCTCCAAGCAATGTTATAATCAGTCAAGATTTTCAGTCAGAATCGGCCATTTAATATGCAACGACCTAATAGTATGTGAAGCCTTGTGAAGATGAAAACGTCGGAGCTAATCAGCTTCCATTATTCGCAGACACGTTGTTTGGCGAAAGCGTTCATTCGATCGGCAGATCGGCAGACGGAATTTAAGTGCTCCTGAAGTTCTTCTCACCACATGTCCGCGATCATCATTCAGTCGCTGTAAACGACCATCTTCTTGCCGGTCGCCGAATCAAATGTGATGGACTTGCTTTTGAAAAGAAACACTAGAGCTACGGGGTGTTGGATAGAGGTCAGCGTCCCTCAAACGCTTTTGGAATGTGTGGAATGTGCCACGCATTCCATATCTTCGTGGGATCGGAAGTAGTTTTAAGCATCTGGCTTACAACCACCGCTACCAAGGGCCTATATTATACTATCGCAGTGGTGAGCGATGACATGGACAACAGACACAATTCGTGGCGGGACCGTATGAGACTCAGACTGTAAGATTCTGTCGACCGTATAACACTCTCTCCACGAGAGGGAAAACACGCATGCCAGTTGGGCGGTCTGCCGCTGGTGATATGTACGTCGCTGGCTCAGCCCTTCGGGGTGAGCGATGATATAACATAGAAGTAACCTAAGGGCATGTCGGTGTTCCACAATTCCCAGACAGGTATAGGATTGCATGGCAGACGAAGATGACGACGGCTTCGTCTTCCTGGGCGCGTGTTGAACATGAAGTTAGTTCTGCCAAATCGAGTTGTGTATTACATGAGCTCCCGGCGACCTAAATATTAGGTTGTCCCATCAGTCCTCACCGTTTTTTTCAACGATTCACTGCAGATTTCGCCGGAGGTGTCTTGCATAGCGCTGCATAGCTTTCGAAAGAGAATGATTTGCTCTATCAGAAGATGTATTACTTTTTTCATCATGAATTTTGTCAATTTTTAGGTCGTTGGGGTGAAAAATGAAATGAAAAGTGAAAAAGTGGATATTTGCACACTTGTTCTCTCCGCCCGTCCGAATTTTTACCAAAACTCCGGTTCTGTGGTTGAAATTTTTTGCGCAGTTTTCTATAGCATTTGGAAGACAATGTTCTGTACTACAAGAATATGTGTTGGTCCTATCTTCTCACTTGCCCCTTATTGACTTTTAGGCCATCAAATTGGGACGTCCGACTTTTCCGTCCGAATTTTTACCAAAACTCCGGTTCTGTGGTTGGACTTTTTTGCTTGGTGTCATACGTCGTTTGGAAGCGGATTTCATGCTCAGTAAGAATTTGTGTCGCGTTCATTGGCACGCGCTGATTTCTGTCGAATATCAACAACTGAAGAAGGAGAAGGAGTTGTTGGTGAAGACGATTTTTCTCTTTTTGGCATTTTGTTGACATTCAATAGAAATCAATAAATGCGACACATATTCTTATAGAGCATGACATTTTCTTTCGAATGACGTATAACACCAACCCAAAAACTCCAACCGCAGAGCAGGAGCTGTAGGCAAAAATAACCATCCTCCTTCGGACGTCCCAATTTGATGGCCTAAAAATCAATAAAGGACAAGTAAGAAAATAGGACCATCACATACTCTTGTAGTACAGTGCATTGTCTTCCAAATGCTATAAAAAACTGCGCAAAAAATTCCCAACCTAAGCGGGGAGAACAAGTGCGCAAATGGCTACTTTTTCACCTTTTCACTTTTCACTTCAACGACCTAAAAACTGACAAAATTCATGATGAAAAAAGAAATGCAATACAGCTTCTGATAGAGCAATTCATTTTCTTTCGAATACTGTGCAGCGCTATGCAAGAGACCGCCGGCCAAATCTGCAGTGAATCGTTGAAAAAACGGCGAAGACTTATGGGACAACCTAATAAACCTTTACAGCGGTACCCGTGTCTCTCATTTGCTCGGTTGAGAACAAAGATGGCTAACGGATTCGAGAAAATTTTGTAGCCCTTGAGATCGAACACTCGAGCATCTGCAACTAAATATCTGTCTTACCAGGAAACTATCTCAACGGTAGGTCGGAATGGCCCAAGTGTTGTATATGGGCAGAATCGCCTTTCTCTGGGAAGCAACAAAACGCAAATATCTCGACCCCAATACAACTCTGCGCAGAGTTAGGGACGACGGAAGTTGGGCCGTTGGCGGCGTCAACCCTATGCCTGTAGGCGGGGGGCGGACTCAATTTGGCTGGAAACAGCGATGACAAGCGAGCAGTGGTGGCGCAGTGCGTAGAGGGGCGGCATAATCCCATTAATCGCTGTTTCCAGCCAACTTGAGCTCGCCCTCTGCTTGCAGGCATAGGGCTAACACCGCCAACAGCCCAACTTCTGTCGTCCCTAACTCTGCGCAGAGTTGTATTGGGGTCGAGATATTTGCATTTTGTTGTTTCCCAGAGAGAGGCGATTCTGTGTATATACAACACTTGGGCCGTTCCGACCTACCGTTGAGATAGTTTCCTGGTTAGATTTTCAGGGGGTGTTTTTGTTCGATTTCTTTAAACGCTAATTGATCAGCGCTATAAAAAGCCTTTCTGCTCCTGTCCACACGATCCAGTGGCGTCAATTCTTTATCTGAAGACCTCCATTTTTATTCTTAGCTTAACCCATTAGAGCTGCTTTTATTATTGCACAATGATCCTCCATTTGCAAGCATTTGGCCGATCAGCTAGATCATACTGATCATCAGGAGAGCTGCATAGTGCAATATACATATACCATTTTCAAGCCGAATTGGGCCCTTTCCAAATCAAACTGGACACTTTTCAGGTCAAATTGAACACTCATCTAAGCCAACCCAAAATTTTTAAAATCAAAGCGAGCTCTTACAAATTGAAATAAGCTCCTTCTACATTAAATTAAAAACTCTCCAAAAATGTTAAAATAATTTTTGTTCAAGGAAAATTTTAGTATAACTTTTTTGAATTTTTTTTTACTTTACCTACCGAATGAGTGTAACAATTTTATGAAATTTTTATTTTTTAAGGAAAAATATTAAATTAAATTTAGTGTTGAGGCGCAGCAAAGCAGCAGCCATGTCCTGCATCAGAAGACTGGATTACGGTATGCACTTAAAAATTCAACGCAACATCTATTTGATTGATAGTGTAAATACTGCGTACATGCAGCAACAAAGTCAGGATATGTGTGTTTTTTAAAATCCTTTGTGCTGCTTCGCCTGCAGGTGTGAAACTGCATGCAAACAGAAATCTTGCTAATAATCGAATAAAAATCGCGAATTTTGTACGGGAGCATGGCGCAATCTCTGTTTCAACGATATAAAACGGCCGCTTTCCTGCTCTTCGAGACTAGCTTTAAATCATTGTTTTCTCAGAAAATAAGAATTTTGTAAAATTATAAACTATGTGGTCTCTTATTTGGAAGTAAATCAGCTTCAAAGAAAGTTTTACTACAATTTTCCTTGAACAGAAAATTATTCTAACATTTTTGAAGAGTTTTTAGTTTAATGTAGGAGAAGCACATTTCAAATTGTAAGAATTCTCTTTGATTTGAAAAAAGCCTTAGGTTAGCTTAGATGAATGTCCAATTTGACCTGAAAAGTGTCCAATTTGATTTGAAAAGTGTCCAATTCGACGTGAAAATGGTATAGACTGAAATCGGAAGAAAATACTTCAACGAGTTATTTTACTGGCTTTGGCCGATTTCACTAATTGGCCTATGCAAATTCTGTACTAACAAGGGCAATGGTACGAAGAGAATAGGTAGAGGCTTGTTGGGAACAGTAGTGTCATCGACCTATCGTACAGTGCAGTACAGTCATGTAGGCTTATACTTCCAATAGTTGCATAAGAGTTGTTAAACGATAAAGGACAAAGAACGGCTATATTCAATCCCCTTTGGGATGCGCCACGCATTCTACTTCTATAGGATGTCGTGGAGGCAGTTGAATACGTACTTGGCCATACAATGACTTGCGGTGGCCAACCGCTGAACAAGTCAGCGCTTCTTCTTCCCAGACAAGTCTGGTACCAATTCATCGACCTTGGAGGGATGGAAGGCTTGGTTGGCCTGGGCGGGAAATCCGAACCCTGAACCTGGTATCGGGTGCACGCGACAGTCGCGCCTCCTCCGACTGCGCTACACGCGCCCAAGTCCGAGTCGGACATCCGAAAATAATTTCGTATCCGAAAACGTTTGCATCCAATGTATTAAAGCACTCTCTCATCGTCAAGCCTTCTGGTCGGCAGTTGAACAGTCATTCGTATTTCAGAACTGTCCTAGATGACGCCTAAGGGATCATCACTGTACTGTTAGCCTCTCTTCCCATTTGACGATATTTATCTGCTGTTTTCGTCGAGGCTCTATTAGTCGCTGCCCAACCAACAACTGGTAGAGATTCCCTTTATCAACGCTCTCCACTGCCTAGAATTGCAGTGACACAACACTGGGGATAATCCCGCATCATCCACACGCTCGGCTGAATCTCCCACTTCGATCCACTGATCCATTCGAACATTCTTTGGCGAATAGCAGGTTCGCCCTGCACGCTTTCGGAGGATTTTTTTCAATTTTCAACGAACCAATGACAACTGCCTGCAGACATTCGATTATTATAGTTACGATTCCATTTCTAAGAGCTACAAAAACATGGAATAGCTTGTCCAGCGCAATAGTTTCTTCGTCATCTCCAGCTAATTTTAATCATAAACTTGATGAGCATCTCAAACAAAACGGTTTTTTGTGACGTTTCTTGTCTCTCAATCCCTGATAGCTATTCAATGAAAACGAATCATCATACTATATAATAATCCGTTAAGCGATGAGTCACACTATCGATCGACGCGATGAGTCATAAAATGGGGAAATTACGGGGAAATTAGGGGCACAAATTAAGGCAAGAAATTAGCTTAAAATACCAAGACGCCTTCTACGTGTTTGGCGACTCAGTAGACGAGCTGAGCACGTCACCAAACCTGCCTGACGACTCGGTAGACGTGCCGAACACCTCGGCGACCGTGCATGGCGAGCCGTAGACGTGTCGAACACGTCGCCAACTTCAGCCCTGATGGTAATCGTGGTCGCTGAACATAATTATGAATTTCGTTCTTGAAGTGTAGATCAGCATAGATTCATATCGATCAAATTATCAATTTCTTATGGATTTCGTCCAAGCGGTCCAAAACTTCAGCCCTAGGGGTAATCGAGGTCGCTGAACACGATCATGAACTTCGTTTTTGAAGCATAGATCACTATCAATCGATATCGATCGATGTTATCGATTTTTTGCGGATATCGTTTAAGCGGCAAGAAAATTCAGCCCCGGGGCTAACCGAGGTCCTGACCGGTTGTTTTCTCCTAGATTTAACCGATCAAGGTGGGGAGGCGTGGGAGACACGCGGGTATTATGGCCGAAGGAGTGCTCCACATCAGGTGGAAAGTTTCAATGTGGAGGCCAGTATCGATCGCTATTATCGATCGCCTGACCTGACTGGTAGTTTTCTCCCAGATTTAACCGGTCGGAGTGGGGGGGGGGGGTGGGAGACACGCGGGTACTAGGGCCGAAGGAGTGCTCCACAACAGTCTGAGGACGAAAGCACTGACTAACGCAAATGAATTACGTTTCTGAACTTCTGAAGATAGTGCCGACGTTGAAGAGATGTTGAGGATGGAAGGAGGGAGAGCTGAACGGCTTCGTGTCGAAGAACTACTCACCTGATCGGAAAGAAGGTAGACCAAAGTTCGAAATTACTAAGGATTTTAAATACCTCTTTTTACTGCTAAGGTGCCGAGAAGGCTGCACAAGCAGAGCAGCTGCTTGAAGTAAGTGATCTTGGCTGTGACTCTCTAAGGTCGCGCGAAGCGCGCAATTGCGAGACACGCCGACAGGCGTGTCAGAGCACTTGTTCTCAATATCCTGGAAGCTATATGGAGTTAGCCCAGTAGTAAAATGAAGTAATTATTTTACAAAAAACATTTATTTATACGAGGCTGTGCTTAACTTTCTAAATAAATTAATAGTGTGTTCGCTTCGGCTGAATGAAAATTTATATTTGTAAAAAAATCCTAGTCTCTGTTAAAGCAGTACGGATCTCAAAAAGTTTCACTAATCATTTTTGGCTCTTGTTCTTAGAACTTGTGATAAAGCCTCCTGATTTGAGAAATTAACTACAAGATAGTTTAAAAACAAATAAGCTCTATTTTGATAAAGTACCTTTTTCAGTGAGTCAACTGCTACTCCTTTTGAAAAAAAAACACTTTTCGCGTCACTCATGGAAGAAATCATTTCTTGCAAATCTTCAAAAATAGAGTTTCTTCTGTAACATCTTGTGATCAATTAATTTTGCATCTCTTTTGGTACAATAATTGCTCTTCACTTTTGCTGGTCTTTGAAGAGCCAACTTTTGCAGTGATTTTTGTGTTCAACTTGTTTTGTATCTCTTTGGGCTCAATAAATGTTCATGTTCATTTTTTAATCGCCATCAATACTAGAACGGGTGAAGGCACCATCACCACTCTTTATGTAGATCACTTCATTACTTTATCCGTTTTTATTCAACCTGAGAGCGCTGCTGTAAATACTCCGTGGGCTGGAGAAAAGCGTTTATTGAACGGAGGAGAATAAATCTGGGTTCGCTTCAGAAATGACGCAATCCCTACAGGTTACCAGTACTTGTAGTGCACTTGTATCAAGCAGCATTATGCATTTTGTGTGACCAGAAGTTCGATTTTCATGCATTTTTTCGGAACTGTTTTCTCCTATTGTCGCCTGTAGGCCTAATATTCGGTTTTAAGAAGTCTTCAGTTATTGCAATTATCCGGATAGCTCTTTATAACTGTCTAAACTGACAGATTTACGAGCGAGTGTGATTGTGGTGACAGGAGAGATTTATGAAGATCGAGTTGGGTGAACGCATTACTCAGACCCATCCACAGCCTGTCTCTCAGTCAACACCTCCGGCCGTCTCATCCTGCTGTACGATTCCACTTGCCCTTGTTTCCACCATCTTTTTTCAGCGCAAGTGGTTCGAGGAGGTTTTTGCTTGAGATTACGCACATTAGAGCGATTTGCATGGCTAGTTTAGGTTAGGCAAATCCTACCAGCAAACAAAGACGGCGAATTCTTCTTCTGGCACCGCTCCCCTCGAAATGGAACGCTCTGCATCCCCCCGAAGGGCCTTGCGGCTCTTCAAACTTATTTACTCAGTTAATTCGATGACTCTCCTACAATGCACCAAAATGCTTTACAATTAGATTAGCTATTAAGCTGTCGAAAAAGAACTTCAACAATATTTTCAACAATTTTTCAAAATTTAACGAAACCTGTTACAGTCTGGCTTACAGTCCGTGCTGCAAGCTTATATCTCGAACATTCTAGAACACAATGCCATACATTCTAGAGTATTCTAGATTATAGTAAAGGTAGTCTCCACTTTAGTGCCCCACGATCCACGTGACTCGCTCCTGTCGTCGCTACTGGGAATCGCTCAGTCTCTCATTCTCCGCTTACACATTAAAGAACATTCGGGGGAAGAAGTCACGGGAGATAAGTCCAAGGTCTTCTTCTACGTCAACCGTACCCAGAAGGCACAGAAGAAGGAACTACCTGAACTGCGAAGCAATCAAATCTCGACCTCCACCAGAAGAGGATAACACTGCTGT
Source organism: Heligmosomoides polygyrus polygyrus (assembly GCA_947396885.1). Taxonomy (NCBI): domain Eukaryota; kingdom Metazoa; phylum Nematoda; class Chromadorea; order Rhabditida; family Heligmosomidae; genus Heligmosomoides; species Heligmosomoides polygyrus. Next base: position 102,162,829 of record OX377203.1, read on the forward strand.
TGGTAGCTCTTGCAGGTACAGTACCGGACATGTTCCTCCGTTCATTCGTCGGAAATCCCGGAAAGGTCAACATAGGCCGCTTTAGAACGGTCCAAAGCGGACATTTTAAATAACTTTTTGAAAAATCACTCACACTAATCACAATTACTTGTAAAAAGAAACATATATTTGAAATTGGGCGAAGTTTGCACGAGGAAATTTGGCCGATTTCGAAAAAACCGGTTTTCGATGACGTCATCGTCCGTCTGCGACGGCCTGAGGCGGTCTCGTCCTCGATGCGAAATTGTCAAAAAATCGATGTTTCCAAAATCGGCCGAAATTGGCACCATTCGATAGCGCTTTTCAAGCTGAACAGAGCACTGCCATTGCGAGTTCGAAAACTCAAATCTGGCCGTGCAAGAACCCAAGAAACTCTAAACGCTATCTTTCGCCACTCTAAATTGGCAGATGGGGCTAAGGCACTTCAGGAAGGTAGGGAGTTGTGATCATGTCATCGTAAAGTACATTAATTGTCCTGCTCGCCTACGCGTTTGTAGGCCGTTAGGTCTCCTGTCTTCCTGCAGAGGTCGACCGAAATCTGAAAAAATCGTGTACTTTAGCATACTACTACATCGTTTCACTGCCTACGAGATCGATGAGTTGCAGCCGAAACGATTCAGACTTGACAGAGTTATTGCTCTCCGAACATGGCCGCGCGTGCAATTTGCAAGCGGTCGTTCTCACTCGATTGATAGGTTCGATCCTATGTGCATTGTGCACGGCGCACTCCAAAGGCTCGCTGGACAGTCTTGGAGCAATTCCTGTGTACGGCTGCTGCAAATTTTTGATAAAATTCCTTAAGCGCTCACTCTCCAAGCTGTCGTTCGATCGCTCTACAGGTTGTCGCGCCCACTCGATTGATTCTGTCGGGCCTATATGCATTGTTCAACTCTACTGAGAACTATAGGTCATAAGATAGAGCTTGAGCTGCTAAGCTCAAATATATGTTTATTTTTACAAGTACTTGATTTTTGAAAAAGTTATTTGAAAAGGTCGCCTTGGACCGTTCCAAAGCGGCCTACATATGTTGACCTTTCCGGGATTTCCGGCGAATGAACGGAGGAACATGTCCGGTACTGTAATGCTCCACCATGAACATCTACGCTGTCCAACTGCAAATGTTGAGTGAAGCCACGCAGAACGTAGACATAACAATGACGAAGGAGTGTCTACTTTCGGCACGACAATTCTCGACCACATGTTGCAAAGATGTCCCGCCAAAAGTTTCAAAAAAGTTGACTTGAAGTCGAAAAGGCTGCGCACGACACCGTGTCATTTGCCACGGTACCATATCAGAACATAAAAAAAACGACGCTAAAACGATGTGGGAATGAGCTGTTAGAGGAAGGAGACTGACCCGGGCTGCACGTCATTTGGAATCAATTTCCCGTAGATCGATAATATTTACGAAAATTTACTATTTACGACGCAAAATGTCGTAAATCGTGAATTGTAAATAAATTGCCAAAAATGATGACCGATGCCCACCATGCCTAGTTGACACTTTGGACTGTTCTTGTCGTTTTCCGTCAGTGTGTCGTACATATCGTATAGCATCGCTATCAAACATCATAATTTTGAATTCGATACTGCAAATGACGGTGGAATACTGCGATAAGCACTAGCATGGGCACGAGCCCACTCCACTCGTGCTCCTCACTTAGACGCAAAAATATACGGCTCCTTTACGGAACGTTTTGCTCTTAGCCCTGCGAGAAGATCTTTCCTGCTTAGACAGCGGAATTCCCTTCGAAATGTCGACCTCTGCAAGGCGAGGGTCCCCACGATAAGCTGAGAACAGTCCTGTCGACAACATATTTTGTGCAGCATGGTCTTCTCTTCTCCTTCCTGTCGACAAGTGCTTCTGAACCCCCAGATTGCGAATCGCTACAAGACTTCCAGCGGGTCGTTTCCTTGGTTTTGACCTTCTGCAATTGTCTTCTGTACCCTTTCGTCCAAATTTCGAGTGCAACGTGTTTCTACAATGTTCTCTAAACTGAATTTGTCTTCAGCTCAAGTAGAGGTTCTAGAAATGTTCAAGGAATTTATACAGAGATATTGTCGCGCTCGTCGGTTGTAGATTCTAAAAAAGCTGGTATTTGGCTCGCAGTTCGTCCATTGTCGTCAAACTGCCGGCTGTTTTGATGCTAGAAGCTCAGCTCCTTCTTTCAGTCGGTTCGTATAAGTTTAATGTGCAAAAGCGCGCACATTTTGCTCGCTATTCCATGTGGGCTCTGTGAGAGCACTTCTGCCACCATGTGTTTCTTTTCACTCTGGTCCAACAGGCCTAATCAGCACTATGCGACTCCTATCCACACTCATTCACGTCGGAGTGTCTGAATGGAAGTCAAACATTGATGGTCAACGGCCCGCCAAACAGCCAAAATATCGAATTACCCTTTGAAGTGTTTCTGAAACTTCACCGCAAATGTTCTACGAACCGCTTCTAAACTATCCAGTTACACCTCCGTCCTTGTTTTCCCTTAACTAGAGCGCATGCACCGCCTCGGGGGACCCCTGTCAAGCGCTCCTCAAACCGGTAAGTGGTTCGGGTCCTGCCTTAGCCAGCCAAGCTTTCTGGGATGGATGGATTTCTAATAGGCATATCCTGGATGAATAGCTCACCTACATGTTCATCGGTTGTTGCTTTTAAGTCATTGTATAATAGATGCGCATTCATTCCGCCTTCTCGACATCCCTAGAAGCAGAATGCAGGGCGCATCCCACAAAATGATTCGATTGGACAGACCTTCCTCCTTTAGCCTTTCTCACAACTAAAGTTGTACTCACGAATACTGGTCAAAATGAAGGTCATCCCACAGTGCGTTTCAGAAGTATAAAGCTACCCCTAGTTTTGTCAATCTTGCCTTTTTTACGACATTTCGCAGTAAGGAGCTGCTTCCACAGAATATGGTCGAAAACTATACCTAAAAATGAATCAGAAACCTCTCTTGGACACAAAACGTTTTAAGAAGAAATCATTTGGTTTCCACTGTTTCAAAAGTATAACGCGACCACAGAGACATCTCCATTTTATTACAATCAATAATCACCAGTTACAAATACAAATACAACTTAATAATTGACAAGTCTGCCGCGATTGGAAATAAGTTAAAATATTCTGTCTGGCATACTTTCACCCAAGTTCTTTAGGATATCAAGGTCCAAATGGTTCCACGCCCCTCCTCGATCGCTCTACGCAGTTCCTGAACGTTGTAGAATTGCTTTCCGTTGACAAATATCTGTCGCACTATGATTCTCCAGATGTTCTCAACGGGTTCAGGTTAGGTGTACAAGCTGGCCAGTCTAGCACGCGGATATTTTTACAGTTCCACCACACGACGCTTGATCTACTGACATGTACCGAGGCATTATCCTGCACAACGGTGAATTCCTGTGTATGATGTTCGCGAAGAAATGGTAGTATATGATCTTGAAGAATATTCTGATAGTCCTGTGAGTTTATTCGACTCGTGGTAAATGCAAACCGAGGCTCCTCAGACCATCTGGGAGTCAGGATCGAAAATACGTCTGCCGAAGACAAGGGTGTCTTTCCGCAGATCCCTCCAGTAGCAGTGAGATCCATCGGGAATGTCCAAATTGAATTTCTTTCCGTCGAAGAAGATCACCTGGAAGCACCGGACTCGTTGAAGTGGGAGAAATTTCACAGTGAAAAAAATGGTGTACCGTGCTAAAATCAGTCCTGATATTTCCACGCGCAAATTGAAGACGTTCGGCCTTGTGGCGATCAGTCAGCCTTGGAGCCCTTTTCATCGACTCGCGAACAATGTTGCCGCTCTGTCTGGTTGCTCTCCAGATGGTCATCCGCGATGCACCCAACGATAAATCCGCTTTAGCTTGGCTGATCGAAGCCGTCGAGTTCGAGAAGAGTCGCTGAATATGTCGAACATCTCGTCCAGAGAGCTTAGAAGGTCTTCCAAGCACTGGTTTTCTTCCATAACCAACAAGACCATTCAGAGAGTTGGACACAGCACATCTGGAGCGACGAAGTTGAGCTGCGATTTCACGATTGGAGAGTCTTGCCTGATATAGAGCTCGAACTTGAGCTTCTTCGTCGACGGGCGGCCGGGTATCAAGCGACATGTTTGTATTAGAATAGTAGATAATAGCAAAGCCAATGTAGAGCAGTTCTGGTTTGATAAAGGATAAGGATAGAAGATGGGGTTATTCAATCCCTTTGGGATGCTCCACGCATTCTGCTTCTACGGGATATCGTGGAGTCGATTTGATGCGCATTTGGCCATACAATGGCTTGCGGTGGCCAGCCGATAAACAAGTCAGCGCTCTATCCTTCCCAGACAAGTCTGGTACCAATTCACCGACCCCGGAGGTATGGAAGGATTGGTCGGCCTGGGCGGGAAATTCGGACCAGGGACCTGGTATCGGGTTCACGCGACAGTCGGCGCCTACTCCGACTGAGCTACACGCGCTCTTTAGTTTGAAAAATTGCAAGCACGACAAACCAACATCTTTAATGGCCTTATAGTTTTGAAACAATGTTTTCTTTTTAAATTTTGTATCCAAGAGAGATTTCTGATTCATTTTCAGGTATGGTTTTCCACCACGGCGAATTCAGAAGAAGCAGCCTCTTGCCGCGAAATGTCGTAAAAAAGCAAAATTTACAAAATTAGGTGTGGCCTTATACTTTTGAAATGCACTGTATAAGATTTTCCTAGAGGGAAGCAAAGCAGTTTCTCGAATTGGATCCATTTCATGGTGGTGCTAGCAATCTGTTATGGAAATGCTGCTGCTAGGACTCGTACGGTTGGGCAAGGGTCAAGGAAAAGCGAAGGTTTCCTATACTGAAGACAAAAACTATCAACTGATGATGATTGCGGTGAATTTCGCGGCTGGTGTCGACAGTGCTCTATCGGAAGGCCGTATTCTTGGCTGGGCTTACAATTGAGAAGCGCATTATAGATGCCCACGCAGTTAGGAAGACGTCGCTGCATTTCTTTCCGTCTCATGCGAAACCGAGAGGAGTCATGAATTTCGTGGTGAAAGCCGTCGCCGCCGGCTACTGTGTCTCGCAGCAATTTCAAGGCGATCACCGCTGACAGGCACATGAATAATCGCCGTCCCTCGCGTCGAACAGCATTGTAATGCGAGAACGTCCGAGATCTGCCGATCGCCCCGAGAGGTTGTACGGGCCGCCGTCGGGCTGGCGCGTGGAGACGGAGAGCGCTGATTTAATGCCTGCGCTATCAGCACTCGGATCGGCTCCCGACAGCGCCGGAAGGCGCCGAACAGGTCGGCCACCACTTGCGCTGCTGCTGATGTCCCGCGATACCATTCCTGCAGCGAACTGATCTTCCGCCACCAATCTCTCCTATACCTGTCTGGCTATCTACCCACTGTTTTATATTTCAGCAAGAAGAATGAAGTAATGTGGGGATCACAAGCACTTCAGTTCGCGTTCCCTTGGTGATCTATTTCTTTGCTCCGGCAGTGGATTGGCCTAAGGACGGATAATAGATAAAAGCTGTCACACTCTCTGCACACCCATTTTTCGCCGTTACTTAAAGCGTATTGGCCATGAGGACTTCAAAGGTTACCAAAGGCGGAGTCTTAAGCCAGTTGGAGCCAACCTTTGCATATTTCATAGCTGGATTGCTAGGGCTAGGGAATACCCATCATTCGAGAATCCTGCTTCTTGATTCTCTATGTATGTGCGTGGTGCTCATACAGAGTGAGGATTCCTTTGCGTCATCCATCCCTTCAGTAATAATTGTCACTTTTCGCATCTAACCCTAGTTTCAGCTTGGCTACTGTACTTTTCTTACCGTTCTCTAAGGAGCAGCTCGCCATGTTGAGGGCATGGACTTTTTTGCTCAGTTTTCAGGTTCTTTTCTGTAACCCTTAGACTATATTGCTAGTTTTCATATTTATTTTATTTCTATTTTATTTTTATTATATTTTCATCACCTGTGTCACCTGTATCACCTATCGTCCCGTTGATCATCGACTTGCTCGAGCGGGCGTCAGCAGCGCCTCCATTCGTTCCTGTCGCGTGCCAGAGTACTCCAATGGATCCTCCTCGCTCGAGGGACACGAAGAGCGTCATAGCCGTCGTTCAGGGCTCTCACGAAGAAGTCCGACCAGCGCGTTGGTGGGCGTCCTGGTGTTCTCTTGACTTATTTATTTATTTATTTATTTATTTATTTATTTATACTTGCACTAAATTGTGCACAACAATAAACAGTAAATTAATATGGACACGGCGCAAACGACATAGTGATTATAAGAAAAAAACTGAATTCCTGAACAACTCAACATTTCACATTAATCAATGGTGAGGCCAAACTTTAGGCAAGAAAGGAACACAAAACAATGAACAAACAAAGAGACACCAAGAGCCAAAAAATTCAGACAGCCAAGGGTTTGAGGGGGGGGGGGGTGGGCAACTTGACGGAAACGAGCAGTGGCCCGCCAACACTGCAAGTCGTTAGAGAGAACGGCTCCGGATACCATCTTATCATTGTTTATCGTTCTCCTTCCTGTAAATCAGCTGAGAACGATCAACTAGTCCAGGCTGTAAGCGACCTTTTGGCATGTGAATATCATTCGGTGGTTGTAGGGGACTTTAATTACCCCGACATTGATTGGAGTGATCTGAGTCAGTCTGGTCCATTATCATCACAATCTTCAATGTTCGTGGAGATGGTATGCAGCCACAGTTTGATGCAGTTTGTGTCAGAGCCCACAAGGTGTGATAGAATTCTCGATCTTGTTTTAGCGACTGATCCGTCTCTTATAAGTGAAGTCGCTACGGAGCCCCCTGTCGGGTTGTCGGATCATTGTAGTGTTAGATTTAATATTAACTATACGCAGGTTGAACCTAACGTTACGTATTATCGACAGTTTAGTAGGTGCAACTTCAATCTAATTTGTGATTACTTATCGGCTGTTGCATGGAGACAGTCCTTTGACTGCTTATGCAGCGTGAATGAAAAATATGAGTTGTTCTTGCTGATTCTTCAGCATGCTATCGATATGTACGTGCCGTGGGGACGCGCTAGAGTCAACCATTCATTTTTACCACGTTATCTCCAAAATATGCTGGACCACCGTTCTTGCCTCTTCAATGTGGCAAGGCTTTCTAAGTTGGAAGATGATTGGGCCAAGTACCATGCATTTTCGAAAAAATTTCATAGGAGCTTGCAGAAATACAACAGCTCTATTGAGAAGAAAATTATCGAGTCGGGTAGTAATCAGAAGTTCTATAGGTTGGTCAATTCAAAGCTCAAGAGTGGTAATTACACTGGGAGTTTAAGAAAAGGTAATCAGATTGCGGTTACTGAGGTTGACAAAGCAAATATCCTGGCTGATAAATTTTGTGAAGTTTTCCTTCCAGAAAACGAGGACATGCCTGATTATGACCCAGAAGTTTCCGAGCCTATGCAAACTTTTCCATGGTTCAGTGAAGAGGAACTTTATAAAATTATGATGAAATGGCCCGATTCCAATTCGATAACACCAGATTTGATTCCGGTCTCATTTATGAAGAGGGTTGCTCATGTTGTTGTTACTCCTCTAACGTATATATTTAATCAGTCACTGATGTACTCCGAAGTTCCAAAAAGATGGAAACATTCCTTCATAACTCCTTTACTGAAGAAAAGCCCTGCAAGTGACGTAGGCAACTACAGACCCGTGAGTATTACTTCCTTCCTATGTAGGGTATTTGAAAGGGTAGTGAAAAATCATTTGTTGATTTATTTAAAGTCTAATCACTTGATACCGGCGTGCCAGCATGGGTTTATTCCAGGCAGGTCTATTGAAACTAACTTGTTAGAGAGTATTAATGATTGGTCCAACAGTTTAGACTCAAAGAGATCATCGGATGTAGTATATTTCGATTTCTCCAAAGCTTTCGACCGTGTTAGTCATAAAAAATTACTTTATAAAATTTCCAAGCTTGGTATACACCCTGTTATTTACAAGTGGCTCGAAGAATACCTTACTAATAGGACGTTCCAGGTAAAGGTAGGGAAGGCGTTCTCAGTGTGCAAGGAGGTTAAGAGCGGAGTGCCCCAAGGTGGGGTGCTTTCTCCCCTTCTGTTTATGATTTATACTTCGGACATTTCAAAATTACTAGAAGACAACGGTGTGGTGGTCAAGCAATTTGCGGATGACGTTAAGGTGTACAGAGAAGTCATTTCTTGTGAAGATCATAACATTTTGCAGCTTGCAATTGATAGGCTGCAGTGGTGGTCTTCTCAATGGAGTCTCCCCTTGGCGCCAGACAAGACACATTTTATGAGGATTGGTGTCTCTTCGGCACCTACTGATTATAAGGTCGGAGGATATAATATTGAGAGAGTTCAGGCTGTAAAAGACCTTGGATTTCATTATAATCATAAACTCGACTTTTCGGATCACTACAGAGTTATCCATAGTAAGGCTCAGGCGCGGATCTACCAAATCTTCAGAGGCCTTTCTACCCGAAGTAAAAAGGTTTTGATGCAGGCGTATAAGACCTATGTTCGACCTATTGTGGAGTGTAGTTCTACAGTATTTTCGCCTTCAAAGAAGAAGGATATCGAATTTTTAGAAAAGATTCAGAAAAACTTCACTAGAAAGGCAGTGATTAGATCTGGGAGTTTTCTTTACTCCAGAGTACCGCGTTCTAACATAAGAAACAAATATCTTAGTCTGAACACTCTGGAGTCACGTCGAAAGGTTAGGGATGTGTGTGTGCTCTTTAAAATGCTTGCAGGAATTATTGACGTGGACGTCTCTCAATTTTTTACAATAATCTCTTCTAAGACCAGGGGTGGGTCGGAAAAGATATCCTATCGTAGACCGAATACAAAATTACGCTTCTCCATGTTCACTTGTAGGGCAGCTTCATCTTATTTGAAGTTAAGGCACAATTTCATACCCGGTCCTCAACTTCTGTTCTCTTTCAAGCGTATGGCGCAGGACACGTTTTTGTCTTTCTGAAAACTAGATGTAACATGGTTTGTTTGTGAGTTTCTTGATTTCTGTGTTTTTTCTCTCACGTGTGTCTTAAACCGCGTAATAAATATTATTATTATTATTAGTAGGTCCGCCGCCTCCATCAGTGCCCACATGACGGTAGAGAAGGGGAACCATAAGGATAAAAGCGAACGAAAGCATCTAGAAATGGCAGTAAAAATAAGCAAACCAAACCAAGTAAGCAAATAAAAATAAAAAATCCAGGGAATCCTGCGAACAATTACAAACAGGTAAGATCATCAGTTCAGACTAAAACAGAGAATAACATCAGGCAAAGGAATCTAGCAATGTTGCAAAAAAAAAACAATCTTCCATGTAAAACTGCTAAACCAGGGAAACCAAAGCGTCTTTAAGATATATCCTCCAAATGCAAAGTTGAAAGCAGATCAATTTTCATCAGTTTTCCACGAAAATCGTGTGCTTTTTTAGCATCCAGTAAGGTCCGAGGTAACATTTGTAACCAGCGTGCACCGCGGTAAAAAAGCGAGTTGAAGACTTTCTCGCGATTTTTGCTTTTCAATTTAGGATAGTGGAAACAATAACGATTACGGTGACCTACCGTTGGCAAGAAAACCCAGTATTTGCTAGCTTTCAGTTTTGATTCTCCTTTTAGAACTTTAAAACAGAAAACTAGATCACTGATTATTCTCCTGTAGAAGAGACTTTTGAGGTTGAAAAGCTTAAGTCTTTCTTCATAACTAGGAATAGTAGGAGGACCCCTGCGAGTACGCTTACATCTATAAAACAAGATTTTTGTAAAAGTCTTCTGTACTTTTTCAATTTTAGATCGAGACTTTTTTGTATAAGGACTTCAAACCTGTGGGCAGTATTCTAGTATTGGAACGACATATGCCTTGTATAAGCTAACTAGTACCGAGCAGTCATCGCACGTGATGTTCCTACAAATCAAGAACAGGATGGAGAAGGCTTTCCGCACAATGGTATCAATGTGATTCTTAAAGGTTAACCCACTATCCAGATGAACTCCAAGATCACAAACCTCGGATATAGAAGTGAGAGTGCAGTCGTTGTAATAGTACTCGTTATTGCCCGAATTTCCAATATGAAAGACTGAAGTTTTGGAAAGATTAACGGGAATTTGCCAAGCATTGGCCCACTCCATCATATTATTGACAGACTGAGACAAGGCTTGACAGACCTGAGTTTTATTGCTATCATTATAGACTCCGTACACCTTTATATCATCAGCATACACTTGCACCTTTACACGAGAGCCTGTAACTAAACTTGCAGGAAGATCAGAAGTGTATGCGAGGAACAGAATCGGGGATAATACTCCCCCCTGAGGCACTCCACTCTTACAATCATAGCTGCTTGAGAAAGAATTTCCTACCTTAACACGCATACGCCTCCCACTCAAATAAGAGTGAATCCAATTTAGAAGAGACCCTCTGATGCCCAGCTGATGAAGCTTTTCGAGAAGTTTACTATGACATACCTTGTCAAAGGCTTTCGACAAATCGAAGTAGATGATATCCACTGAGTCCCCATTGTTTATTGCGAGATTCCAATCGAAAACGCAGTCCGAGAGCTGCGTGGCTGTTGAAGCGCCAGCGGTAAATCCATGCTGTTCCGAAGGAATACATCTGTTTCTGTTTAGATATGACATCAATTTTTCTCGTATAACTTTTTCCATGACCTTTATTGGGGTAGGAGTTATACTTATGGGCCGGAAGGAAGAGAGTAGTACGGATTTCGGACTCCTTGGAATTGCCATGATAATGCACTCCTTCCAAATTTCTGGAATCTCACTATAAAACAAAGAAATTTTGAAAATCATCGATAACGGTTTATAAAGTGACTGCGCACATTTCTTAAAAACGATTTGTGGAATGCCGTCGAAAGGTACTGTTGTAGAACATTTCAATTGCTTCATTACCATTAACACGTCTCTTGGCTGTATAATTACCTTATTTTCACTATCTGATTTCACCCTATTGAATGATTCTGAGTGATCCGTCAACCCGCGGAATCCAGTCGGTGACGGCTCTCGTCCAGCGGGTGTCTGCGAAGCGCATTACGTGGCCGGCCCACCTAATTTTCGACAACTTGGCCCACGCGACAACGTCTCTGATCTTCGAACGTCGGCGAATCTCGGAACTCCGGAGGCCTTCTCTCACTTGCGTGAGTCGTGTCACTCCGAGCACCGTCTTCTCGATTCCACGCTGCGTGACGCTGATCGCGTGTTCTGCTTTCGTATAGCCCAGGTCTCTGATGCGTATGTTAGGGCAGGAAGAACATTGGAGTCGAATAGATGGGCACGGAGTCGGACGTTCTTCATCTTCTTCGCGACCTCTTCCGCGCTCTTGAAAGCTCCCCAAGCCGCTCGTTTCCTCCTGCTCAGCTCCGGCGCTAGGTCGTTGGCCATATTGACCTCGCGACCCAGATAGACGTAGCTGGAGCATTCGGAGATGTCCGTTCCGTTGAGCGAGAATGGGGCATCAGAAACCCATCCGTTCCTCATGAACGTCGTCTTCGTAAGATTCAGCTGCAGTATAACGCTCCCACATACACGATCGAAGTCGGTCAACATTCGCTCCGACCGACTCATGCTCGGTGTTATGAGCACGATGTCGTCAGCGAAGCGAAGATGATGTAGTTACCGGCCGTCGTTCTTCACTCCCATGTCTTCCCATTCTATGTAGTTCGCGCATGACGTTTTCGAGGGTGGCGCTGAAGAGCTTCGGGGATATGGTATCCTCCTGCCAAACCCTGCAGGGGATACCATATCCTCTCTGGGCAGTACACGGTCGCATTTGGTTCGCGTTTAATTCCCCTATCCACCATCCGAGGACGCGCCACGTGGCCCTGCCACAAGCGGCCCGTGATCCTTCTTGACAAGAGAGCCCGAAAGCTCTCTATCGAGGGAGATCCGTGGATATTTTCATATTTATTTTATTTCTATTTTATTTTTATTATAGTTTTTTGTTGTTTTAGAGGGGCGCTTGTCGTGATATGTAAATAAATAAATAAATAAATAAATAAATATTGCTTCTATTGCGGTGTGGTACGAATTAAGAGGTGCAGACACCATTCCATCCAGTGCGTACTGTGGATTTTTCGATCACGTTTTAAGCTTCAGAGATATGAGGTAGATAAGGTACGGCGTTACTCAATCCCTTTTCGGGACGCGACACGCATTCTACTTCTACGGGATATCGCGTAAGCCATTTGTATGCGTAGTTGGTCATTACAATGCCTTACGGTGGCCAGTCAACGTACAACTCAGCGTTTTATCCTTTCCAGACAAATCTTATACCAATTCACTAATCCCGGAGGGATGGAAGGTTTTGTTGGTCTGGGCGGGAAATCGGAATCAAGGACTTGAAACCGGGTACATGCGACAGCCGGACCTCCTTCTACCGCGCTACCTCGTGCCCTCAGAGATACGAAATGAAGAATAACAGCGTAGTGTACTGAAAACGTTCGTAAACTTAGTTACTTTTGATCCTTTCATTCATTGTTGCACCATGTTGACTGAATGTTTATGGTATTGAGCAGTACTGCTCTGCTTTCCGGAAATTTATTACATTTACTCATTTTAGTATAGTTGTGCAGCGCAGTCGGAGGAGGCGCCGGCTGTCGCGCGCACCCGATACCGAGTTCCAGGTTTGGATTTTCCGCCCAGACCAAATAAGCCTTCCATCCTTTCGGGGTTGGTGATTTGGTGTCAGACTCGTATGGGAAGGATAAAGCGCTGCCCTGTTCATCGGCTGGCCACCGTAAGTCACTGTATGGCCAAATACGCATTCAAATTTAGGCTCTGCATTCCTTAACACCTTGTTATTGTTCCTGTTCTGTTGAATCCAAAATCTAATTTCACTTGACCCTTTCCTACAACCGTCAAAGGGGCACTGATGGAGGCGGCGGACCTACTAAGCTGGTATCCGGAGCCGTTCCGTCTAGCGATTTGCAGAGTGTTGGCGGTCCACTGGTCGTCTTCATCCAGTTTTCCTACCCCAAACCCGTGGATTTTTCAAGCTGATTCCATTTGTCGTGTGAGACTACTTTTTATCCTTCATTGAAGGTTTTCTTCATCGCATAGCTAAGATGGATGCAATAGGTTGATCTGTTGAGGTTTTATCTTACTCTAAACAGTTATTCTCAATTATTCATACATCGTATCTAGTGTGTTTCATTAACTGCATTAGCGCACAATTTTAGTGCAAATAAATAACCTCCACGACATCCCGTAGAAGTAGAATGCGTGGCGCAAAAGGGATTGAGTGGCGCAGTCGTTTATCCTTAGTATAGTTGTCGTTCTATATTGGAGGTCCATAGCTGGGCCTCGACCTACCACGAGTTGATCTTTGTATATCGCTTCGTTTTCCTTTTCTCTTGATTTTTCTTTCCTTTTTAACAGTCGCCTTTAGTAAGAGCTCGTTCATATTCCCTTGGTACTAGGTTGTCACTAGCATATTGTCAAATAAACGGCATTTTGGGATCTGCTATATCCGCGTATGGTTCTGCCGTGTTCTTAATATCGTACCTTTACTGCAAGTAACATTTCTTATGCAGCTATTAAAAGTCTAACCCTAAAAGAACGTACTGTTCGATAGGTAGATGACACTAAATACCGCTCCTAACAGGCCTCTTCCCATTCTCTTCGTGCCATTGCCTTTATTAGTACAATTCCGTGCGAAAATTCCTTTTGTATTTCTTTACCGCATTCGGCACTATTGTACTTTCACAACTCCACGGGTCGAGGAGAGGTCGAAAGGTAGGTTACGGTAGGTGCGGGTGACTAAGGCTGTCAAGGTTATGATCACCGATTTCGGCCAAACTTCGGCTAAGGGGGTTATTTGGGGTGCTGATCACGAATATGACATCCGTTTTTCGTTTTAGAAGCTGGATAGATGCCGCCACAACTGCTGTGCAAAGGTGAGATACTTCTTCAGGTATTCAGGCACCAACAGCAATCCGTCCTGAAGCGTTCATATTCGTGATCAGCACCCCAAATAACCCCCTAGCCGAAGTTTGGGCGAAATCGGTGGCCATGACCTTGGCAGCCTTAATCACCCGCACCTACCGTAACCTACCGTAATCGGCCGTAATTTTGAAAACGGAGCTTAGATTCGTGATCACTACCCAAATAACCTCCCTAGCCGAAATTTGGGTGAAACTTTTTTCGACCTCTCCTCAACCCGTGGAGTTGTGTTCAACAGTGCCCAGCATTCTTGTACATTTAATAGTGGCTCAAAAAGTGACGAAGGGCGATTGAGTCGGCCTAAATCACATTCCATTAACCAGGCTATGAAGAAGAGAACACTCCTTAGCACGTTGTAGCACGTTTTTCCTCATTGACCGTTACCATACGGCAAATTTTTTGGTGGTATCCTAGTGAAAGACACTAGGGCCTATTCATACTTCGAGCGACAAAAGCGACAAGAGCGACAGGAGCGACGGATGTAGTTTGGTGTACGTAAATAATTACTTATTCCACACTACATTCATCGCGGACAAAGTGTGGAGTACGTAATTATTTACGTACATCACACCATGTCCGTCGCCCCAGTCGCTCCAGTCGCTCTTGTCGCTCGAGTTATGAACAGCCCTTAGACTTTCCACGGTAGTCCATTTGTGCTGTGCGCATGAGTTTCGGACAAGATGAGGTATTATAAAAACTGTAGAGAGCAGATGTTTAGAATGAACTCCCTAGAGGGCTACTGTGTTAGTAGATGCATGATTTTTACCTTCGGACTGATCCACCCACCCCTGTCAAACCTTCTCTAAAGCCTCTACTCCACTACGGTCGCGCGGTTCATTTGGATTCGGCTTCTCCGCATTCACTCTGTTGGCGCCCGAAGCACCTGATCCACCCGACAGTCGTCATTCCAGCGGCTTTTTAGACCGAAATCGCCCTTTTCACCGAGGGGAACGTCGGCGCGAGCCCGACGACGCTCGTTTTCGTGCCCTAATCACCTCATTCGCCATAATCTCCGTGGCCATAGCAAAAACACCGAGGAGCGCGGTTGCGACCGGTTTTTCCTCGCGCACACACCGCACACACACACACACGCCCACAGCGACGCGCACTTCACGCCGAAGACCGTGTCGTTGTGGTTCCGACGAACCGATTCCCGGAAGCGCGGTGTGCTGTACGACTGTCGCTGCTGCTTAGAGAGCGGCATCGTCGCGCTAATCGCTGCTCGTGGCCTTGTTCGTCCAAAGCTTGGTGCAATCCCAAACAGGGGGTCCACCTTGTAACGAGATGTGAGTTCTACCCCTCGTCCTCTTGGCGTGTCCACCCCCGACCCACTGGACTTCCTTGAGAGTCCATTGGTTGTACATTATGTATGTTGTAGATGTTTCCATTTTAACTGTTACTGTGTATAGGCTGGACCCCCTTATTGGGATTGCACTCAAATGTTTCCCGCTGTATGCATTGCTTCTTGCTCATCATCGATAGTTGGCACGGTCGTTGTAAGCACTTGAGATCGACGCAAGCCCTCCGGCGGGAACTCGTAAGGGCGGAATTGTGTTCGGCACTCCCGATACTCCTACTCTTCTTCGCGAACTTCTAGTGAATATTCTAGTTGGCGTAGGATTGCTTGCTGTCCATTGGCTACCTCTCGTTCCACTACCAGTGAAAGAAGCACTACTAGCGCATCCAGAATAAAGAATAAAAAGGACAGAGGACGGCGTTGCTTGATCCCTTATAGGATGCGCCACACATTCTACTACGGGATGTCGTGGAGGCGATTAGAATGCGTATTTAGCCATACAACAACTTGCGGTGACCAGGCGATAGACAAGTCAGCGACTTCTCCTTCCCGGACAAGTCTGCTACCAATTCTCCGACCACGGAGGATGGAGGGCTTGATTGGGCTGGGCGGAAAATCCGAACAAGGGACCTGGTATCGGGTGCAGGCGACAGTCGGCGTCTACTCCGACTGCGCTACATGCGCCCGCATCCGGAACGGAAACTTTTGTTTTGCGTGTCAAAGCTTTCGTAAGGCAGCCGTTAGACTCTCGGTGAAACCTAGAGGGTTGGGGGTGGGTGAGCAAGGGGGATATGAGGAAGAACGCACGCCTCCCAGCAGGGAGCGGGTGTACCTCCTGACCGTCCACCCATATCACTTCATATGCCGCGCTATCAGGAATTTCGGGTGTAATTTTCTCTGTTAAATGGCTGTAAGTCGTTGATGGACCCGGCCTCAGGTCGGCTCTTTCATACCCATCGTTACAATTCCGTATAATATAAGGCAACGTAGTGTATTTGCTCGAATATGGCCGTTCGGAAGAGCTGCCTCTTGGTCCGGATTTCCTCCCAGGCCAACAAAGCCTTCCATCCCTCCGCGGTCGGTGAACTTGTACTAAACTTGTCTGGGAAGGGTGAATCATTTGCTTGTTCATCCTCTGACCACCGCAAGTTATTGTGGCATAGAAAAATACGCGTTCAAGTCGCCTCCACGACCCGTAGAAGTACATGGAATATCTGGTGTCCTTATCTTTTATCCTTTATGGGCGCTTAACGTGCTTGTGCGGTGAGGCTTGTCTGGAAACAGTATAGCATTGGCTTGGTCTGACCACCTGTTCGTCGCTGCATGTGCCAGATAGCCAGGATATGAGAATCCGTGATTCAGAATAGACAGCGCCTCCCGCAGGACTCGTTTTCTAACGAGCCGGTGCAAAGCTCTCATCAGCGTCATTGTGGTCTATGACTTTGGCGATGCCTGAGAACCTGTTTCCACTCCTCAGCTCGTCTCCTCGAGAAAATGAATAAGACTAGCACATCAATTTAACAATAGCAATTTTCACTGGTCGGCTTGAAGACGGTCACGCACTTTGTCCAATTCCTTCCTCAAGGTAAGAAAAATGAACCAACATTTATTAGCGCAATGAGGTCGCACTGAGATAAAGTTCGGCTTCAATCGGTTTTTTGGCACTAGTTAAAAGTTCCGACTCCACCAACACAACTTCGGTCAAAAAAAAATTTCTTCGCCGAAACTTTGTGTAGGGGGTTATTGGGGTTCTGATCACGAATCTGACATCCGTTTTTCCCATTTCGGTCGGAGACCACCCATATCGTTAACAAGGGTGGTCCAGGGACGGTCACCAATTTCACTGAAACTTCGTCTAGGGGGGTTGTTTGGGATGCTGATCACGAGCCTGACATCCGTTTTTCGTTTAACGCTGGAGCACGGTAGTTTACGGAAGGTACGGGTGACTAAGATAATGGTCACAGATTTTACCCAAACTCCAGCGTAAAACAAAAAACCGATGTCAGATTCGTTATCAGCACCCTAAATAACCTCCCTAGGCGAAGTTTGGGCAAAATCGGGAAATATGATCTCGGCAGCCTTAGTAACCCGTAGCTACCGTAACCTACCGTAATCGGCCGCAATTTCAAAAACAGATGTCAGATTCGTGTTCAGCACCCCAAATAACCCCCCTAGACGAAGTTTCAGCGGAAAAAATTTTTCGACCAAAGTGGTGTCGGTGGAGTCGGAACTAGTGCCAAAGGTCACCTCAAAGGCCACTTCAAGGTGTTGTTTTTGGGCCTGTTCATACTTCGCGATAAGAGCGATTCGCGATAAGAGCGACTCGCCGCCCGTGCAAAACATGCATATCGATTAAAACCGAGCGCGCGCCGCCGATAGGTGTTCATACTCGAGGGCCTGCGCTCTCGTCGCTCACGTCGCCCCTGCAAAACATGCAAATCGATCGCGCGCCGTCGAAAAGTGTTCATGCTCGAGCGCGGGCACTGTCGCTCCAGTTGTCTGTTCATACTTCCGCGCGCTGCGCTTTCGTCGCTGCCGTCGCTGCTGTCGCGAAGTATGAACAGGCCCTTTGTGAACTGGCTAGCCTTCGGTCCGCCGCCGTTGCGCACCCCCACCCCCAGTAGGAAAGTCCCGACGGGCTTAGTGAAATATGGATGCGCGGTGCTTCTAGCAGCTTGCGATCAAGACTCTCTGGGCCACTCTGGCACAAAATGAGGCTTTACTAGCTCACTAGCTTAGCTCGAAGAAATCGATGACCATTGAAATGATATGGGATAGAGATGATAAGAGAGATGAAAATTCCCAGCTGAGTTCGCACCTAGATCAGCTTACAAACACAAAGAGAGGAGCAGATGAAATTACGTCACGGCACTGAATTTTAGCTCTGCGGTTGGGTGCTTCAGGTAAAACTCATCACCCTATTTTTCCCGCAAGTGGTATGAATAAAGCACTCTGAAACGTGATTTTTTAAATTTTTGGGCATTTATTGTTTTGTCTTTGTTATTTGTGTTCTGATTTGTTTTTTTTCTTTTTTACAGCATTTCTAAGTCCACCTCAATTTTCGCCTCCTTCATTTTTGGGCTGTTTTTCAAAGCGTGACGCTTTCTTCGGCAGTCTGCCTGCTCCCTTTCTGCTTTTTTGGCAGGTCTTTCACTTTCGAAGTCTTCGTCATGTGATAAGCGGCCTTTCTCTAATTAAATATCACCGTCGTCATTATACAATGTCCGGCGTCCTAAGTAAGGAACGATTCCCAACTAGAAGACGCCGTCTGCTGGATGCCGTCACCACATTCCATCGCTCCACTTCGACGGCTTTCGTAATAAGCGTGATCCAATCAAATTAAGAACCGGTTTCCTGTCTGTGTATCACACGAACAGTTGGATCTCCGTCTCCGGTTGATTAGTCAGTTCACGCACCTCGATCGCTTCTTTGCGTCAACCTGATCGCTACTGAGAAACGTCTCACTTTTCACTATCGTTACTAGATATATACTAAGCTAAGGCGCTTGTACACGACGACACTTGCCTTTTTCTGGTTTCCGCCATTTTTTCTGCTCTCCGATGACCCTTGGGATGTAGGATAAGCCGGTTGCTTCGAAACAGGCCGGCCTTCGCAGTAGTCTGGACCGCGTCCTTGGAATTGTGAACAAACCAGGGGCCGGATTCATCAATGACTTACAGAGATTTAACGGAGAAATTACAGCTGAATTTCCCTGAAAAAGCGCGGCTTATCAAGCGATATGGTGAGCGATAAGCCGCGTTATCTGGGTTTTCCGCCGTAATTTCTCTGTTAAATCTCTGTAAGTCGTTGATGAATCTGGCATCTGAATGGTTTATTGACTGTTTCAACTGGACTTCTGGAAAAGCGCTTTCTATAACGCTTCACACGGGGTGGTATCTTACCGGAAGTTAAGTACACACATCTTATTGGGGCTTCGCTCCCAAACCCTAATCTTTATAACAACACCTTGGCCATAGTAGTTAGAAGCCTTATTCCTTCCTACATTTATAGAAGTAAAAACGTGTCCTGAAATATAATATAGAGTTGGATAGTAAAATATGGTAGGGCTGGGCCTTCGAAAAATTCCTATGAAGCTTTTGCACATTCCTTGCATTCATGCGAGTGGTTCTGCATGCGCTTGTTTATAATTCCTGGATAACTGGTACCAAGCGCGAGATGCACCTAACAAGGAAAGGTTCCCAACTCAAGATGAGGATGAGTGTCGAAAAAGTCGTGAAGAAGACGAAGAACGTCCGACTCCGTGCCCACCTATTCGACTCCACTGTTCTTCCTGCCCTAACATACGCCTCAGAGACCTGGGCCATACGAAAGCAGGATGAACACGCGATCAGCGTCGTGCAACGTGGAATCGAGAGGACGATGCTCGGAGTGACACGACTCACGCAAGTGAGTCGTGTCACTCCGAGCAGCGTTCGAAGATCAGAGACGCTGTCGCATGGGCCAAGTCGTCGAAAATTAGGTGGGCCGGTCACGTAATGCGATTCGCAGACACCCGCTGGACGAGAGCCATCACTGACTGGATTCCGCGGGATGTCAAGAGAACACCGGGACGCCCACCAACGCGTTGGTCGGACTTCTTCGTGAAAGCCCTGAACGACCGTTATGACGCTCTTCGTGTCCCTCGAACGAGGAGGATCCATTGGGCCACTCTAGCTCGCGACAGGGACGAATGGAGACGCTGCTGGCGCCCGCTCGAGCAAGTCGATGATCAGCGGGATGGCAGGTGATACTGGTGATTTTGGCAGGATGTAGGGACCTGTTAGCGGAGTCCAGAGCCACAGTTAGTTTTCTGACCTAAAAATGAGGCGTGAAAACTGTGCGCAACACTCATCAACCCTTGCCAGAGAGAAGATTGTTCGTCATTGGCTTCTGTAAGATGCTGCTGGTGTGACACGTGCTTGCATTTAACTTGTTTTATAGCTTTCTACAATAGCTGTTCACTAAAAGGGAAAAACAATTACTTTTTTTACTTCCAGAGAAATGATATGTGATACGCATAGTTGAAAAACTAGCACATACAAAGCGCAAATAGACAGTCTTGGTTTGCTGTAAGCATTGATGGTCTAAAATTGACTTCTGTGATCATGAGAAAGCGTGGTAACAACAAACTAGTATGTGCAAAAGCATGGGCAGTACGCTGACTCGAACTCAAAAGCCGGCTGGTGTGCTTTTATGAGGCACCTCTCCTACCGACTACGCCATAGAGGCACATCTTGTGGGGTGTCATAAGGGTTGATGAGTGTTGCGCACAGATTTTTACACCTATTTTCCGGTATTTAAAAAATCACTCAGCAAAAACTGAATGTAATTCTGGACACCGCTCCCCTACATCGTGTCAAAATAGCATCACAAAAGCTCACCTTGAGTTGGGCATGTTTCCTTGTAAAGGCCTACGTACCCTTCCTGTCACATATGAGCCCTTCTGGACTACTTTTAGGAAATCCTATTCGAGCTTAGGGGACTAAAAGTTTAATGATCCAAAGCTTTTGCCGATGGAAAGCCCTTCCCTACGAAGGTTTCTTTTCCTTACTGGAACATATTCACCAATTTTTGCCTTTTCTCTGCAGTCGTGTACTTGTTCAAGACTGCCGACACCATTGAGATCCATGTATTCAGTTTGACCAATGAATACTGAGCACACCGATGCGCTTCTAATTTTAGATCTTCTCTGAGAATGACTCAAACCTCTAGGATTCCATTGAAATGCCTGGGCTGATCAAGTTCTGCATCTGCTGTTCATTAAGATACGTCAACCATTGACAATGAAGATGATTTCGTTTTACATAGCTCCTTCCGTTGCTTTTTAAGGCATTGTCTTTCTCCTTTTCCTCTTTTATTTCCCGTTTTTTCCATATTTTTTTCTGTCCTCCTTCTCTTCCATTTTCCCTACTCTTCTTTTTTGCTGATTGCCTTTTTACTTTGCTTCTTGTTTAATTCTATGTTCTAAAGATGCTGATCTAATGCGTCAAAGCTGTCTGAGCATAGTCCGGTTAACGAGTGAATTTTCAGCTCTGAAAGCCACCCATCAATCAGTTAGCGCTCCGCAGTAGGACTATAACCCATTTTCGGCCTAAGTAAGGCCAATATATAACGGGCAGGAACGACAGCGATTATGTGACGACGGTCGGCGATTCCATCAAAATCCAGTCCTGCTCAAGATGTCCACTACTTCGCTCTTTGCAGTACGTGTGCTGTAGTTGTTCACGGCAACCTAGTTCTGGTTGTCGCTTTCACTCAGCAGCAGTTCGCTCACTCGTAAAACACTTCCCGCAGGCTGTAAAACGTGCCATGAAACGGGCGCCTGTCTTCACTGCCTTTTTTCAAACGTCCGTGTCGGCTTCATGAAACTCACTTGTGTAGCCGCAAATGTTTTCAGGCAGCTGGCTATCCTGCGCTTGTTTTTATTAGAAATCAAGTATTTCTCTACGTATACTATGGCTCAAGTCAGATTCCTTAGGCCTGAAGTGACTGGTATTAAGGTTGTAAGCTATTACAACGATGTTTTCTTGTGACCAAAACTCCAGCATCAGGCGGGCTTCGAACCCACACCTCATGCTTAGCGGGCCAGAATGCTCCACGCCATTACACTACCGGCGCTGTTTGATCGAACACAACATAGACACCTCGTTGGACCCCTCAGCGCTCACCCATATATCGAGAAGAGCCGGCCAATAGCTGCCAATTAAGGCTTAAAGAAACGTACTTGAATAATTTCTATCAAGACCCTCAGCTTGATTGGTTCCACGCTGATATCAGCGGCCGGTTCATCTCGATATACAGGTGAATGATGTGACTGATGTGACTGATGTGCCTCATAAGGTGTGGATCAGGGGTGCACATTTAACGGTTAACGATTTAACGAATTTAACGAATTAACGGCATTTTTCGGGAAAATCTGGCTTAACGGAAATTTTTAGGAACTTAACCGAATTTTTAACGGACTTTTTTCTCAGTGAGTTTATCACATTTACCCTCAGTATTCTCTAATGTTGCAGGTCTCACCTTCCCGATTAGGATTGTTCCTGGAAAACTACTGAAATCAGCAAGAATATTTTGATGTTTTTATCAATTCAATTCGTTTTGAATTTTTAGAAATAATACATTTTGGGAGCACGTGTAGCGCAGTCGGAGGAGGTGCTGGCTGTCGCGTGCACCCTATACCAGGTTGCTGGTCCTTCTTCGGGATTTCCCGCTCAGGACAACCAAACCTTCGATCCCTCTGGGATCGGTGAATTGGTACCGAACTTGCCTGGGAAGGACAGAGCGCTGATTTCTTCATCGGCTGGCCACTGCAAGCCATTGTCTCCAGGGTATCCCGTAGAAGTAGAATGAGCGGCGTATCCCAGAACGGATTGAGTAACGCCATCCTCTACCCTAAGCCTTTAATGTACTTTGAAGCTAGAAATTTCTTCGCGGAGTCCCCAAGCAGGTGTATTTTTTTTTATGTATTTTTAACGAAATTGAACGATTTACCGGAAATTTAACGAAAATTTTCCGTTAAAAAAATTCGTTAATAAAATTTAACGCCCAGAATTTCGTGTGCACTCCTAGTGAGGATGTTGCGTTCAATCAAACTGCACAAGAATTTCCGCCCGGTCAGCAGAAGGTGCGGGTCCGGCGCTAGAGTTTCGATCGCAACAAAACATCGCTGTAACAGCGTATGTCTTAACAATATTAATGGAAGGATCTCTTAGTGATCGGCACGAACTATGACTATAGGCGAGGGTTCTCTTCACTTGCCTCTATAGTAGCGCTACTTATATTAGGTTGGTGCGTAAGTTCTCGGACATTTGGGGCATGAAATATTTATTATCACAACATACGAACAACAATATCAAATCATTGGAAGTAACCACCCTTTACATCAATTGTCTTTCGCAAACGTGCTGGTAAGTCGTGGATGCCTTTTCCCCAAAACGTGGCCGGTTGTGATTCGAAAAACGTGAGCAGTGCCTCCTTGACATCCTCTCGGTTCCTGAATTGCTGGCCGTCCAAATAGCGTTGAAGGCTTGAAAACGAATGATAATCAGAAGGAGCGAGATCTGGTGAGTAAGGTGGATGTGGAAGAACGGTCTACCCGTAGTCCGCCAACTCAGTCGCCGTCGCTCTAGCAATATGCGGTCTAGCGTTGTCGTGTTGAAAATACACCTTCGCTTGCTCTCCTCGTGTGATTTGAAGGTGGGCCCTCAACTTTCTCAGTTGGTTGACGTAAACCTCTGCCGTCACTGTTATCCCTTCGTCCAGCAGCTCCCAGCACGCCAAGAACGCTACACCAAATGCATAGCAACACGTTTTTCGCGTTTCGGAACGCGGGCGGGTTTCGGAACGTGCTCTGCCTCTCCGGTTGCGTCAACCCACTGTGCACGCCGGTGATAATTAGAGTAGGGTATCCACTTCTCATCCCCGGTGACAAGGTTGTCCAGCCATCCGTGGGTTTGTCTGATGGTGAGGCGAGACAGAGCGACATCGGCACTGCGATCCATGTCATGTTGTGTCAAGTCGTGAGGTACCCAGCGACCCAATTTTTGCACCTTGCCCATCGACTTCAATCCTCGAACGACTGTTGGTGACTAGCACCAAGAGTGCTTGATAGTTCGCGAGTGGTTTGGTATGGGTCCGCTTCCACTCTACTTCGGAGGCCATCCAAATCCAGTGCCATCGGGCGCCCTTCTCGTTCATTATCTTCAACGGAGAATTCACCAACTGCAAACTTCGACAACCACTGGGACACAGTACTTCGAGCAGGAGCTCTCTCGTTGTAAACATCCTTCAGGCGACGATACGATTCGTTGGCATTGAGGCCAGATTGATGCAGGAATAACATGTGCCGAACATGCGTCTCAGTTGGGACGAGTTGCTTAGCCATATTAGCTGATGTTAATAACGCAGGAGTAAATGTTAGGAACAGTTTTGTAGCCCTTTCCTTTCTCTATCGATCGACCATTTACCGTTGATACATGTGAGAAATTTGGCGGGAAAATGCACTTTCAATTCAGGAGGGATCAAATGTCCGAGAACCAACCTAATAATTATATAACTAACACTAGTGCAGGTTCCTTATATTTATCGTTGAGGGTCGTGCTAGATAGTTTGCAGTCAGTGTTGGGAAACGGTCAAAGCACACACCACACTGCTACTCCGATCAGACTATTAATCTGTAGACTGATCTATGCCAACCTGTTGTAGTGATTTAGGTACAGTTTATTACATATAACATATTTATGTTTTTAATTTTTTAATTAATAATTAATATTTTTAATTAATTTTTTTTTTTAGTTTTTTTATTTATATATTTTTATATAAGTATTACCTCAACAGGGCGTGTGTAGCGCAGTCGGAGGAGGCGCGACTGTCGCGTGCACCCGATACCAGGTTACTGGTTCGGATTTCCCGCCCAGGCCAACCAAGCCTTCCATCCCTCCGGGGTCGGTGAATTGGTACCAGACTTGTCTGGGAAGGATAAAGCGCTGACTTGTTCATCGGCTGGCCACCGCAAGTCATTGTATGGCCAAATACGCATTTAACACGCCTCCACGACATCCCGTAGAAGTAGAGTGCGCTGGCACATCCCAGAATGGATTGAGTAACGCCGTCCTTTATCCTTTTCCTTATCCTTGTTGATGATGATTTGTTTACTTTACATTGCAGTGTTACACTCCATTCCTTGAACATTAGCTGTTGACCTCTTGAAGTTGAAACGTATAAGGTTTTCCTTTTTTCAGTTGAAATAATGGTTTACAGCTAAATGTATTTTTAACGAAATTTAACGATTTACCGGAAATTTAACGAAAATTTTCCGTTAAAAAATTTCGTTAAGAAAATTTAACGCCCAGAATTTCGTGTGCACCCCTGGTGTGGATATTGCGTTCGATCAAACTGCACAGGTATTTCCACCCGGTCAGAGGGAGGTGCGGGTTCGAGTCCCGCCCGGCGCTAGAAGTTTTGATCGCAACAAAACATCGTTGTAACAGCTTACATCCTCGGTACCAGCCAATCGATGCTTAAAGAAACTGATTTGGACTTAGGTACAGTTTATTACATATCACATATTTATATGTTTTTATAAATTTATTTTATTTATATTTTTATAAATGTATTACCTCAACAGGACTATGTTAAAAAAATAAATGCAGAGAATTAGCAAACACAACCATTCTGTGATTTTTGGAAAAAAGAACTTGCTACGAACAAGAGAACAACTCCAGTGAACGAGTTAGGATAACTATCTAGAAAGGCTTCGAATAACGTCAAACTGTTCGAAAGGGGTGATTTTAAGAAGTGCTGCTTCAGTTCTAACAGAGCAAAGAATATGTAGTAATGCATGCAGTTCAGTCTCGCTGATTGTTACCTCATTTAGAATTAACCTCTTCTAGCAACAGACCATCTCAGTCGTAAAACTTAATCAAATGAAGATCGTGTGGCAATTTTATGGAATTGGATACTAGGTTTGGAATTGTTCTTGAGATGACAGAATTTATCATAAACAAAGCCACAAGTTCATAAGCTTCTACGTGAATCCAACTTGAATACTTTCAAGCCTGAGCACGATATTCTTCCTGAAATGATTGAAGATAATCGTACTATGCGACGTTCCATATGTTGCAGTGCTAAAGCGTATTTTCCGGTTTTTTCTGAAATTTCTGTGCTCACATTACATTGCTCATATAGTACCTCTTTTTGTTCGTATACTCCTTCAGATGCTCTCATTCCTTGATCTTGCAAACCCGTTCTACTTCATGTCCCTTCGCTTTCGTTCATTAAGCTCGTAGAAGCATTTCAACGCCATCATTTGTGTCTATTTCAGATCCGTGAGAACCTATGGTGGCGTCTTCTCGTCGACATTTGGTCATATAGGGCTCCAGCCCAGACGTTGCCTGCCTCACTCCGCCTCCTCCAGCACCATGGCGGATTCGGTGCGGCTTGCAGTTCGACAACACATGCTCCTATTGACAGCCAGTGACTGATTAGCGCCTCTGTGGAAAGCGATCGATTCGATTCTTTTCCACAGCTCGTATCCTGCACTTTTTGTCACCAACTTCGCCCACCAGCCGTCAGCAGTGATCCCGACTAGCACTTCCAACCGCTTTCAATCCTTAGACTGGCTAAGAACTTCTAGCAGGACTCAGTTACGATGCTTTCTGACACCACATGGTAAAGACACCATCTGGGATCTGACGACGATGTCGTCCTTAGGCTCCATTTCTTCCGAAATATACTACCGCCTCTGGACGTTAAAATGCCAGATAAAGCAGAGCCAGCCACAAAGGCTAGCAGAGCAAACTACAAAAGGCTCGAAAGGATTCTTTTGGGGGTAAGGAAGGGTGCTTCAGAAGCACATATGCATCTAACCTGCATAATACTTTCCTGATTTTCTTTTCTTAAGCTAAAATCAGATAAGGATCTCTACTCTCTGTTCTTTCCATCATCTCAAATTTCCTTTGTAAACAATTATTTGCTTTGTCTACAATACTTCATGTTCGCACTTGTACGGGTGTCGGCCATCCTGAATCACTGTGCTACCAGCCTGTCATCCGCTCCCTTTCTGTCGACGATATCGTTTATGACTCCTCGCTCTTTTATCAGTACACCAACACAACGCTGCTGCACTTTAGCCGATTGCGAAAGCTGAGCCACCCTCGGCCCCCGTTTCAGTTTGGCGCTGCACCGCTTCCGTGACTGCTCTTTCGGGCTACTTTGCTCCTGAAGAGCGTCCTTTAGCCTTCCAGCGTAATAAGGGCCGTCACGCCACATTAACTTGTTGTCAGTCTCGGCTCGTGCTCACATAAGGCGTTTTGACTCACGCCCAGGTCATCGTTTCCTTCACCATGTCGTATAAAAAGGGTAAAGGATAAAGTACGGCGTTACTCAATCCCGTTTGGGATGCGCTACGCATTCTACTTCTAGGGGCGACTTGAATGCGTATTTGGTCATACAATGACTTGCGGTGGCCAGCCGATGAACAAGTCAACGCTCTATCCTTCCCAGACAAGCCTGCAACCAATTCACCGACCCCGGAGGGATAGAAGACTTGGCTGGCCTGGGCGGGAAATCCGAACCAAGAACCTGGTATCGGGTGGACGCGACAGCCGGCGCCTCCTCTGACTGCGCTACACGCGCCCATCACCATGTCGTAGTGAGAGAAAATGCAGAGTTTCGCTAAGCGACTTCTTTGCAGTGCACTGAGTACGGGACAATACAAGACGTGCTTCTGTAAGTCCTAGAGAAAGTCGTGCACAGGCTTCTAGGAAACCCATCGTTCCTTGCTGCACTACAGTACCGCGCATATCTTTTGGTCAATTGCCGAAAAAGCCGCTTTGGAGCGTTCCAAAGCTGATTTTTAAATAACTTTTTTAGAAGTCAAACACTTGTGAAAATAAACATATATTTGAGCTCAGCAGCTTGAGCTCTATCTTTTGACGTATAAATCTTAGTAGAGTTGAACAATGCATATAGACCCGACTGAATCAATCGAGTGGGCGCGACAACCTGTAGAATGAGCATTTGGGGAGCTTTTTTTTCAGCCGTCCTAATCAGAAGTTGCTCTGAGACCGTCCAGCTTACATTTGGAGTGCGCCGTGAACAATGCATACAGAATCGAACCTATCAATCGAGTGGGCGCTACCGCTCACAAATTGCACGCTCGCGTGGCCTGTTCGGGGCGCGATGACTGTGTCACGCAACGCGAGCACCAAGAGAGTAAACTGACAGTAGTGTAATTGTATTCTTGAGAAATTTTATCGAACGAATGAATGCACGAATAAATTCGATATCGAAATTTTTCGACGAAATGAAGGAACGAATTTATTCGATGTCGAAAAATTTCGAGCGAATCATCAATTTTTGCGAGTGACAGGAAATTGAATAAACCCACTGTATCGTTTATTCGAATATTCCAAAAGTCGGTTTGTTTGAGCTGTGCTATTAGGTTTTGTGCCTAAAGATGTGAAGTATAGTCGATATTCTAATAAAAATTTTCGACTTCCGAACAATATTCAAGTATGGCTCCATTTTGAAGCTCGAATTTGAACGAGTATTCGAAGATCTAGAAAATCGAATATACGACTATTCGAATAATTACTCGAATATATTCGTTCGAGCACCAGTGTATCATCGCTATTTGTTTAGGTGCGTTATAGCGCAGTTGGTGGAAGTACCGGCTGTCGATTCCACATTCCTGGTTCAGGTTTCCCGCATGGACCAAACCAAGAATTCCGTCCCTCCGTGGTCGGCAAATTTACACCGGGCTTGATTAGAAAGGATGAAACAGTGACTTCTACATCAGCTGGCCACCGCAAGTCAGTGTACCGTCCACATATGGACACATTCAAGTTACCTCCACGACATCCTGTAGAAGTACAATGCGGCACATCTCAGAAGGAAAGGTTCCCAACTCATGGTGAGCTTTTGCGACACCATTTTGACAGGATGTAGGGCCCCGTGAGCGGAGTCCTGAAACACAGTCAGTTTTCGCTGAGCGCTTTTTTGAAGACCTCTACCACACCCCACGAGATGTGCCTCGGTAGCGCAGTCGGTAGAAGTGCCGCCTCGTAGGAGCAGGCCAGCGGGCTCTACAGTTCGAATCCGAGTGCTGCCAACACTTTCGCACTTTTGCTTTAGTTTGTTGTTATTGCGCTTTCCTATGATGACAGGACCACCAATGCTTACAACAAACCAAGGCTGTCTATTTGCGCCTTTATATGTACTAGTTTTCCAACAGTGCCTATCTGCACCATATCATTTCTCTGGGAATAAAAAAATCTTATATATTATTAAATTAAAAGTACCATATTTATTATTTATTGTCCTGTCTGTAGGTCTGGCTTATAATCTGCAATCAAAAGGAAAGTCACGGGTAGTACCCTTTCAGGATAACATTTTATCCCAGTTACCTACTTTCAATATACCACCTCGGCTGCATGTAACATATTCCGGATGGAAAGTAGTCGGCTGCAGCACGTTCAGGTGTACAGCATTTTTACTGTACTTATTTACTGATATGGCCCGAGTTCACAATATTCCAGCGTGAGAAAAGCGTACTTGTGTGCAATCACGGTATCATTGGTGATACGGTATGATATGGTGGTCGTGCAGATATAAATAGTTGAAAACCGAGCACATACGAAGGCGCAAATAGAGAGCCTTGGTTTGTTGTAAGCGTTGATGGTCTAAAATTGCCTCCTGTGATTATGAGAAAGCGTAGTAACAACAAACTAAAACGTGCAAAAATATTGGCAGCACTCGGACTCGAATTGAAATGCCCGCCGGTATGCTCCCACGAGGCAGCACTCCTACCAGCTGCGCTACCGAGGCACATCTCGTGGAGTGTCAGAGGGGTTGATGATTGTTGCGCACACGTCTTCACACCTATTTTTCAGGTCTTTAAAAAAAGCGTTCCGCAAAAACTGACTGTGGTTCTGGACTCCGCTCACAGGGCCCCACATCCTGTTAAAATGGCATCGCAAAAGCTCACCATGAGATGGAAACCTTTCCTTGTAAGGAGGGATTAACGCTGTCCTTCATCTTTTATTCTGTATTCTTATTTTTGCATGAAACTCTCGCTGACGTCAGGAGGCATACTTTCAGCGGTAGCTCCAAAGAGTAATATCTTATGTTTAACGATCCCTTTTCATTTTTTACATTTTCTGCTTCCACGATTCCTTCGTAGGCCCATGTATGATATTTGGACCTGGTACCTCGGCCACGTTTCCAAATACCAGGCTGTCCAATAATTCCTGTCCGAAAATTTTCAAAATTCTATAATTTTCCTTAGAAGTGTTAAAATATCAGGCAAGTGTAAAAACCTTCTAGAAGGTTCTCCAGAGTTCCACGCTAGGGCAGTCGCCGCGTCTAGCTGCCAGTACAAGCTAAAATGGACCAAGGTCGAATTCGTACGTTCGTGTACCGAGCGGCTGCTGGGCAACGACACGGGCACCGCGGTCGCCAGCATCTGCAGAGCGTGCAAGGAGGATGCAGTGTCCCAACGCACAGTCAGGCGCTGGTTCAATCGTTTCGAGAGCGGCGACACGAGCCTCGAGGACAGGGAGCACAGCGGGAGGCCTTCTACGGTGGATGGTGACGAAGTCCGTCGCTGTATCAAGGAGAAGCTGGAAGCCACCACCCGTGAACTGGCGACGACGCTCGGCTGCAGCAACTCCACCATCCACAATCGACTCAACTTACTCGGCTGCCACAAAGTTCTGAGCCGTTGAATCCCCCACCGTCTGACGGACGCCAACAAGCAGAGCCGCGTGGCCGTCTGCCAGTCCCTCCTCCGAAGGAGACCCAGCAGAAGTTGGCGACGCTCGGCTGGGAGACGGTTGCCCATCCGCCGTATTCCCTGGACCTCGCCCCCTCCGTCTACCACTTGTTCCGCCCGCTGAAGCACCATTTGGCCGGAAGAAAATTCACCAACTACGACAACCTCAAATCCGACATCGCGGACTTCTTCGAGTCGCAGTCCCCGGAGTTCTGGGCGAAGGGCATCGGCGACTTGCCCAATCGATGGGCCACTGTTGTGGATAACTGTAGTGATTATATTGTTGATTAGACTTGTTTTTCAATAAAGTTGAAAAAATTAAAAATGGTGAAATTTTCGGACAAGAATTATTGGACAGCCCCGTATATGGCACTGGAACTGGTTAAAATTTCAAGGTTCTTTCTGACCCTACAGACGTTAGTCGTTCAGCCCGGGTATCATCGTATGTGTAGCTCTAGAGTAATACCATAACAAGTAATCCTAAGCTTCACTTCGATTAGCTGTAGTTCGCCATCATTCTACCACCGCGACTGACAGAAGACTGTGTAATACAATGAAATCAGAGGCGACGGTTGAATGTGAGAAGTTCGATGGTCGACTTTTTGCCGTCTTTCCGCCTGCCATTTCTCTTCGCCACATGGTGCCACACTTCAACGAAATCGAACAAAAGGCGTCCCATTGATGGCCTCGACGCCGTCAATTTTTACAGTGCTCCTTTCCTACGTTCATAAATTCACCTTTCCTCCGAATATCATATAGTTTCGCTCTATGATTTGGCGACGTTTCAGATTGTTCAAGTGTTCAAAATACTATTTCTCGGTGAAATAACGTAACCGGATCCCAGTTTTTTATGACCCTAACAAATTTTTAATCTTTTGAAAACTGCATATTTCCCTTCCTTAGTATAGCCTTACACGGAGTGTTTCAAAAAATGCATACACTGCTTTAAAGGTGATAACTTTGCTCACAGTAAAGGTACTGAAGAAGTTAAGGGTTTGCAAAAGCGTAAAAAAATAGAAATTTTCTGACGTATGAGCGGTATGGAATGCGCCATGCACTCGTCTGAAATTTAACATTTTACACTCGACTGATTGTGTTTGAGTCGAATGGCTTGTCTGAAATTCTGAATCTGTTATAATGTCTTTACGAAGTGGCCGTATCGATTAATTTGTGCTTTTTTAAGGTTTAAATTTTCAAAATACACTAATGCTTTTGAAAAATTCAGGGTTTCTAAAAAGTTCACGCACTGTTTGAAAGGTTCTAACATTGCTTCTGAAGATGTTTGAGGCTTATCTGAAAGCACAGAGTAACTAGATTTCTGAGAGGTGCAAGTAGACAAGATTGCGCCTTGCCCCCGCCTGAAACCTTGCATTTCAGAATTGATTGATTGTGCATGAGCAGAATGCTGGTTACCATCGTATTACTACTTGGTGCTATGGCACTCATGCTCACATTTATGTCGTGCAATCAATAAACTCGCATGTCACGCGTCTTTGACATGTTTGTTAATTTCTAAACATTAAAAGAAGCACAGCACAGGTTAATCTGGCCGACTAGTAACAAGATTGTAACAAACATTCGGTTCATGCACAATCAATTGAGTCTGAAATGCAAGGTTTCCCGGCGGGAGCATGACGCAGTCTTAATCATTTACACCCCACAGAGATCTCGTGATGCTGTGCTTTTATATGAGTCTTAAACTCTTCAAAAGCCCCTTTTAAAAGCTCAAAAGTGTCTTTGAGTTTTTAACCTTGAAAAGGCTCAAATCGATCAATAAGCCGCTTTTTGATGAAACGATAACAAGTATTCAAGCGAAACACAATCAATCGAGTGTGTACTGCAAAATTTCAGACGAGTGCATGGCGCATTCCAAACCAGAAACTATTTCAGAGGACCCAGAAACTATGTCAGAAAAAAGATACTATTTCAGAAAACTTTTGTTTTCTTAAGCTTTCTTAAGAGCCCTTAAATTCTTTAATACCTTCACTGTGAGCAAAGTTATCACCTTCCAAACAGTGTATACATTTTTTGAGACGCCCTGTATTCTGCTTTTGTAGGACAATAGTGCTTTATTTGTGCTTCTCCAAATGGAGATTGAAGTGAAAAACGAATGTCTGTCAGCTAACCGCTCGAAGCCCTCCAACGGTCGGTGCTGATTGTTTGTGCAGCGCTGTTTTCCCATTCCAATTCAGCGCTCACAAGGGTCCAGTGACGGTTTTGTAGCCAGCAGCCGCCTTATCAGTGTTCGTCGCACTCCCTATCAACGCGGACAACGCTTGGGAGAAGCTCCGGCTGGCCCATATTCGCTTCCTCACATTTGTCACATTTGCTTTACGAAGTGTTTCAGAAGGCTGCCAGCAAATTCGACAGCAGATCTTTCTATTCTTTGCACTGCTTTGAATCAATTTGTCCCCGCATTTGTAGAATTATATGGAGAATCTACTTCTCCAAGGCCAAAAGCTTCATCCGTGCTTCCTTTTTTACCCAAAGGGCCGGCTCTGAGTTTTTAACATCTCAAAAAAGTATGGGCTCCCTAATTCATTACCTCAGCTTAAGAGGCTCGTGGACAGATATCTCCTAGAGTAACTAAGTAGGGTATATGTCGCGTAGGTGAGCAGCATTGGTAGGTGGGAACGCCTAAACCAATCAGACCGCATTGAATGGGCATGCCGTTCAGGGAGGCTGTATTCAGTCGGTACCCTGATGGGCTGACACGTGTTCGGACTGTGTTCTGTTTGGTTGCTGGCGCGCTCCCACCTACTAATGCTGCTCATCTACTCGATAGGTACCCTGTTGTGTTGCATTCAGGGCTTACCAGCTGTCAGACGTCTTTTTGAAGCTTCGTCCCTAAACTCCACGAAACTACTTGGATTAGTGAGCTTTCGACCCAAGAGAGAGGAAGAACTGGGCTCGCTTATTCATAGGGTAGAGTAGGGTAAGGTAAGGTTCTCAAAACGGTTGGGTGAGACTTGTCCACAGTCCAGTGCATTCGTGCAGTTCCCACTTCGGAGGGTCTAATCTGCAGAAGGATAAATGTAATTGTCCTTCCCAGACAAGTCTGGTACCAATTCACCGACCCCGGAGGGATGGAAGGCTTGGTTGGCCTAGGCGGGAAATCTGAACCAGGAACCTGGTATCAAGTGCAGGCGACAGTCGGCGCCTCATCCGACTGCGCTACACGCGCCCTAATCTGGAGAAAAGTTGATAAAGTCGATAGATTGAGTTATCCATGAGTTATTAGGCAGCACTTTTTTGCCATTTTTGCATCATCTGGTGACCTGCAGCAAGAAATAACTTCACTCTTGTGCTCCTTGTTAAATATTGACAATCATAGGGCTAAGTTCGTAGACATCCCTTGTTAAAATCTGTTCGCGACCAGGTTCGGGGTTCAACTTTCAATACCTCCAGGCTCCGGAAGATTACAACGTTTCATCACCCTAACAGCTTTTCACTTGTGCTGCGCTCAGTTTTTAAGGTTTCGAATGTTCTACCCGTTTCTTTCAATCCACCTCCTCCATCGGTTGAGAAAACCACAATGCTCATCAGGATCGTCTTGTGCTCTCATTCTTTATGCGAAAGAGCTTTCATTTCTGCGTGAAGCCCTGATTCGGCCACCGTTCTTGACTTCTCCACTTCGAATGCTAAAGCAGAGTGCCTATAAGGCGAAAGAACGAAAATTTCGGAAAGCTTCTCACAAACTAGGTGCCAACTAACTAAACCGATATGCCATGTTTACTAACTAGGGAAGGGTTTCCACCTCCCAAGGAACTTCAGGTGGGACCAGGACCATTAGAATGAGCTCGGAATGGTGATTACGAACATGGGTTTCAAAATTGCAAAATGAAACTCTTGAGCGAGTTGTGACCTGTAGAAGTTCAGGGGTTGACTACGGACTGGCCGCGCGAAATCGCTGGCGCGAGAACGGTGAGTCATAGGGGCTCCGCAGATTCTTCCACCGGCTGCAGCGGTGGTGCAGTAGTAGTGCTCCAGTTCATTAGGCGTGAGGTCGGTGGTTCGATCCCCTACGGCTGTCGATTTTTTGCACATCTTCAAAATGACATTTTATTCTGAATTCTGACACTATATTTGCTCCTCCATGAAAAACATGGAAAATTTCCACAGCGAGTTCGCGCGGCCAGCCCACAATCAACCCCTGAACTTCGAAGGTTACAACTCCCTCAGTAGTTTCATCTTGCAATTTTAACACTCATATTCGTAATCAGCTTTCCGAGCACTTTCTAGTAACTCCGTTCTCAACCTGAAGTTCCATAGGAGGTCGAAACCCTTCCCTAGAAAGAATTCGCGGCTCAGTATGAAGGAGTCTACTGTTCAGTAGACAGATTGCTTTTCGAAAGGCAACTGGCTAATGTAAGATTTTAGTAGTTGACAATTGTGTCGCTGCTGGTCTCCCTCGAAAAATTCTATCTCTGATCATACGTTACATCCGTGTTTTAGTTCGTGAAGGCATTATAGCCCTTTCAGTGCACCGATCGCCTTCCTCGCTGAAGGTTTTCTCTTGCTGAGACGTTTTTCTTCGGCTTCTTCCGTGGAATGCGCTCAACGGCGATTCTCATCCGCGATAGCGATGCACCGTTGACACGAGATATTAATCTCTCGTGAAAATGTCGGCACTGTTGTTCCAGAGAAGCACTTTTTCTCTCGACCTAGTTAGAATTTCGCTTTTTACTTCTTCCATTTGAACTGGTTTCCACGTACAGATAGAAGTACGGATAAAAATCGGTGTTGATCAATCCCAGTTTGGGATGCGCCTGTATAGTACTTTACGGGAAGTTGTGGGGAAATTTTGAATGCGTATTTGTCTTAAACAAAACTTCATGACTTCAGGTAACCAGCCCGTGGAGCAGTTCACGTTCTACCTCTCAGACAGGGGTTGCCGCAACTCTCCGCCTCCAAAGTGAGGGCTTAGATGCCTAGGGTGAGGTCCGAACTTTGAGACTGGATTCGGGTACACTCAAGAGCGTCTTCCCCGACTCGTCCGTTTTAAGATGTTTACAAGTAAAGAAGTAATCCGCCTCATGGGGGAATTAGAACTCTGTAAACAAGCTTATGAAAAGTTCGAACAGTCATAGTTGATCTAAAAGTGGCTGATGATATCTGGGATTTAGGTTTCTTAATAGCCAAAAAGCTCAATTTTGAAATGCATTATAAGGCCATGATCAAAATGGCTACATATATTCTTTTCAAACTTTTAAAAAGCAAAAATCTCGAAACGCTTTTACTCGCTCACAAAACATACGTGCGACCCGCAGTAGAGCTTGGTACAACCGTTTTCAACATCGTCAAGAAAAAAGACGTTCATATGTTGGTGATCGTTCAAAATAATTTTAAAAAATAAATTAAATCAAATAAAAAAATTAATTTAAAACCCACAATGAGCTGCTTTGGCGTGGATTATTCGCAACTCCCAAACGGCAGAGAAGAGATAGGATACTTGGACTAAAGTCTTTGGTGTGTAGGAGGAAGGTTGCTGATCTCAAAACGCTGTTTAAGATTCTCACGGGAAAACTCAACATAAACCCATCACATTTTCCCGGTGGTTATGTAGTAAGAACAAAGAGAAGTAGGCTTCATCTGATGATTAACAAAGCTTCATTTATGCATACGTAACGATAAAGAAACTAGATAAAATAAAAACAAAAACAAAGAGGCACCATGTCGCGAATGTAGACAGCATTAGGAGGCGGGAACTCGATAGCCAACCAGTCCGCAGCGAACTGATGTGCCATTGAGACGGGAAATACCTGTATATCCATCCGCAGGTGCGAAAACCGCGACCAGATTTTTATTTCTGGCATATAGAAGGCTGGGCGAGCTCAACTCTCTGCTTGCGGAAAATGAAAATCTCCTGTACTTCGCCGTGCATGTTTTCTAAGAAATTCCTATTGATTAAATTCTTTTCATGCTGCTTTCAGAGTCACAAGTGCCTCTTATCTACGTCTGGTTGCTGTCTTGTGACCTTTTTTATTATTAGGTTGGAAAAAAAGTCTTTTCATTTTTTTCAAAGATTTATTACTTCACAACTACAAAGTCAAATCAATTGAGATAAACTCTATTTTGTTCTACTACACTTCTCCAAAGACTGGGTGATTTTCCAATTCCTCTCGCTTAAAAGACTGCAGTTCTGGAGTCGAACCATTGATAAATCCAATTTTTGAGGTCTTCATCCGTTCCAAAATATTTCTCTCCAATTTCTTGCTTGAGAGCACGGAAGAGATGGTAGTCGGTAGGGGCGAGATCAGAGCTATACGATGGATGTGGCATTACCTCCCAGCCCATCCCCTTTATTGTTTCTCTTGTGAGTCTTGCAACATGTCACTTTGCGTTGTCATGCAGAATCATCACCTTCGACTTCTCAGGCCTGTTTTCTTGGAGAGTTGCGACGACTTTGTGGAGTTGGCCGCAGTATGTGACAGCAGTAAGTGTCTCTCCACTTCTGAGAGTTTGCCGATAAATCACTCCTCTGATATCCACCAAACACTCAAGAGAATCTTCCGTTCGTGAACATTGGGCTTGAGATCAGACTTAGGGCTCTCTCCCTTTTGTACCCATTGCCTTTTCCTCGGAAGTTGGCACACAGAACCCAGGACTCTTCGCCTGTCACAATCTGCGGAAGAAACGATTTTCTTCCTTATCTGGACAGAAGAGAAGCAGCGATGGAGAGCCGTCGACCTTTCTGAGTGTCTGACAGGGCATGTGGAATCCAAGCTCCAAATTTCCATGAAAGCCAAGATTCTTCAGATGGATCCCCACTATCCTATGAGACACTTCGAGCTTCTCTGCCAGCTGACGTGTCGTCTGCCAACTATCGGTACGAAGAAGATGGTGTAGTTCACTGTCGTCCAATCCAGTTGGCCTTCCTGACCATGCTTTGCCCTCAGTAAATAATTTCCCTTTAAAGACTTTCCGAACCACTCATAACAGGCGCGATGAGTAGTAGATCCCAAGCCATATATGTGGTTAATTTGGTCTGCTGCCTGACGTGCTGTGGATTCTTTAATGAATTCTTGAAGAATGCCGTGCTGAAAACGGCCATGAGGTAGATCTGGCATTGAGTTCGGAAGATTGGATGGATAACGAATTACAAGAAGAGTCTTAACCTGTGTCTGCGTGCGAACGGTAGACAAGTGTGATAGGATTACGAAATCAGCAATCAACATTGGCTAGTGCGTTTACAAGGGGAAGGGTAAAAAAATTTCGAAGTGTGAAGAGACTTTTTTTCCAACCTAATAGAACGCGTTCCTTTTTCTCATTTGTTTTACGCGTGAGTGTCATCCTCACGCTTTAATTAAAGATTAGGTTGTCCCATAAGTCTTGGCCGTTTTTTCAACGATTCACTGCAGATTTTGCCGGCGGTCTTTTGCATAGCGCTGCAAAGCTTTCGAAAGAGAATGATTTGCTCTATCAGAAACTGTATTGCGTACCTTTTTTCATCATGAATTTTGTCAATTTTTAGGTCGTTGAAGTGAAAAGTGAAAAAGTAGCCATTTGCGCACTTGTTCTCTCCGCTTAGGATTGTAATTTTTTGCGCAGTTTTTATAGAATTCGGAAGACAATGTTTTGTACTACAACAAGGTGTGTTGATCCTACTTGCTCATTTGTCCTTTATTGATTTTTAGGTCATCAAATTGGGACTTTCAAGGAGGATGATTATTTTTGCCGACAGCTCCTGCTCTGTGGTTGGACTTTTTGGGTTGGTGTTATATGTCACTCGAAAGAGAATGTCTTGCACTATAAGAATTTCTGTCGCGTTTATTGATTTCTATTGAATGTCAACAAAATGCCAAAAAGAGAAAAATCGTCTTAACCAACACCTCCTTCTCCTTCTTCAGTTGTTGATATTCGACAGAAATCAGCATGAGCCAATAAACGCGACACAAATTCTTATTGAGCAAGACATCCTCTTCCAAATGACTTATGACACCAAGCAAAAAAGTCCAACCAAAGAACCGGAGTTTTGGTAAAAATTCGGACGGAAAAGTCGGAATTCCCAATTTGATGGCCTAAAAATCAATAAAGGACAAATGATCA
The DNA here is from genome assembly GCA_947396885.1 of Heligmosomoides polygyrus polygyrus. Classification (NCBI taxonomy): domain Eukaryota; kingdom Metazoa; phylum Nematoda; class Chromadorea; order Rhabditida; family Heligmosomidae; genus Heligmosomoides; species Heligmosomoides polygyrus. The sequence continues at coordinate 102,201,442 of OX377203.1, forward strand.
AATACCACTAACACATACTCTTGTAGTACAGAACTTTTTCTTCCAAGAGCTATAAAAAACGGCGCAAAAAAATTCCAAACCTAAGCGTAGAGAACAAGTGCGCAAATGGCTACTTTTTCACTTTTTCACTTTTCACTTCAACGACCTAAAAATTGACAAAATTCATGATGATAAAAGAAATACAATGCAGATTCCGATAGAGCAAATCATTCTCTTTCGAATGCTATGCAGTACTTTGCAAGAGACCGCCGGCGAAATCTGCAGTGAATCGTTGAAAAAAACAACGGCGGGGACTTAAGGGACAACCTAATAAATCAATAAGTAAAATATTATACTGCTTTAGTTTTTACCAATATCAAGGATTATTATGCAGTAGAAAACATGTTAAACGTGCTCTGGTAAATTTTTCACCTTAGAATCGTTTCATTACCTCTGATTTCTTGAAACAAATGTTTGTGTGACAACCCCAAGCCCACTCTTATTGCTGGAGCGAGATTGCTTCGTGATAGCCTTCCCCTCATGTCAGGCATCTCGTTTTAATGTCTTCTTTTTCATCACCGTTTTGCTTGCTCCAACTGGTTTACTGACTCGCTTTACGCACCCGATTTCACTGAAAGCGGCCGTTTCAGTTCATGGAGCTGGAGGCGAGAAACAACGTCATATTCGCAATATTTTGGTTTACAACATTAGGCATAGCGTAAGGCTTTGTGCGTACTTTAACACATTTTCTTAAGCCTGGAGTGGTTGGTAGAGAGGCTATATGTTGTTACAGGATGTTTTTTTACGATCAAAACTCTTGCACCAGGCGGGAGTCGAACCCGCACCTTCTGCTTTCGGGCAGCGATGCTACGCTTTACACCACCGGCGCTGTCTGACCGCATGTAATATCCGCGATATCCCCGATTTGTGCATACTTTTACTCTGCTTTTGTGCAGTCAAAAGTGTTGTTCAAAACGAAACGAACCAAGGGTTTGCCAAAGAAATGGATCCGCAGACAATGGATTTTTGAAAAGCCTGGATCTCATGATGTTACAGATAGAGACGATTTTTTCAATAGTTTGGAGCTATCCAGGTGACTGACTTTTGGACATCACGAATCAAGCAAATTAAGAACTTTAGCACCCAGTTAAATAGGCCAGCTTAGGCACTGATCCTCGACCCTCTATGAACACCTCCACTTCTTCAACAACCCTGAAAGCCCGATTTTCCCTTCTTCAGTAGAAATAGCACTGAAATCCATACTTCAAATCAATACAATAATACATGTAGGGTGTAGAATTTCGTTCCTCAATTGTGAGACCTTACGAAACTGGCATTTTCTGCCAAGTGTAACTTCCTATTCGGAGAACATCATTCTGCTTGTGTTCGGGTCTCTCTTCTGGTGGCCGCCTTTCCATTCGGACGAATCCAGAAATTGGTTTCACTAGAGGCAGTGTGAAAGGCTGTCGACGATTCTAGATGAGCTGATTCTTGACCTGTGTTCCGGCTCTTCTTTTCATCAATTAGTGAAACAATTACGCGTCAGTTTTTCCCCGCACGTCTCGTCCAGGGCGTCCGGTCGGCAGGAGCGTGAGAGCGTGAAGAGGTGATCCATCACGATGTCGAACGCGATCGATTCTTCAATGAACGTCATCGACAACGTTCAGCCGCGCTTCATTCATCTGTTCCGTCGTTACAACCAGTCTGTATTCTGCACTGAATTCGGTGAAAACTCAAATAATTCGGACCCGTCATTTTTTCAAACCCGGGATAAATGGATCACGCAAATAATGAAATTTTGAAAATCCCGTACCTAATGATGTTACAGATAAAGATGATTTTTACAGTAGAACGGATTTTTGGGTTATTTTTAAATTTTGAATTGGATATCGCATATCGCTTTCGAATAGGATAATGGATTTCCGATCAAAACTTTTATCAGCATCTTCTTAAAATCTGTTCTGGTGAAAATCGCTTTTATCCGTGTTATCCTAAGATCCGGAATTTTCAGAAGTAACCTATTATTCGAATGAACGATATATACCATTTTCATGTCGAAGCGGACACCTTTAAAATCAAATTGGACAATTTTAAGACCAAATTGGACGCTTTTCACGTCAAATTGGACCCTCTTCTAAGCTAACCTGAGACTTTCCAAATCAAACAGGGACTCTTACAAATCGGAATGAGTTTCTTCTACACTAAACAGAGACTTTCTAAAAATGTTAGAATAATGTTTTGTTCACGGAAAATTTTAGTGTAACTTTCTTTGAAATTTTAATTCAGTTTCCAATAAGAAAATACATGTGTACTTTGATATTTTATAAAAATTTTATTTCTTCAGCAAAAACAATGAATTAGAGCATGTTTTGAAGCGCAGAAAGGCGGCCACTTTATATAGCCAAAACAGTGATTGCGCCATGCCCCGTCTGAAACTTCGCGATTTGCATTCGATTAATAGCAAAATTTCTGTTTGCATGCAGTTTCACAACTGCAAGCGGTGCAACATAAACATCTGTAAAAAACAGACATATCCTAGCTTTCCTGCTGCATGTAAGCACTATTTACACTATCAATCAAATAAACGTTGCGTAGAACTTTTTGAGTGCGTGGCGCGATCACTCTTTTGATGTAGGGCATGGTCGCTACCTTGCTGTGCTTTAACACAAAATTTAATTGGTTATTTTTTCAGAAAATAAAAATTTTATAAAATTATTTCACTCATTCGGCGGCTAAAGTAAAAAAATTCAAAAGAGTAATTCTAAATGCTTTAACACAGATGCGGGTTCGAGTCCCGCCTGGCGCAAGAGTTTTGATCGCAACAAAACATCCTGTAACAGTAATTCTAAATTTTCTTCGAACAAAAAATTATTCTAACCATCTTGGAGAGTCTTTGGTTTAACCTGTAGAAAGCTTGTCCCGATTTGGAAGACGTTCTATTTGATTTCAAAGTTCATAGGCCAGCTTAGAAGAGTGTCCAATTTGACGCGAAAATGGTATGTACGGGGTTTGCAAGATGACAGGCCTGAATTCTCCGAGTCGGTGTTAGATGCCATGTACACTCTGTATACTAGACTATCATCCGGAACGCCTCCAGAAGGCTGTCACCACTATGTTTTCCTTCCCACAGTCGCCCCCCCCCTTCAAGTTCTACACCGAACACGCTCGTCATCTCAAGAACGCTATCCTCATGAACTGTTTATGGAACGACTTGGTATTCCACGCTTCATTACCGATTGGACCAGTTAGGGTGAACTGCTGTCGTCACGTCGTTCTGTCCCTAGTACCTATTAGCAGATCGTACAGAGAGATGGCTACCGCTCCTGGAGGTGAGCGTTTCTCTTTGACTAGTTCCACTCCGATTAGATTCTTCTTCTGCAGACGACTGACGCTTTCTGGGCATCCTGGAATTCCTTTGTGAGGCTTTGCGACGACCAGACTCTTCGACGGAAAGATTAACCAATTTCTTGGGAAAACTGTACGGAGATCCTGTCTTTACCTCGAAATGCTTTTCAGAGCTGTTCCTTCTATCTCCAACCCTTTTTATTTCTCTCTTTGCTTAACCCCATTCTCTGCCGGATTCTAAGGATCGTAGGGTTTTTTCCTCGTCGTAGTGGTTGCTTATATTTAGAGATCCCTTTGGAGAAGATTCCAGTGCCTTTTCGGCAAAAGCTACATGAAAGGTGTTTCACTATGTTCGAGTTTGCTTTAAGAAACATTCCATAGGAACTTCAGCATAGAAACCTTCGACGTCTGAAAACCCCATGATCTCCTCCCGTGCTCAGTTTGGAAGTCTTCCAAATGATATAAAAACACTTCAGATCGTGGCTTAAGGTTCTTTTGAATCTGGCAATGATAGCAATTGATTTCGACAAATTTAGCGTATTCTTTATGAAAGATAATAATTGTGAGATATGTGAACAAGTTTTATTCATGTATAATATACAGGGTGTCTCAAAAAAATGCATATACTATTTGAAAGGTGATAACTTTGCTCACAGTAAAGATACTAAAAAGGTTAAAGGCTCGTATGAAAGCTTCAGAAATTAGAAAGTTTCTGACATATAGAACTGTATGGAATGCGCCGTGCATTCGTCTGAAATTTCGCATTTTACACTCAATTGATTGTGTTTCGCTAGAATACATTTATTTCATTTCATTTTCATTTCATTTATTACACGATTACATTCGTGTGGTATAATATGAAAAAAAAACAGCAAAGAACAAAGTCAAACAATTACAAACCGCAGAATATGCTACTAACTACTGAATAGATAGAAACTAGCAACTAACTTCGGATAACGTCTATGGCAACTATTTGTTATGGACTCATATGGACATGCAGGAATTTTTTGAAAGCGTTGTAGCTTGACGGAACGGTATGCTTTTTGCGAATCTTCTTAAATGACAAAAGCGCCCTATTGACAAAGAAGAAACGCCTACAGTTCCGTTTAACCCTACCAACGTCATACTTCGTGGCACCTCCTCTAGTGGTAGACTCCCTTAACGACACCATATCTGAGATTTTAATACTACATTCATAATTTGCGATCCTGTGGAAGAATAACAGATCATTTCGCTTCCTTCTAAAGGCGAGAGTTGTTAATCCAAAGTTGTGATTTCTATCCTTACTTGAGGGGATCTGATCATAATGAAAGCCCAGTGTGCGTATCATTAGCTTCCTCGTGAAACTATTCTGGACCCTTTCTAAGACTTGTACAGTTTTCTTCGTGTGTGGATTGAAGGCAGGAGTACCATATTCCAAAATAGGCCTTACAAAAACCTTATATGCTTGAATGAGCAGTCCACAATCCTTGGAGGATAGCGCTCTGAACAGGTTGAACATTGTCCTCGTAGCTTTATTGGCGATCATCACACAGTGTTTGTCAAAATTTAGATTACTATTGACTAGGAATCCTAGGTCTTTTACCTCATCGGTACTAATTAGAGGAGTATTACCAATGGTGTACTGATGCCGGTGACGACCTTTGGTACCGATGTGAAGCACTCTGGACTTCTCTTCAGAGAGCGGCAAGTCCCATATCGAGGACCATTCCTGAACCCTATGGATAGCCTCCTGTAGTTGTATTGCATCCACATCATTCAATACTGGCCGATAAATCTTAAGATCATCTGCAAATGCACAAAATTCCATCCCACCTGATTCCAAGAGCTTTAGCAATTCGTACATGTAAATGTTGAACAGTACAGGAGAAAGAACCCCTCCCTGGGGAACACCACTGCTCACAGGTCTAGGTCGAGAAAACGAGGAGTTCACACGAACGATGAAATTCCTATCAGCCAAGAACGTCTTTATCCATAAAATAATGCGAGGATGTATACCAACTGCCTTCATCTTGTGCAACAGTTTGCTATGTGACACACGATCAAAGGCCTTACAGAAATCAAAATAGACCACGTCCACATTCTTTCCGAAGTCCAAATACTTTGTCCAATGATTGAGCGTCTCGATCATAGCTGTTACGGTCGACTTTCCTTTTTGAAAGCCATGTTGCTTTGACGAAATCACTACATGCCTCTGAAGGTGGTCAACAATAGCCCTTTTCAATATTTTTTCGAACAGTCTTGCAAATATGGATATTATACTGACTGGTCTGAAATTTCCAGGAACGTCAAACGGCGGTTTTTTAGGTATGGGAGTCACAATGGATTGAATCCATCTGCGAGGCACCTCAGCTCTCATAAAACTGAGATTAAATATGTGTTCCAAAGGACCACATATGATTGGAGCTATCCTCTTGATGAAATGCAATGGAATGGAATCTGGTGTAAGGCTTTCCGAATGTGGCCATTCGTTGAGCAGTTTTAGAATATCATGTTTATGGAACCAAACAGAGTCCTCCATTTGAGGAAACTCTGGTAAGACAGGCAAAAACCTATTTTCCTCATCGGAACACTTAAAATAACCAGAAAATGTGGACGCCAACAGCTCAGCTTTGTCCTCATCACTATGTAGAACTACGCCATCCGATGAGCGTAGAGCTGAGATTAATGGTTTCTTTCGCAAGCGGGACCTTAAGAGCTTACAAAATGCCCGTTTATCACCTGCTTTTATGCTTCGTTTCTCAACAGAAACATTAAATTTCTTTAACTTGGCCTCGAATGCATTACTCACTTTCTTAGAACGAGCCCAATCCTCGGGAGTGTTTGATTGCTTAGCTTTCATCCAATACTCCTCCTTTTTCTTCAAAAGCCTAGCAGGGTAGGGGGGAAGTCCGGAATGCGCTGTGGTCTTTTTAACCGGTACAAAAAGTTCAATGCAATGATGCAAGATGTTAATGAAGAGCTCATATTTTCCATCAACCGATTCAACAGAATTAAGAGAGCCTAACCAATCAATGCCCTGCAGATAGTTAATAACATTGTCATAATTCGCTTTAGAAAAATCTCTCTTCAGTGACGAACTTGTCGTAATTTCTCCACAAAGTGGCCGTAACAATTGATTAGGGTTTTTTTAAGGTTTAAACTTGAGAGCACACTATAGCTTGCGAAAACTGCAGCGTATTCTAAAAAATACAGTACTATTTGAAAGGTTCTAGCATTGCTAGTGAAGCTTTTGAAAAAGATTGAAGCTCATATGAAAGCAAGGGATAACGATAAGTTCTGTGACGTGCAAGTAGTCAAGATTGCGCCATGCTCCCGCCTAAACCTTGCGTTTCAGGCTCTATCGATTGTGCATGGACTGAATGCTTGTTACAATCTTGTTATCATTGACCAGATTAACCTGTGCTGTGCTTTTTTACGTTTACGTTTGTTGTTCACGTAATTGTCAAGTACTATTCGGTAAAAGAAGCACAGCACAGGTTAATCTGGGGAAGTAGGAATGAAAAGATTGTAAAAAGCATTCAGCTCATGCACAATCAATCTAGTCCGTAATGTAAGGTTTCAGGCGGGAGCATGGCGCAATCTTGTCCGTTTCCATGCTACAAAAATTTTCTTGCCCTGTGCTTTCGTATGAGTTTCAAGCATCTTCAAATGCTTCATTAGCAGCAACTTTTCAACCAGACCTCTACTTTTTAGGATGCGCTGCACTTTTCGCAAGCCATAGTGTGTTTTCAAGTTTTAAACCTTCAAAAAGTACAAATCAATCAACATGGCTATATTATGGAGAAATTATGGCAAGTATCCAAGCGAAACACAATCAATCGAGTGTAAAATGCAAAATTTTGGAGGAGTGCGTGGCGTATTCCATACCGCTCATATGTCTGAAAATTTCAATTTTCTTAAGCTTTCATATGAGACCTTAATTTTTTCGGTATCTCCAATGTGAGCAAAGTTACCACCTCTCAAACAGTATACATTTTTGAGACACCCTGTATAAAGATAAGGATAAAGGACGGCGTCACTCAATCCCTTCTGGGATGCGCCACGCATTCTACTTCTACGGGATGTCGTGGAGCCGATTTGGATGCGTATTTGGCCATAGAATGACTTCCGGTGGTCAGCCGATTAACAATTCGGCGCTTTATCCTTCCCAGACAATTCTTGTACCAATTCACCGAACCCAGAGAGACGGAAGGTTTCGTTGTTCTGAGCGGGAAATCCGAACCAGGAACCTAGTATCGGATGCACGCGACAGCCGGCGCCTCCTTTTACTGCGCTACACCTGCTCTATATACATTTATTACATGAATTAATCATGTGGAAACAAATGCACGTGGAGTAGAAATTGCAACAAAGCAACATAAAAACTCAAAATCAGAAGATGGATTGAAGTTGCAAAGAAGAACCAAGCCAGCGGTCTAACATGCCTTCAAAAGACAAAATGTTGCCAGGAATGTGATCCTTTTGCACAGCTTCAGGTAATCCGAAGCAGCTCTATCTGAAAAGTAGTGAACTTGATGTTTTGTCTTAGCTTTCAGTGGAACGAATTTAGGTGAGTCTTCTTTAGCAACTGACCTCGTGCGAAACGCACTTTGTTCAAGCCACAATGACGGAACAGAATTTTGCAGAACCATATCAAATCAAATTTGTGAATGTATTTCAACTACGTTAAGCTTAGAAATCAACTTTTTCTAAACATGATACCTTATCGAGGGTCTCTGAAGCGCCTAGGTAAACCAGATCTATTGATTTTCTTTCTTTAAGAACGGAAGATCAGTCGTTCATTGCCTGAAGCATGACAGTAACCTTCAGTTTACCTCTTTGAAAGCGATGTTAAAGTCGAGAGATTATTGAATATTTTTGAAGACGGGACTCACTCAATACGCTTTTTATGAATTTTTTCGAAGGTTTCAAAAATTAACGATATACCAATAGGGCGATAATTGTGTGCCGAAGTATAAGAAGACTTCTTTGGAATGGGTATTGTGACTGCAGTCTTCCGCCTCGACGAACCTCAGCTCATATAAAGCTGAACTTAAAAATGTGTTCAAGGGGACTGCAGCTGTAAGCTGCCACAGCTTTAGTGAATTCAGGATAGCATCAGGCGTTATCGAAAAAGAATTGGATCATCTGGAGATGATTGAATACATTTCGTGAGAATACAACCATACGGAGTCTTCCATAATAGGAAGCTGTTGTGAGTAATGCTGTTAAGGTAAGGCTTAGTCTGCAAACGTTCTCAAAAATTAGCGAACAATTTAGCTTAATCCATGTCAGAATTGCAAACGGAACCGCTGAAATAATTGAACCTAATTTTGCCCTGTACTGTAACCTACAGTTTAGATGTTGGTAGGAAGGGAAGTACAACGATTTGTTGATTCTATGATGGTCTTTTTCTCCAAAATCCTGTTAATTTCATTCAACTTCTCTTCGAAACTGTTATTTAGCTTCGTGAAGAAATCATTCCTTCGCTCATCATTTCTCGTTGAGAACTTGCGAGCGACACAGTACGTATTTTGTTGTTTCTACAAACCAGGGTCTAATTCGTTATTCTACAACATTGCTGTGTTTCTGTATTGCGTCTCGGAGATGTTCAGTGACGCCGTTGACCTAAGCTTTAAGGCGCTAATCTTCCTAAAATTCTCGCTGTTGTTGGCTTCTGTTTTGGCGTTCTCCTTTCTCCTAACTGGGATGTCATTTGAACAGGCGTTCGGCGAAGACGGAGTCACGATAGCGAAGGAATGCTCATCATAAGCTCGCTTGTAATGCACTCTGAGGAGGCAACTATCCTAGCGTGTACCCCGAGGAGGCAACCCCTCGCGGCCTGTCGGCTTTCCTCAAGTTCGGTGAATTCCTCTTCGAATTCCCTTGGAGAGATGGAACGCCGATTTACTCATTCACTGGCCACATCATGCCCTTGTACAGGCCAAGTGTCAAGTGGCCTCCACGATGAAACAGAATCAAGAAGTAGTGTGCATGGCGCACCCTAACATGGGCTTAACTTTGACCTCCCTTTTTTAATAGCAATGACAACTGACATCGCTCTGTTGACAAGAGGTGTCAGTCTCGTTGTACAGGCAAAAAGCTGTGTCATCATGGCGTCAAACAGAACAATTGTGGGATCTATCCTGGTCGGGGGGTGGGGCACATAACTAAAAAGTATGTAACAAATCGACTTGAGACCCCTAGAGGACGAGATGGAACCTAAACTAGAAAAGTTCACGAAGAAAAAATACGAAAAAATAACATGTTTTCGCCGCGGTTGTAGGCAGGCTAGGTCATGTGCACTGCTCATCATGTTAGATCCTGGCTATGACATGTCAGGCGATGGTCAGCTCTCGGCATGCCTCCATTGCGTCGCTCCTTGCCCGCCGAGACGGTTGTAAAACTGCGGCGGTTTTTTTTGTTCGTTCGCTTGTTTTTTGTTTCTTTTAGGTTCCATCTCGTCCGCTTGAAGCCGCTTGGCAAATCTCAAGTCGATTTGTTGCATACTTTTTAGTTATGTGCCTCCCCCGACTAGGAAAGATTCCAATTGTAGAATACAATGCCTAAAGATATGATCATGTGCCGACCTTCGTCGCCATTTTTTCAACTCGTTGTCTTAATTGTCAAGGGGGACCTACTTGAACTCTAAACGACATACTGGAGTTGCGTGTTCCGAACTGCATTCTCACATTTTTCTAATCCTTTGAACCACCGTTTTACTCCTCAAGGCATGCTAATAACCTGCTTCAGAAATGCTAGATGTTTCTGTGCTCCTCCCCTCAGAACGCTCAGATTGTTATTCTCTGATCCCGTCCGCTAGCAGTCCATTGAGCTCTGCTAGTCTCTAGAATTCCGGTCAATGATAGAGGATATTTCATCGGGCACATAATTGAGGTCGTATAGCCACGACGTCGTTCGAATGTGATGGTCTTCCGCATTCCAACCTTCAGAAGACTCATCGGTTGATCTCGAATGAAGCCAGGCCGCATTTTTCATATTCGTTCGCGTTTGTCTTCGCTGGGAAAAGCTGAATTTCTCTGCAAACCATGCTGTTTTGGGCGCCTTTCTATGCCTCCATACCTGTTATATGTTCTCTTCCCATCGATTTTCATCAATATTTTTCACTTCTCTCCACCTATTGTAGTTTTCAGTACATGCCCATTCAATGTCATGCCATTGAAGTTTTCCATTGGACTGTTCAGGCCGCTGTTTCTCTTCTACACGTGGCGCTCCGCAACCACCACCCTTCTACCCTCTTTTGCGACTTTGAATTTTCCAGCTTTACCTATCGTTTACCAACCTCTTACCACTCTTATCACATCCACGACTACTCAGAACGTCCCAAGTCGTTGTTTTCTACGTACCGGCGATGAAATCAACTAAATTTTTCTTCATTTGCGAGTCATTGCTTTTTTAAAGATATTCTTTTACTCAGCTGGGTCATGATTTGCCTTTTTCTGCATAACTGAATAAATATTACATAATATGGAAAGTCTTTCTACTGCTCAAATAGTCAGTAAAACTGGAAAGACAACTTGGCCAACACTAGGATTAACACCAGTGTCGTGATTGTTCACCTTGTCATTAATTCGCGCAAACGGTCACATTAGGTCATCTAACCCATACCTGTTGGTGGGGGACGGTCAGGTGCTACACCCGCCCCTGCTATGGGACGTACGATCTTCCTCTCAACCCCCTTGCTCACCTACCCCAATCCTCTAGGCTTCACCGAGAGTCTAACGGCTGCCTTACGAAACCTTAGACACACAAAACAAAAGTTTCCGATCCTCAGAACAGCGGTTGTACCTCCTGACGCCACGCCCCCAGCAGGGGGCGGGTGTACCTCCTGTCGCGCTGCCCCTGTTGGTGAGTGTGGCCTTCGAAGCAGGTTACCTGTTCAATTCCTAGATAGGGCATTGTTCCTATTGTAAGTAGGAAAAATCAGAGATTTAGCTGGTTCTGCAACTGCCGAACATAACAAATTTTATTTTATTATTAATACATAACCCATAAGGATGCGCCAACATTGATCGTAATAAAGCCGCCAAAACACTGCCCAGAAAAACAGGAACAGAAAAAACTCAGAACTCAATTACAATTAGCGAAAAACACTAAAAAGAAGACTATCAAGAGCATTGAGGAGAAGGCCTACCATCTATGAACCTGTGCTATAAAGGGAGAAATAACCAGAGGAAGGGTAGGACAGCCAACCCACAAGTAACATGCTCACTACAGAAAATCGAACCAGCTTGCCTATAGTAAGCTATGGTATCATAATGCACCGCAATATCATACTATATAACAATCCGCTATGCGATGAGTCACACTATCGATCGGCGATGAGTCATAAAATAGGGGAAATAACGGGGCACAAATTAAAGCAAGAAATTAGCGGAAAATACCTAGACGGCTTCTACGCACCTGGCGACTCAGTAGACGAGCAGAACGTGTCGGCGACCGTGCATGGCGAGCCGTAGACGTGCCGAAGACGTCGGCAACCGTGCATTTAGATGATCTTCGACGGAAGGCCTTCACAGCAGGGGAGACAATCGATATCGATCGATATCATCGAATTTTTGCAGATGTTGTTCAAGCGGCACGAAACTTCAGCGCTGGGGCTAATCGAGGTCGCTGAACACGAATCGGAAGTCGACCAATCGATATCGATCAATATTATCGGTTTTCTGTGGGTGATCGATCTGATCGGGGTGGGGAGGGGTGAGAGACATGCGGTTATTATGGCCGAAGGACTGCTCCACATCAGGTTGAAAGTTTCAATGTGGAGGGCAGTATCGATCAATATTATCGATCGCCTGACCGGTGGTTTTCTCCCAGATTTAACCGATCGGGGTGGGTGGGGGGGGGTGGGAGACACGCGGGTACTATGGCCGAAGGAGTGCTCCACAACGGTCGGAGGACGAAGGCACTGAGTAACGCAAATAAATACGTTTCTGAACTGTCTGATAGTGCCGACGTTGAAGAGATGCTGAGCATGGAGGGAGAGAGAGCTGGACGGCTTCATATCTAAGAACTACTCACCTGATCTTAAAGAAGGTAGACCAAGGTTCGAAATTATTAAGGTTTTCAAATACCTCTTTTTACTGCTAACGTGCCGATAAGGCTGCACAAGCAGAGCAGCTGCTTGAAGTAAGTGATCTTGGCTTATTGACTCTCTAAGGTCGCGCAAGTGCTAGACACGCCGAGAGGCGTGTCGGAGCATTGTAGAGAAAATAACTGAGTAATAAGTGCTATATAGTGCTTACGAAGATGACTATCCGTAGGTCAGTTACATGAGTATGAGACAGCACTTTTGCCTGATGCTTAAAACAAGCTGTCAGAAACTTTCAGTATTATTGTGATAGTAATCCTGAGGCACTTGAAGATCTTGCAGTAAATAAACCATGTCAAAGTGATAGTGCGCTAGATCTCCATTGAATTAGAACCAAGGCAAGGTGCCTGATGAGAACACGTAGTGAAAACATGAAAACCAATAGGTGGTTAACAAACCCAACCTTAGCACAACACATTAGACATAGAGAGGTCTGATTGATCGTGACAGATCTTTTTTATGAAGTGCAAAAACCCTACACCACAGGAGAGTCGAACCATGTCCCACCCCGTCTCACCACGCCGCTCCTCCACCCCCTGTGCCACCACTACTCGGCGGGACCGCAGTTCCAACCCTACTTAAACTCGCTCTCTTGTGATTGGCCCGCTCTGCGTAGATCTAGAGGGCAAAGGAGCCTGCTATGAAAATGGTCCATAACTCCGTTCACAAATGCGCACGGCAGAAATGGAACACATTTTTGGAATCAGCGTTCGAAGCCGCATCCAGTGATATACGTCTCATCCCAAAGTCCCATGGTCACCTAGTATCCTTTCCTTGTTAGTTTGAATTCTATAAGCAGTGCTCAGCAAGATTGAAACGAAAATTATTTTGCAATTAAGGCAAATGCTAGATATGATGGCCCAATGCTGATCTTCACGTTCTAGGTGGAACCATTATGATTTCTTTATTGTTGCATTTTTTCCGCTTGCAGCTGTTTTTTGAAGGAATGATCAGCCTTTGCTGCTTTTCCCTTGCAAATAAGCTTCAAGTTGACTTGTTTACAGTAAAATCCCATCCCATTGTGGCGTGTGTGGCGCAGGCGGAGAAGGCGCCGGCAGTCGCGTGCACCCGATACCGGGTTCCTGGTTTGGATTTCTCGCCCAGGCCAGCCAAGCCTTCCATCCCTCGGTTAATTGGTACCAGACTTGTCCGGGAAGAAAACAGCGCTGACTTGTTCATCGGCTGGCCACCGCAAGTCATTCTATGGCCATATACGCACTCAAATCGCTTCCACGATATCTTGTAGAAGTACAATGCGTGGTTTAGATGTAGAAAAGTATGTAGAATGCGTATTAGAAAAAGGGATTGGGTAACGCCACCCTTTATCCTAAACTCCCATCGAAATCTTCGATCTAGACATTTTTTATAAAATCCTGTTCGTATAATCCCTACCCTTTCTAACGGCTTGGTTTAAAGTTTAAGGTGAAGGCCAGCTTGAAGACAGATCAGTGCCATTCAGGGGCCGGATTCATCAACGACTTGCAGAGATTTGACAGAAATTATAGCGGAAAATCCTTATAACGCCAAGATCTCACCATATCGCTTGTTGATACGTCGCGTTAATTCGCTTTTTTTCAGGAGTTTCCGCTGTAATTTCTCTGTCAAATCTCTGTAAGTCGTTGACGACTCCGGCCCCAGGCAACTCCAGCTTGCAAAGCGTTTGGTTCACGCCCTCCATTCCCCTCTTGTCCTTACTTGTCCTTACCTATACGCGTTGATTTGTTGGGATACCGAGGAATTACCCTGCCATTTTTTTCTAATTCTTTTTGCAAATTTTTTTGTTAAATAATTTAGTGCTTGCTTCTATCTGCATCTGTTTGTATCTCTGGAACCTTAGAAAAGTAAAGATCTGCAGAAGTTGTGGATGTGTCCTCCTCAGTCTTCATTTTCTCAGGTGACCGCGTTCACGTTGGGTGATTCCGTTTGTTGGCCAACGTTGCGTTGATCGCCACTTCTCCTGTCTATTTTTTGTTCGCAGTGTAAACGAATTAACTAGTTGGACAACGAACAACGTGATCAGCGACGGTTTTGTCGATCACGAATCATCGTGGACACAACCGCGTTTCCTGCGACTCTCACTCGAACTGCGATATCTTACGCAACGGAATACAGGAAAACTTTGATCCGCATATGTAGTTCCTAGCTCGAGAATCTTTAGCCTTCATCGACTTGATCTCGGCGGCTGAACTGCTACATATATAATTTTTATTTGTGATGTCGGCTAGCTCATCCAGTGGTACTTATTTTCTCCCATGTTTCGGCTACGTGCCCATGGAACTGGAATTAATCAGGATCTATTCTGGAAGGGTCCATCCTGACAGCACCTGCTGGACGCGAAAAGCCTCTGCAAAGACACTTTGCCGATCTGAATTGTGTTTAACGCAATGAGGCTTTAAACGAGATTCTCTGTCAACCTAAGTAAATAGTGTGTAGGATCTTCCACTAGTGAGCATTTTATTTTTATTTTTTACGATTAATTATTGGGTGGGCGCGTGTAGCGCAGTCAGAGGAGGTGCTGACTGCCGCGTGTACCCGTTACCAGGTTCCTGGTTCGAATTTCCCGCCCAGGCCAACCAAGCCTTCCATCCCTCCGGGGTGGGGAGCAAGCTGAACATACGAAAGCGCGCGGCACTCGCGGAGACTGCTGCGGCAAGTGCGACATCTGCATAGTATGAGCTACTACAGTCATGAAGTCTAATGTTCTTGTTACTGCAAAAGCATCTTTTGCTACCCCTGCTCAGCTATTTGGGGGTTTTCCTGTGCACTTAATCAGAGAAAATGGATATTTCGAGAGGGAGTTGGATGATCTAAGCGAAGAAATAAACAATTGCTTCCATTGTGAGAAGATTTAGTCTCCCTTTATGACGAGAAGCTCCTAACAGTCTTTCTTTCTAGAAGCCACATATTTAGATACATTATAGCATAACTCAGGAGTTTGTTAGAGCTCCACTTTCCTCATAACAGCCCATCCAGGAGGGATACGTCAGTGGTGGCTCGTCGCGTGTGCGGCAGAGGTCGCCGCGCGCGGCGAAAACTTGTATGTTCGTACTACCAGCCCTCCGGGGTCGGTGAATTGGTGTCGGACTTGTCTGGGAGGGATAAAGCGCTGACTTGTTCATCGGCTGGTCACAGCACGTCATTGTATGGCCAAAGACGCATTCAAGTGCCTCCACGACATCCGGTAAAACTAAATAGAATGCGTGGCTCATCACAAAAGGGATTGAGTAACGCCGTACTTTATCCTTTCGTCCGTTAATTAACGATAAACTTTACCGTTTATGTTTCATCCTTTAACTCCTACATATGATTGTTGTAGATCTCCTGCTAACGAAGAGCGATCTCTTGGACATTTTTTGACAGCTTTTCGTGGAAAATGTTATGACCACCACTTGGCTGGCCGTAGTTTACTTCTTCGAAGTGTCTCACAGTATGAATGAGGTATACGAGTTGAACACCCCGATCTTCTATTCATCATTTTTCCGTCAGCATCTGCTTGTGCTCCGCTCATTCGAATATGTAGCTTTTGCTTTTGCTAATAAGTTATAGCAGCACTTATCGAAGAGCATTGAAAACTTGGCGCTTGATCTGCGCATAATGCTGCTGCTAACGTGACGTCTATGTCTTCGGCAGCGGGTCGAGGTAGGGCAAGCGGAAACTTTCCAGATGAAAGTGTTTTACGGGAAGATCCGCGCACTGACCGCTGCATTAGTATAGGGTGCGTAAAAAGTATTGACGCACTAAACGTAAACGTCAGAGATAACAACACATCATAGAATTTAATAATGTTATATACAAAATGGGCGCGTGTAGCGCAGTCGCAGGAGGCGCGACTGTCGCGTGCACCCGATACCAGGTTCCTGGTTCGGATTTCCCACCCAGGCCAACCAAGCCTTCCGTCCCTCCGGGGTTGGTGAATTGGTACCAGACTTGTCTGGGAAGGATAGAGCGCTGACTTGTTCATCGGCTGGCCAGCGCAAGTCATTGTATGGCCAAATACGCATTCATGCGGCCTCCACGACATCCCGTAGAAGTAGAATGCGCTGGCGCATCCCAGAAGGGATTGAGTAACGCCGTCCTTTATCCTTTATCCTTTATATACAAAATGTCAACAATGATCTAGCAAACAGAACAGCATTACTTCTATTTTCTGTGGGCTTCTTTGCTGTGCTGCAAATGCAAGGGCGAAGACTCCGAGAAAAGGCATCGCCGGTGCGCCGCAAGTAGTCCACGTCGATTTCGTTCCATGCTTTGACCAGATAATCCTTCACTGACTTCACTCCTTTGTGGGAAGTAGCGCAAGCATTGTTCTCTAAAACTTCCCATATAGAGTAATTCAGCGGATTCAAATCCGGTCTATACAGAGGTCATTCCTCTGCCGGAATGAAGTCCTTCAAGTTGGTGCGGCACCACTCCTGAACAATCCTCAACTCTGAGCAGGAGTCTAATCCTGCTGGAAGACGTGCTTACTCTCGAAGTGGGATTCGGGCCAAGAAACCAGTTGCTTCATTAGGACATCAATACAGATAGTTGTACTGATTTATCCTCACTCTGTATCCACGAAAACGAGAGACGCTTGCGGTGAATGCACAAACCATGATACTGGCCGGATGGGCTTCCCTTGCAGCGAGCCTTCCGTCAGAATTAGCACTTTGGAGGTTCTTGAAGAATATGTAACACTTTTACAGGTTGAATGCACAAAAGTATCAATTCACGGGGGGGGGGTGAAGGTGAAGGTCAAAGCATGGAACGAAATCGACGTGGACTACTTGCAGCGCACCGTCGATGCCTTTCGTCGTCGTCTTCGCCCCTGCATTCGCAGTAAAGAAGCCCATATAAGATAGAAGTGATGCTATTCTGTTCGCCAGATCATTTTTGGCATTTTGTATACAAACTTACTAAATTTTATGTGTTGTTATTTCTAACGTTTACGTTTAGTGCGTCAATACTTTTTACGCACCCTGTATAGCGCCACTCTACAGAAACAGCCACAGTTCCGTACCCACAGGTTCAAGTGCTAGACGTTTCATCTAGGTACACAGTCGATCTCTAATTTGGCCGTTTTTTCACGCTATCTGAGGCCGGATTCATCAAGGTCTTACAACAATTTAACGAAGAAGATACAGCCGAAATCTCTGATAGCGCGGCTTATCAAGCGATATGGTGAAACATTTCACATCTCATATCGCTTGTTGATAAGCCTCGTTATAAGGAATTTTGGCTGTATTTTCTCCGTCAAATTGCTGTAAGTCGTTGATGAAATCCGGCCCCTGGTCTGACCTCTTCCTCATGACTTGACAATTTACTTACCACCTCCTCTCGCTATGATTCAATCCGCTAACGTCGTGATGTCGCGCAGATGGATGACTACTAAAGAGCAGAATTTCAGGTAATGGACGTGTCTGCCCCAGTGAGACCACCCTCGTGAGTTCAGCAGTTTTTAGTTCATGCTTCTTTATGTTTTTAGTATTATTTTGTTTATTATTTATTCAGTATTCTAAGGTGGTAGACGTCAGATAATAAGAGCCACATCATTCAACACAACCTTCTATTACCATAGAACTCGATACCTAAAAGCTAACTCTACGTAGGAGAGTTGAAAATGGGCAGGGATTAAATCTATCCGACTTTTTGAAGGCATGAATATACATGTAAATTAATTAGACCTTTGGCGTGTTATAGGTGATCTTCGCGGGGCTACCTCTAGCTCTTGAGGGAAGAATTCGACAACAATTTTGAGCTATTTGTTGGGTAAGGAGCGTGTAGCGCAGTCGGAGGAGACGCCGACTGTCGTGTGCATCCGATACCAGGCTTCTGGTTCGAATTTCCAGCCCAGACCAACCAAGCCTTCCATCCCTCCGGGGTCGGTGAATTTTTACCAGACTTGTCTGAGAAGGATAAAGCGCGCTGACGTGTTCTTCGGCTGTTCATCGCAAGTCATTGTATGGCTAAATACGCATTCAAATCGCCTCCACGACATCCCGTAGGAGTAGAATGCGTGGCGCATCCCAAAGGGGATTGAGTAACGCCGTCCTTTATCCTTATTTGTTGGGCACAGATTACCGGTGCGTGTATGCAGATGCTATCAGAAGGGGCTCGAAGCCTTTATTTCGTTACGTCGAACAAAGAAGTCTAGGAAGAATGAATCGAATGGAA
The DNA here is from genome assembly GCA_947396885.1 of Heligmosomoides polygyrus polygyrus. NCBI lineage: Eukaryota > Metazoa > Nematoda > Chromadorea > Rhabditida > Heligmosomidae > Heligmosomoides > Heligmosomoides polygyrus. The sequence continues at coordinate 102,220,013 of OX377203.1, forward strand.
GAAACTATGCTGATGCAAGCTTAATATTCCGCGCTTACTTCGCTGTTAACGTCTTGGAGCACTGTTCTGGTGCCATCAGAATGATTAAACATGAAGCTATTATAAGTCCTGATGGCTGGAATAGTTATGGCTCGTAAAAATAAGCGGGCAATTCTGAATGTCTGGATGTTGACTTCAGCAGTGCAGATGAAGGGAGTGAACTCCTAAGTGAAGGAAGAACATGTTCAGAATAGGCAATCGCATTAACCAACATATATGGATTCAAAGCCAAGACGACCTTAATTCAATTTATCTTGGAGATTTTGGCACGACTAGAGACAGCGTCCGACCAACTTGGAGCAAAATCGGTGTTGTTTACTCAGGATTCTTCGTATAATTTTTGGATCAAATGTAGTGTACTGCAATCGGAGTGCATTGGAATTAGTAAGAATTGGCCATGAATAACCATAATGCGTACATTAAGCATTATGATCTTATTTTCGATTTAGAAGTGAAACCTATAGAGGACACAGGAATTTTTGATCGATCGTGTCCATGGTCTCCCTTTGCCCGAAAAAAATTGGATACTGTATCGGGCAAGAGGCATTTTCGTAATGGAAGGTAACGTGGCTACGTTATTTTTAGGTTTCCTCAGTGTTTAGCTTTAGCGTTAAATTTTATGTCTAATATTGGGCATCCGAAATTGTTGCTCAAAACAAAGGATCAGCAAAGCTTTGCACAATACGTTACTCAATTTTAACTGAAAGTTTTCATGTAAATGGCATTCAATCCACTAATCATTAAACTACGCAATACAATAGAGAAAAGCATTGCACGATCTACAGGCCAAGCCTGCCGTAACGCTTTCGCTTTCCTGCTGTTCAGGACAACTTGTAGGGTTTTACCGCAGCAAAAAATGTAGGAGATTTTCGATTATTAAAAAAATGATAACATTTTTGGAACACACAGTATTTCTGCGTTAATATGGTCGAAACTGCAACGGTTCATAAAGATATGGAAGCGACTTAAAATAGTTCAGAACTTAAGCGTTAAAGATCTCTCACGTAATCTCCAAACAGAATGCTTGAACAACGACACTTTTTACTAAGTCTAGGAGAGCGTGTGGAACAGAAACCTGATCGAAATCGGAGAGACGGAAAAACCTTTGTGCAGGTTTGAGAACTCTAAATGACCAGTTGTGCACGTCTAGAAAATCATTCTGATTCACTTTATAGGTGGAAGAGTAATAAATCTAACGGTTTTTACTTTGACTACAGTAGTTCTTCATAAAAAAGAGCTCAATTCAGGAGTCGAGAACGATTGAGCATTCGATTCGTGTATTGAGCTCTTTTTTATGAAGAACTACTGTAGTCAAAGTAAAAACCGTTAGATTTATTACTCTTCCACCTAAATTGCGGATCTATCCTAGTCCGGGGGTCACATAACTAAAAAGTAGGTAACAAAATGAATTGATGCTTACCGAGCGAGAGAACGCCTCCTAGAGAACGAGGTGGAACCAAAAAGAAACCAAAAACGAACGAACAAATAAAAATAATAAAAAATCGCCGCGGTTTACAACCGTTTCGGCGGACAAAGAGCGACGGAAGGGAGGCATGCGGCGTGCTGAACGCCGGCTGACATGTTATAACCAGGATCTAACATGGTGAATATGGCGCATGAAGAGGCTTGCCGTGTGCTGACAAGTTATAACCAGGATCCAACATAGTGAGGAGGGTACACAACTTTGCCGGCTTACAACCGCAACAAATGCAATTTTTCGTTTTTTTCCTTTGTGATTTTTTCTTGTTTATGGTCCTGTTGTTCTGTAGGAACGGCTCGGCAAGTCTCAAGTGGATTCGTTACATATAGTACTTTTTAGTTATATGGCCCCCACTAGGATAGATCCGAAATTGCTTGCTTCTTCGCTTTTTTGATCGAGACATTTGCCATAATCAGCTGAGGGAAAATTTACTCATTTTTCTAACCTAGACTTTGGCATCATGAAGTCGGCAACACCTTTATCAGCTGTCATGGAAGCATCAGACTTTAATTCAAAGTCTTCGAAGGGTTCTTACCTAGCGCTGAAGCTTAAATGCTTACATCCAAGAATGGGAAAATAATTCAATAACGTGATGGATCCGATTTATACGAAAATGTTGTTGAGATGGAAGAATGAAAAAGAGGTGCTTTCTTCTAACCATGAAGGTCATCAGTGAGCTCTCCACTCGTCGATATCTTCTACCGGAACAAACCAATTCACCTAAAAAGGGATCTATCCTAGTTGAGGGGGGGGGGGCATCCCGAAAACTGCGGTGTAATCCATTCCCTGACTCCTGCGCTGATTTTGCCTTAAAGCCGTTATACCATGAGACCGCAACTGGAGCTCTCGGATAGGTCTAGAGGAGGATGGCATGGGGCTTTCCCGACATCTACTCGCTCTCCCAACAAGGATAGATCCAAAATGCGACTTATTGTAACTGCGGCTTATCAAAATACCTGAACTTTCCAGCAGTTCGCGCCCTACGCAAGCCTATTACGTGCCGCGTCGTCTACTAGAGGGTGGTCGCGGTCCGTATCCAGCCAGCGACGGCAAACCGTCGTCTCCGGACGGTTTCACCAGCCTGGATACGCCGCCGAAAACGCCCAAGTCACGACCGAACACTGAGGTACGAGCGAGTGAGCGATACGATCTGACACCGCTCACTCGGCTGCCCGGCCCTCGTGGTGAAACGTTTGATGATCCTCCTCCACTTGATGCAGGTGCGCACACCGTCGAGCAAAACCGTCGCCAAGTCATACATCGAGCCGCGTCCGCTGATGGCCGATCTCCTACCGAAACCCGATTCTCTGAAGGTGAGCGAATTCCTCAGACTGCTTCGGCTACCACCACTGCGTGTGAGCAAGATTCAGGAGAAACGTCGTACGCCTCGTTATCCCCCGTCGCAGCCACCAGCTGCATCGTACACGCCAGCAGCACCGCCACCGCCGAGAGCCAGCCCGCCGAAGCCGTTCGCCCCCCGGATCGTGAACGGCCCTCGTGGCCCGCTCTCGCGTCCGAACGCCTTCTGCGCCGTCTCGTTCCCCCTGAAGGACACTTGCATCTGCGATCGCCCGAAGTCTCACGTCATCTGCAAACGGTTCGTGACATCTGTTATAACATCTGCTTTTGACTCTCATATTTGATGCATGGAATAACCAGAGCCTCATAGATCCTAGATGCCCCCACAGCTGCCTGCGGCCTTACTTGTAATTTCGGTGAAAATTCCACTAAGCGCATCCATCTGCTGTCGCAATGTATGCAGATAATGGCCACCAACAACGCATTACATAACTAGAACTGCATACTTCTATAGAGAACCCATTAGTTGGGTACCATGCAGCATTTTGACAGTAAGCTTCACATTAAGCGCCCTTATGATCCTTGGTAAAAGCGAAGCAGCTAATACATACGCATTGACCAATCAATCCAATTACTATAGGAATTTAGGTAAATGCTTTGTTATGCAGCACTATTGTACTTTCGGGACTCCAGGGGCCGGATTCATCAACGACTTACGTAACTTTAACCGAGAATTGTAAGCGAAATGCTCAGATAACGCGGCTTATCGCCTACCAAATCGCTTGATAAGCCGCGTTATCTAGGCCTTTCGCTTACAATTCTCCGTTAAAGTTACGTAAGTCGTTGATGGCCCCAGAGGTCGAGGAGAGGTCGAAAGAAAATTTTCCGCCCAAACTTTGCCTGGGGGAGGGGTATTTGGGGTGTTGATCACGAATCTGACATCTGTTTTTGAAAGTTCGGCCGATTACGGTAGGTTACTGTAGGTACTGGTGATTAAGGGTGTCCAAGTCATAATCACCGATTTCGCCCAAACTTCGATTAGTGGGGTTATTTGGGGTGCTGATCATGAATCTGATATACGCTTTTCGTTTTACACGTTTTACGCTGGTCTACGGTAGGTTACTGTAGGTACCGGTGACTAAGGGTGTCCAAGTCATAATCACCGATCTCACGCAAACTTCGCCTAGGGAGTTATTTGTTGTGCTGATCATGAATCTGATATTCGTTTTTCGTTTTACGCGTTTTACGCTAGTCTACGCTACGTTACTGTAGGTACCGGTGACTAAAGATGTCGAGGCTATAATCAACGATTTCGCCCAAACTTTGCTTAGAGGGGAGCGGGGGTATTTGGGGTGCTTATCACGAATCTAACACCCGTTTTCAAAATTTCGGCCGACTACTGTAGGTTACTGTAAGTACCGGTGACTAAGGCTGTCGAGGTCATAATCACCGATCTCCCCCAAACTTCGTCTACCGGAGCGAGGGGTTATTTGGAGTGCTAATCACGAATCTGACATCGGTTTCTGAAGTTTTGGCCGATTACGGTAGGTTACGCTAGAACAATACTTCCGCGATGTTTGCTGCATTTTCGAAGAAATATCCTGATGCTTGGAGGGTTTGAGGTCACGGTTGAAACTTGCGTGACCAAGAGGAAGTACAATAGAGCATTCCGAATAGCACCAGTAGCTATTCGGAATCGATCGAAAAACGGATGTCAGATGCGTGATCAGCGCCCCAAAGGCCCCCCCATAGGCGAAGTTTGGGCGAAATCGGCGATCATGACCTCGACGCCCTTAGTCATCGGTACCTACCGTAACCTACTGTAATCGGCCGAAATTTCAAGAACGGACGTCAAATTCGTGATCAACTCCCAAAATAACCCCCTAGGCGAGGGTTGGACGGAAAATTTTCTTTCGACCTCTCCCCGATCTCTGGAGTCCCGAAAGTACAATAGTGCCTGTTGTGCTTCTTTTAGCCATACTACAATTTCTGTATGGCGCTGTTGCGTTGTGTTAATAGCGTGTTTTTTGCCGTTATTTAATAGCTAACGTGGAATCATACTCTATAATAACGCGCTAAGCGCTGAGTCATCCTATCGATCGGCGGCGCCGCAGAAATTAGCGGGGGAAAATCTGTGTGGAAAATGCGGAGGATGGGTGTCAAAATTGAAAAATGAAACTTTTGAGCGAGTTATGGTCTGCCGAAGTTGGGTTGGTTGCCCACAGGCTGGCCGTACGAAAGTCTGCAGGAGAGCGATGGGTCTTAACGGACTAGGAGTAATGGACTTCAGATTCGTTTTCAGCGACCGCGATTACCCCAGCGCTGACCCCGGCAGGTAGAAGAAATCTGGGTATTTTCCGCTATTTTCGCGCCCCGTAACTTGGGCAGTATCGATTGATGGTAATCGATACTTCAAAAACGAATTTCAGATTCTGTTGAACGCGCTCAACTACCTCCAGGGCTAAAGTTTTGAACCGCCTGTGCGGGGGGAATTACGACACAAAAATTGCGAAAAATACCCAGACGTCTTCTTCCTGCCTGGGAATTTCGGCCGTGGGGCAATCGAGGTCGCTGAACACGATTCTGAAGTTTGTTATTGAAGTATCGATCGCCATCAATCGATATTGATAAAACTATCGATTTTGCGTGGATGTCGCACGGGCGGTTCAAAACTTTAGCCCTGGAAGTAGTCGAGCGCGATCAACACGAATCTGAAATTCGTTTTTGAAGTATCGATTACCATCAATCGATACTGATCAAGTTACGGGGCGCAAAAATAGCAGAAAATACCCAGACTTCTTCTGTCTGCCTGAAAACGGCGGGGTCAGCGCTGGGGTAATCGCGGTCGCTGAACACGAATCTGAAGTCCATTACTCCAAGTCCATTAAGACCCATCGCTCTCGTCCAGACTTTCGTACGGCCAGCCTGTGGGCAACCAACCCAACTTCGGCAGACCATAACTCGCTCAAAAGTTCCATTTTGCAATTTTGACACCCATATTCGTAATCAGCATTCCGAGCTCTTTCTAATGCCGCTCTCAACATGAAGTTCCAGGGGAGGTCAAAGGCCTTCCCTTGTGAGCATCGATTCCATGGGTCTTCTTACAGATGTGGCTACGAGTGCTTCGGCCGAGTGCAGCTGGTGTGCGATGTGCATCCGACCTCACTCTCACTGATGGACATGCGAGAGTGCGCCAATCCTATCTGTAGGAGCATACAGATCTTCGAAACTGCACCACCATTGAACGACAACAACAACGACAGCGATGTCATTGCCGAACCTGTTCTGCAGCAGTAATCGTCCACCTTCCCCATCCATACCACCCCAAACCGATTACACCATAACCAACCGCAACCATGCGCCATAGCACACGGGTAAACCCAGCATGACAAATGCCTATGCTCCTTGTGTACAGTCATTCATTCAAGGACAGACAGTCCCGCAGATGACCCGCAGCAGCAGGAGAGCTCTAGCCCCTACCCGTCATGCTCATGCTTCGTCGCCTTTCCCTCGCAGGGAAACGCGACGCGGTCCCCGCTCGGAGCTTTCAGCTCAATGTACGTAATCGTTCGGAGTTCCATCTTGGTCTCCCTGAGAGTACTTTATCGTCTAGCTTTTCGCTTGAAGAGAAAACCGTGGACTCGTTGATCGACACGGTATGGGTTGCTTTCATTTTTCAATGACCGTGCAGTTATTTCGCGTTTCCTTTTCTTTTTGTCTGTGATTCATAGCGATGCATAGATCGTTTGCTTTTTAACCATGAGTTTATTTTCTTCTGAAGTGTCACAATTGTTGTACATAATCATGTTTGTTTCTTCGATTGAAGACCATAATTGTATTAGACGTGTTATACGTATTATTATCAACTGAACAAAGTATTCATGGGAACGAACGAGCAACACTAGAAGACGTGAACAACGCTGACACCAAAATAAACAAGAGCAGTACGGATATACGCGGACGGTGAGGCTAAACTGCGGACAAATACGAGGGGTCTAGTAGAGAACAGGTGGGAGATTAAACTGCTTCATAAATTACAACAACAACTTGACTTCTCAGATCATTTATCTGAACGGTGTGCGATCCATTCGACCTCCCATTGGGCGTCTGAAATGTAGGCAATCAGAACGACCACTCAACACGCTTCTAGTTCCTCTGGTTGCACTACTTATTCTAGCAACAAGCTATTCAGCAGAGGAAAAGAGGAGAGGGTGAGAATCAGCTCGCAACTCTTTTGGTGAAGCAGGAGGCATGCAAATAAGCTAATAAGATAGAGATATGGAGATATAACACCGTAAGGCCGCGTTTATACTTCGACGCCGAGCGACGCGACGCCACGTATGGTGACCATATTGATTGAGCGACGCGATCGATCAATTTGGCCACTTTACATGCCGTCGCGTCGCTCGGCATGGGAAGTATAAACGGGGCCTTAGGCCTGTTGTGAATACCCAACTAGGGTCTACATCTGATTATATGAATGTGTAGTATTATAAAATAATATAGAGCAAATTGGTATGAATGATAACACTTAACATGCTTAGGCGAACAAAATAAGATGAGCATCATTGCATAGCATCCACAGGTGTGACCCAACGTCAACGCAAGTAGGTAAATAAGATAATGCACAAATACTACACTCTAGCTGCGGTACACCTTTTTAAGAATAGAGGCTATCAGCCTCCCTGACCAATATATATCATGTTTTAGGCTCCTTCTCTAAGAATCCCGTACATAAACCGCTATGAGTTATTGTTCATGTTGCGCTCTGATAATTATAAAGTAATAAATCACTTATTACAATCGGCTACGAACGCATCTGTTGGTGAACCACCAAATTGATTGAAATTGAAATTGACCAGATCAGTTTTGTGGTTCACCAACGGATGCGTCTGTAGCCAATTGTAGTGATTTATTACTTTATATCTATCAGAGCACAACACAAACAATAACTCACAGCGGTTTATATACGGAATTCCCAGAGGAGGAGCCTAAAACATGACATATATTGGTCAGGGAGGCTGGTAACCTCCCGTCTTAAAAGCGTGTACCGCGGCTAGAGTGTAGTATTTGTGCATTATCTTATTTACCTACTTGCGGTATCGTTAGGTCATACCTGTGGATGCTATGCAATGATGCTTATCTTATATTGTTCACCTAAACGTAGTAAGTGTTATCATTCATACCTATTTGCTCTATATTGTTATATAATATAATCATGCATTTATATAATCAGATAACCCTAGTTGGGTATTCACATCAGTATCCCACTATATGAAAAGGACAGCAATAGGGTGCAAGTCTAGAGTTAGGCCCCGTTTATACTTCTGACGCCGAGGGATGCGACTCCACGCATTGTGGCCAAATTGATCGATCGCGTCGCCCGATCAATGTGGCCAGAATACGTGGCGCCGCGTCGCTCAGCGTCGAAGTATAAACGGGGCCTTAGAGGTCATCAAGTAAGTAATGAGCCGGCCACTACTGCTACTGCTCCCAATGACTAGGCGTCGTCTAATCAACTGTGGCGATACGTAGCTTGGCGCAATGACGCCGAACTTCCACCTACTTTCTAAATCCGTCCAATTTTTAAGACCAATTGTGGGCAGATGATTCCCTTTTCCTTTTCTCATGTACCCTATTCATAAACAAGCAGGAAACAACGTGGTGTAATATGTCGCCTGTCTTTCAGTACCTTTTGACCTGAGACGACGTCACGTGGTCGTGGTGAAAACGTCACCCACTTCAGGACACTTAACATAGGGCCTGTTCATACTTCGCGACAAGATCGACTGGAGCGAAAACAGCGACAAGGGCGACTGTCGCGACGGACATGGTGTGGTGTACGTAAATAATTGCGTACTCCACACTCCGTCTGCGACGAATGTAATGTGAAATGCGTAATTATTTACGTACACCACACTACATCCGTCGCCCTAGTCGCTCTTGTCGCTCTTGTCGCGAAGTATGAACAGGCCCATAATGGGATTACTTTTCGTACTATAACAGTGCCCTACCCACGTCAGGAGAAAAATTAGCGTCGATGGACCCAAATACTATGCCTTCAGCCAGGTCTACTGTGAAACGATAGCTCTCGCTCGTATTGCTGATTAGGTTAAGGAAACAAATATAAAGGTGGCTGCAAAGAAATGAACCACCAAAGCAGGTACGCAGCTAAATCACACACCAACGCGGAATATTGCCGTCTATGGCCTTTCTGGTAACGTTTGACCCCGAGCTACTTAGCGTCGCTAATCCTCTAATCTACACTCTACAAACAGCTGTTTTTCTTGACAAAAGTCTTACTCATACCGTTCCTAACGACTCCTCAACGCCATCCAAAGGCAGAACTTGAAGATGATCTGAAACAATCGTCACCATTAGCTCTTGGCGATAGAGCTGTTAAAATATCCCCCAAAGAACTTGACTACCCATTTGCCGCCTCAAAATCCCTATCTGTTATACATTTTCGGATTTCTTAGAGTTTTTAAAAACAAAACAACGAGTTGAAAAAACCGATTGACAAATACTGAAACCCTAATTCCACCCGCCGGCCTATATTGGGCGTGAAAACTGGTATTGTGGGAGTTATTAACTTTGCTCAACATGTTGATTTCTGGAGCATAACCACTTATACTCAAGAGCTTTCCAAAAATCAATGGACACATGCTATGCATTCCTTCTCTTTATTTCTGTTTTAAAGTAGACACTCTACCTCAAAAGGGTAGTAAATATTATCCACGAAGTTCGACATTTCGCTATTTTCCACGAAAAGCTTTCCTGGAAAAGGCCTGGATTAGCAACTACTCGCTTCATTCGCTAGATTTCGAAATACTCTCCTGGAATCTCGGGAAGAAATCAAACAACTCAAGCCACATTTAGATAAGATCCTTCCGGCAAATGCATGTCGTTGTTTGCGCAATACATATCTGATGCAGAAGGTCGTAATCTTGAAAGATTTGAAAGGTATACTTTCCCTAAAAGGGTGGGGAGACGCGCCCCGACGAGGATCATGTGGGGGAAGAAACATACGGAAACCCCAAAAAGGGCCACTTTGAGAGCGCAGGGAATGGATTTTCGGAAAGTTATTTTCTCCAATGTTTGACTTCAGAATGAGGAACGAAAACGCTAAGTTGTTGCAGGATGCCCTACTGCGATCAAAACTCGTGCGCCAGGCAGGACTCGAACCTGCCTCTTTCTGCTTTTCGGGCAGCGTGTGGGTGGTAAAAGACCTCGAGGACATCGTGGATGTTACATGCGTTCAAACACCGCCCGTGGGGTAAGCCCTAGTTTACACTTGCGCCACCGCGCGGCGCGGCACCGCTATCGCCATAGATATCGATTTTTCGCGCAGCCCGGTCGAAATCTATCCCGATAATAGTGTCTCGCCGCGCAGCATCGCACGTATAAACTAGGGCTAAGGCGCAGCATCGTTGTCCGCAAGTTCGAGTCCCGTATGGCGCAGGAGTTTTGATCGCAACAAAACATCTGCTAACAACATATATAGCCTCTCTACCAGCAAGTCCAGGCTTAGGCAAATGTGCTAAAACATTCAGAAGTCTTATTGCTTGAGTGATACTCTTCCCATCAAGAAAGTACTCAATTGAAGCACAACATTGCACTCACTTTGTGGGGGGGGGGGCAAACCGAAGGTATAAGGCCCCGTTTATACTTCCTATGCCGAGCGACGCGATGGCATGCTTAGTGGCCGGCCAAATTGATCGATCGCGTCGCTCGATCAATGTGGCCACAATACATGGCGTCGCGTCGCTCGGCGTGTATAAAAAGTATAAACGGGCCCTAAATGCTGAACTGAATTGTCACCTGCAATAGAATTTGAATTTTTTTACAAAAACAGAAAGCGTTTTGAGGAGCTCTATCAATTTCATTGGCGCTTCCCAAAATCTAGTTAGCACACGATAAGGTAATGTTCACCGTTGAAGGAAAACCGTAAATCTAAACCCCAGTAGACCCCTTGAAACATGCATGAGATATATCGCCTCCTCGTAAGAGCCAAAGATGCGTAGAGCAGCTGCTCGTTAACGAAACTTTGACCAGAAGTGGTGAAAACGTTTGGTTGTAAACACCCGGCTGCCATGCTTGATACGTATTCTGCGCAGAACACTGCACTCTTTTCGCTCACCTTGCTCCGTAATCTGCCGATCCACCTCCGTACGGCGAGTGACTAGCTGCGAATGCTGGATAGGACTGTCCGAACTGAAACGAGAAGTTTATAAACCCAAGATTCGACAGATCCTTGACAACGAACTTACCGGTGGAGCCGACGAGCCCGCTAATCCGCTGCCACCACCACCTACTCCAGGGTAGGTAATACGGTCCATGCTGCGCGAAGCCGAACCACGCATACCATCCAGCGGCTCGACAAATCTGCTAATATTCCTCATTGGACCAGCGCTCTGCTCATAAACACCTGGCATACGAGAAGCGCTGCAAAAAGAGCATCTACTTTTGAGGAAGGAACTGTCCGTTATTATAACTTGCCATGCATCTTCTTTCAAATTTTTCGAACAGACACGATACAGCCCAAATACGAAGATCAAAAGTCTAACAAGAGTGATTATAAATACTCCGAATTCGTCATGCCAAAACCGTTGCTAACTCAGCCACCCGGCCTCGACGCCCTGAGGCCGGATTCATCAACGACTTACAGTAGTTTAACAGAGAAGATACAGCCGAAATCCCCGATAGCGCGACTTATCAAGCGATATGATGAAATATTTCGCTACGCTATCAGAGATCTCCGCTGTATTTTCTCTGTTAAATTGCAGTAATTCGTTGATGAATCCGGCCACTGGGTGCATTCGTAGACTTATAATCGGCACCGACTGTTATAGCGTCGCACGAATAGATATGAAGCATCGGCAACTTACCGTCCGTACGAATCATCCATTAGCGATCGCGGTGCAGCGCTTTCGAACGGGTAGCCAGAAGGCAGCGATGGATTCTATAATAAAATCATGTATGGCTGTGCTCCGTGAACGACCTTAGCACTATCTATAATAGTTTCCGCACACAGTAAAACGAACACCTGCTCATACGATTGGAAGCATCATTAGCGTCACCTGCGTCTCAAAAAAGCGTAAGCACTATACTATGAATGGCCATAAAAATTTACTCTTTTACCTAAAAGCCTACTTTATTTTTTCCTATGCCCCACTTTAAACAACAAGAAAGCGAAGATTTGCAAGCTGTTTCATGTAGAGACTATCTTTACTTGACTGTGTAAGTGAAGTGGATTCGAATATCGACGCATGGAACGGAGCTTTACAACAGAGCAAGCAATGTACGATTTCTACACTCGCCTAGTCATCGCTTTCAGATGCAGTTTCAATTATCTAAAGCTCACAAAACTCAATGGCAGAACCAATGTTGTACTTGGAAAACGATATCATTGCCAAGGATAACCTAAGGTCTACTCTTGGATCATCAACATGTACATACGGCTGATTGACTTATCGAGGCGACTACTCGCGATTTTCGTCACAAAAATATGAAGGCTGCTTCAGTCGAGCCTTTCTCTTGAGCGATAAACAGCAGGCCTACCCAAACATTTGGGTTTCTTTGAACCACTGGCTCTCGTAAGTCTCATAAGCCTTTGTAGGCAGTCTAAGCTGTTGCTCAAAAAGCAAGTATCCGACTGCAATACAGGGTTTCTCAAAAAAATGTATACCCTGTTTGAAAGGTGATAACTTTGCTCACAGTAAAGGTACTGAAAAGGTTAAGGGCTCATATGAAAGCTTAAGAAAATAGAAATGTTCTAGCACATAAGCAGCATGGAATGCGCCATGTACTCTTCTGAAACTTTTCATTTTACACTCGACTGACCATGTTTCGCTTGAATACTTTTTATAAATTATTTTCACTACGTGGCCGTATCGACTGACTTGTGCTTCTTCTAAGGTGCAGAACTTGAGAACATACTACTGCTTGCCAAAAATGCAGGGTATCATTTTAAAAAAAGGTTCCATGCAATTTGAATGGTTCCAATATTGCTGATAGTAGAGTTCTTAAAGATGTTTGAGGCTTATATAAAAGCACAAGGCAACGAGATTTCTATGACGTGCAAATGTTCAAGATTGCGCCATACCCCCGCGTAAAACTTTGCATTTCAGACTCGATTGATAGCGCATGGGCTAACTGCTTGCAGCAGTGTCTCGTTACTCGTTACTACTTGGCCAGATTAACCTGTTCTGTGCTTTTTTAACGTTTGGAACTTGACAATTATGCGAATTTATTGCTTGCACTGTTTAATTGTGAGCAGGGCCAAATTTCCCAAGACGGATTTTGCGGACTGATGAAGCAACATTCAAGCTGAATGGAGAGGTTATTCGCATAATCTACAGGACGGCGGAAAACATTTTTTAAAAAAAAGCACAGCACAGGTTAATCTGGCCAAGTAGTAACAAGATTGTACCAAGCATTCAGCCCATACACAATCAATCGAATCCGAAATGCAAGGTTCCAGGCAGAGCATGGCGCAATCTTGACTATTTACACGCGACCGAAATCCCGTTTCCCCGTACTTTCATATTAGTCTCAAACATCTTCAAAAGCTTTACTAGCAGCAATGTTAGAACTTTGCAAATAGTACCAGCATTTTCTAGTATACCCAGCAATTTTTGCGATCCATAATGTTTTCAAGTTTTAAACCTTAAGAGATGCGCAATTCAATCGAAGAAATCACTTTGCGAAAAAAATTATAACAGGTTTTCAAGCGCAACACAATCAATCGAGTGTAAAATACAAAATTTCAGATGAGTGCAGGGCGCATTCCATGCCACTCATACGCCAGATAATTTCCATTTTCTTAAGCATTCATATGAGCCTTTAACTTCCTCAGTGCCTTTACTATGAATAAAGTTATCACCTATCAAACAGTGTATACATTTTTTGAGACACCTTGTATATTACGCAAACGACATTCAATTAGTAATAAAGCAAACATCTGGCTAGGTATGATGTGCCCACGGTGCAGCCTTGGTGTGTAATAGAAAACTAGCAAACTTCGATCTTTTTTGTTTTTTTGTTTTAACGATTTTTTGTTCTTTTTAAGATGTAGAATGACATAATTAGTGTGTTAACAATCTTGTGGAGAAATTTTCAAGATTCAAGAATGCAATCAACTTTTTGTGCTATTTTGTATAAAAATAATCAGAAAACAACGTACTCCACTGCGATCCACCGTGCTCAGCATAGCGCCCATAGCGGAGCTGAGCCCCAACTTCTCAACTGCACGCGCGGCTTCGATCGATGAGACATTATCATGGGCCGCTCGACGAATGATCGACTCCAACTTTTGCAAGTCTCTGAAATCAAGCAGTCTCTTGGCTCCTCATAAATGAGACATTGTGGCGTAGTGGCAACATACTCCGGATGGGTCGAGGGTCTGTTCCATGACGTCACATCTCCGCCTGGTCTGCGATCACCGAACGGGTAAGGTTCTCCGTAGCGCATCTATAAGAAGCAGTTAGTGGAAGGCCCAATCGCAGGTCAATTAGTCTCGAAACCGTACCTGTTCACCTCGCATATTGCCCTGCGGCCTGTAGGCTTGCCCTCTCAGCAGCGAATCGTCTCGGAACGGCATTGGTCCGGTCTGCCATTTTCGTGAGAACGGTGGTGTTCTTGGACGATTGAAAGGTACCGCAGGACCTCTGGCACCAATTGGTCTCGCAGGACCGGCACCCTTCGCCGGAGCCTTACGAGCCTGCTGTGTTTTTTCAGCAGCACCCTTTCCAGGGCCTTTCGGTCCGCCGTTAGACTTTGCAGCCTGGGCTTCGCCTTTTTTCGGGAACGCTGAAATAGATAGAAAATAGCGGTGAAACACTAAATTTGGCGGGTTCGCTAGGACATTTGTTGAACGTAGGAGGTAGAGGGAGGCATTTGCGATTGGAGTGCGCCGTTCTCAGTGGAACTCGTTAATCCTACCGAGTGATCTTCTAAAACTTTGCGTCCTTTCTCCATTTCTGATATGCTCAAACCCATCCTTGTTGTAGTAGGATGTTCAGATAGGTGCTGCTGATTCTATTTATTTAACATATAAATTTATTCTGGATCTTGCAGTTAAATACGCAGGCATGCAAAGTTCTGCCGAATGTGGTATTTACCTCAAAGGTCCACCATCTCTCTACACACACACACCTTATAAGCACGTGAGGAACACATGAAGGAAAGAGGAGATGCCTGGAGAAGAAGAGATATACATGAAGTCTGGGAAAATTTTCAGTACAAATCACACCCTTCTGCAAAGCTGCTTGCTGCAGCTTCTATTAATTCTGTGTGTAATTGAATCCGTGATCTTACGGGTTAATGATAACGTTATATGCATGATTTATAGACCACTGTAATGCATTCCATAAATAAAGACATCGGGTGGAGTAGTTTAAATTCTTCTGTGCTACGCGGGTTTATTGAAATAGAGCTTCATTAAGCCTGACGTTTCAACGGCTTCATCGTTATCAAAGACCCAAAAGAAGTTCGATTTTTGTGCGGACTGTGCACTCATATCGTCAACTGCTCACTCAAAAAGCCACTTGGAAGTCATTTGTGACTAGAGAAAGCTAGACCAGTTGACCCATAGAGCAGTGAGTACAATTCGGAAAAATCGAACTTATTTCAAATCTTTGATAACGACGAAGCCGTTGCAATGTCAGGCTTAATAAAGCTATATTTTAACAAACTCGCGTGACACAGAAAAATTTAAACTGTTCAACACGTTCTCTTTATTTATGGAGTGCATTACAGTGGTCTATAAATCATGCTTTAACGTTATCATTAACCTACAAGATCACGGATTTAACTACACACAGAATTAATAGAGGCTGCAGCAAGCTGCTTTGCAGAGGAATGTGGCTGTACTGAAAAATTTCTTAGCCTTCATGTTCATCTCTTCTTCTCCAGGCATCTACTCTTTCCTTCATGTGTTCTTGACGTGCTATAGTGTGTGTAGAGCGAGAGTGGATCTTTGAGGTAAATACCACATTCGGCAGAACTTTTCATATCTGTGTATTTAACTGTAAGATCCAGAATAAATTTATAATATGTTAAATAAATAGAACCAGCAGAACCTCTATGAACATCCTACTATAGCAAAGATGAGTTTGAGCATATCAGAAATGGAGAAAGGACGCAAAGTTTTAGGGCCTGTTCATACTTCGCGATAAGAGCGACAAGAGCGACTGAGGCGACGGATGTAGTGTGGTGCACTAAATAATTGCGTACTCCACACTCCGTCCGCGACGAATGTATCTTGTCCCCTTCGTCGCTCTTGTCGCGAAGTATGATCAGGCCCTTAGAAGAGCGCTCGGCAGGAGTAACGCGCTCCACTGAGAAGGGCGCGCTCCAATCGCAAATGCCTCCCTCTACCTCCGACATTTAGCAAACGTCGTTCGATAGCGATACCCCCATATATTAAAGGGTTGGATTCCTGTCGAACTTTCGACCAGTTTCCTTCCCACACGAACGCTTCACAACCCGCAGAAAAATCAGCTATGCATGGATCAAGAAGAATGGGCAGCTGCACAGTAACACACTTTGGGTGCCACTTCTCCTTTCATGACTACCGTGCTGATTTCACCCACAGACAATCCTTTAACTCACTAGAGTCAAGACGAGGAGATGAGCTAATGAGCCAGATTGTAGCCTCGCACGACACTCCTCGACAAATCGCCAGGAATGGGCTCGATTCTGCTACAACCTTCTCAGATCCAAAATTTCGACCGTTATTTCGCTGATGTTTAGGACAGCCAGCCATTGAGAGCGAATGAGGCTGAACTTGTCCTTTACTATCATTCCGGAAAAGGGACCCCAAAGAGATAATGAGAATTGGGAGATTTCACAGCCTGCTAGTGACCGTATAGATCCTCTCATCAGAGTACAGGAAGCTCCTTAGCACTCTATTTCGATCAGATCCCTATTCGGTCATCCCAAAGAGACGTGAAGGAAGCAGACAGGTAAAAAGCGCCTGATGCAACAGAACTCTTCCAGTCGAAAGTGACTGTGAGGTCCGAAGCATAGATGCTCTCGATTTCTACTGCTGCTTTACATTCTGCACTTCATGGGAAGGGAGAGATGTGGAACCAGATTCAACACCAATGGAAGCACCACAGTCGGAGCAACTTACTTTTAACGGGAGTGGTGGTAGTCTTGACGTCCATTCGAGCCACTTTAGCGGCAGTGCCGCTCTCTTCTTTTGATGGAGCATCGCGCTCAGCCAAACGCTTTCTGAAAATGCGACAACATACCGGCCGTTCTCGCCGCTCAGGAAGCTACAACGCTTCAACTGAGCAGGTTTCGAACAACCTTCCCTACATCCTGTTACTGCGTTCCACATAGAGGTGGACAGCTAACAAGGGCACACCTGGACATCTCCTTTATTCGCTGTCGCTTTGCTTCTCTTCGAAAGAGGGAAATAGCAAAGCAACACGAAGGATCTGTCTTCTTTAGACAAAAACGCGGTGTAAGGCACTGTGGGGTATCACAGCACCAGCACGACGGACAAAGCCGCCTTCCGCTCAACTGAAAATAACTGTGAGACGCGTCACCCCAGCCCTTGCTGCGCTCAACTACAAGATAGAAACAGCCCATAAAAGGGCTTCAGCAGAATCACAACACGGCCTAACTTTTGCCTTCATCATTTTAACGCCTTATCTAGTACGAAACTTTTAGAAAGGCGTCTCAGTCTGACTTGAAATCGAGACACCATCTGCTCGTTAAATGATGTATGATACTGCTGTACAGATTCGCCACTGTCACTCGCTTTGTAATGTTATTCACGATCGTCTATTCTGTCAAATGACTGAATTCCACGACATTAACAAGAACCTAGCCCGAGCTCAACATGCGTAATGGAAATCAGTATAAATACCCAAGTGATGCAGCTGGCGAACAAAGACTAGTATAGATCCTTTATTCTGGCTAATGTTTCGGCGCAACCGTCTTCTTCAGAGCCTGGAAGATACAAGTAGAGTTCGAAAAGGTTTCGTCTCCCTCTTCTGCCAACCTTTGATTCACCGCTGTGAAGCCGAAACGTTAGTCGGAATAAAGGATCTATGCTAATCTTGGTTCGCCAGCTGCATCATTTGGGTATTCATATTGATCAATATCATGCCAAGATTCAATGACAGTCGAACATGTAATGGGAGTCGCAAGGACTATTCCGATCACATCTCTTAATGAGAGCAATCCGATAGGAACACCCACTTCACCTCTCTTCTTCGATCTCTTCCTAGTAATTTTAAAACATGGTGCAAGCACCAGGCTCTAATCTAGGAATTGCTTCAGCCGACACATGTCTAATGAATAATTTAGTGTTAAAGATTATAATTTAAGCAATTTCGATAACAACAATCTCTGCATGCAACAAGCACCAGGAAAGCGGTTAAACGTGCAAAAGTACTCGTTTAGCAGCACTTCATGCCCTTGCCACATAATATGTGAAACAAGGCAGCGCGACGGAAGGTACACCCGCCCCTGCTGGGGTGCGTGGCGTCAGGAGGTACAGCCGCTGTTCTGAGGACCGGAAACTTTTCTTTTGCGTGTCAACGGTTTCGTAAGGCAGCCGTTAAACTCTCGTTGAAGCCTAGGTGGTTGGTGTAGGTGAGCAAGGAGGATGAGAGGAAATCGCACGCCTCCAGCAGGGGGCGAGTGTACCTCCTGACCGTCCCCCGTGAAAAAAAATTCACAGGGTTCGTTGAACATGTTACCCTTCCAAGTGGAGACGCACTCGCAGTGACTTTAAAGCTAAAGGTTATCGTATAATAGCCAGAATAGAATCGCCTTCGAAAAAATCTGCTCATGAAATGCTGTGGCCACCAGTTGACCCAAGACATCACTTCCTTTCTTTAATCTGACGAATAAAGGTGCGATGCCAAGTCCATCCAGCAAGCCGAAGCACTAGAACATTCTGTGATGCAGCATGATCCTATTGCATCTGACATGACAAACTGCAGCTGCAATTCGCGGTATCTGACAAGGAATGGTTCCCAACTTAAGGTGAGCTTTAACGATGCTATTTTGATAGGATGTAGGACCGCGTGAGCGGAATCCAGAATTACAGTTAGCTTTTGCTGAACGTTTTTTTAAAGACCTGAAGAGGAGGTGTGAAAGCGTGAGTGCAGCACTCATCAACCCCTATGACACCCCAAAAGATGTGCCTCGGTAGCGTGGAAGGTAGAAGTACCGCCCCATAGAAGCACACCGGCAGACTTTTGACTTCGAGTCCACGTACTGCCGGCATTTTTGCATATACGGTATGATATGGTGGTCGTGCAGATATAAATAGTTGAAAAACTAGCACATATGAAGGCGCAAATAGAGAGCTTTGGTTTGTTGTAAGCATTGATGGTCTAAATTGACTCCTGTGAGCACGAGAAAGCGTAACAACAACAAACTAATGTGCGCAAAAAATATTAGCAGTACGCGGACTCGAACTCAAAACCAAGCCGTTGTGCTTCTATGAAGCGGCACTCCTACCGCCTGCGTCACCGAGGCACATCTCGTGTGGTGTCACAGGGGTTGATGAGTGTTGCGCACACGTTTTCACTCCCCTTTTTCAGGTCTTTAAAAAAGCGTTCAGCAAATAATAACTGTTATTCTGAACTTCGCTCACATGGCCCTACATCCTGTCAAAACACCATCGCAAAAGCCCACCTTGTGTTCGGAACCTTGCCTTGTGAATAATGATCAGCTTCAACGTTTGTATGTTGTCAACACTTCGTCTCCTCTGACGCCAGAGATGGCAGAGGTATGCGCCGAGCATTTTCATGCGCGCAATGATATGTCCTCCATAACTGCCACCTCGACAGCAGCGATGTAACCACCATGGGAATGTGATGAGCGCGTGCGACGATTCCGATTACGTTTCGAATACAGTAAGCGGAAGCCAGATTCCGTTGTTTCCGAACCTACTCTCGAAGCGCCAGGATAGCTGCCCATATACCCCTGTCTATGAACAGCGGAGTGGCGTTTCACGTTATAATTGCAGCACATGCCTATTTCAACTGTAGTCTAGACTGGCAAAGCATGTTTGTTCAGTCAATATTACGCATGTTTCGGATCTGTAAAGAGCTAAACGTACTTCAAGAGTACTCCAGAGGCCATCTCGCTCTGCAGAAATTTAAAAGCTTCATAATAGGAAACCGCTGAAGGAGCGGAACTATGGGAAGATCAGCCATTATGGTGGATGCCAAGACACTTGCCATAGGATGGATGTGGGCGAGAACATAATGAATTGAAGCTCAATGGACAACATATCCAACACACCCCATGGGCCTCACGGGGCTTTCATCTTCGGAATCAACTCTTCGTTGGCCATAGGATAGATCACTGGTAGAGCCTCACTTCAGTTCTCGATAGGCTCCAAACGATCTCAGACAAATTTGCGTTTGAAACCGTGGACCAACCGGTTTGAAACCCGCTGGTTAGTAACCGACCATAAAAGGGTTTGGAACCGAGCACGAAAGGGCGGCCACGCCCCTCGCTGCGAAATAGCAACACGTGCTGCGGGGGGCGTGGCCTCCTTTCGTGCAAGGTTTCACACCCTTTCATGGACGGTTTCAAACCCTTTTATGGTCGGTTACTAACCAGCGAGTTTCAAACCGGTTGGTTCACGGTTTCAAACGCAAATTGTCCTGAGATGAGCGTTGCATTGCTTTAGTCATAGAGGGTAGTCCAATGGTCTATTCAACATTTCACCGCCTTCTATCCTATGGCGTTCAAATTCTCTGTGGGTAAGGAAAGCTTGGATCGAGTACATAATCATGTGAAGCCCTGCTTAGATCTGTGCTACTTTCGAAGAAGTCGATCGTGCAGAAATGTTGGCCACAAACGTCATGCCAACCTCGATCTACACTTGCCTTGAACCATCAAGAGCCTGATCTCTTCTATAACGGCGATTCGGCTAGTAATGCCACTTCTGTTTTACAATCCATCCTTTCTTAGAAGGATAAGTTCCCACGCATGAGAAGTAGAGCATCCCTTCACATGGATGCCACAATCCTTCAAAGTTGTCTATGCACCATCACCACGAATAGTGGACGATGAATACAGTCGTTTCGTACAAAATGATATGCTCTTGTTCTCCGTGATGTTGTAGTATGCCCAAGATGACATCGCGTACATAGAAGGTGGAAATGTCGCCAACTCGAAGACACAGTCCTGTCATAGGCCACCGTCGTGGGACAGCCGTTGTTCAAACAGTTTCGACCACTGCTCTCAGGCTCGTACACGGCACAGAGAGCCCCGCATGTGTCCGGAGATAGACCCTGTGAATCCTGTTCTACACAGAAAAACGAGCCGTTGAACAGCTAAAATCCATGAAAATTGTATCAACCGGAGATTGAAGGCGTCGCACAGAGCCGTTCATGGCGACATTTAACCTGGTGTTAGGCTGAGAAACCGGGTGGGAGCGTGATAGCGTGATCGCATGGATAACAGCCTGTGGCTGCAGTTCTGGACCACTGCAGTTACAGAACTCCCAAAAAATCTTCCGGTTCTGCTAAAACGTACAGCCTCTGACATTGTGGAGATATTCTGTTTCTCCCGGAAAACGATTCGAGACTGAAACCCTCCAGGGTAACTGGAACAACCTTCTGTAATACAAAATAAGCGCATGTGCAGGCCAGAAAATTCAGAATCCATCCTAGTCGGGGAGAGAGGGCACCACACTATTTTCAACCAAATAAACAAAAATTTCGAGAAAACAACGATACGAGAACACTGCCTGAGGATAAAAGTGGGTTGAGAAATAACTCGTTCAAGAACCATTTCAGGTCACAGCAATTTCGGGGGGGGGGGGGGTAAAGTAGTTACCATAGTTTTCCTTCTCAAACTGCCGTTCCACGAAAGGGTTGTTGAACGAGTTATCTTCTTACCGACATTCAGTTGCCTAGCGGCCGCCAAACGTCTGGTTGGGAGCTTTGCTACCAAACCCCGAGAACAGAACAACCCCAATCTTCCTCCATTCTACTTTAAGCCTTCTTACTTTTATTAAGTAAAAAACCGGTGTTTCTATATAGATTAGTGCAGCGGGATATGGTAGGGCAGAACCTTCACTGCTCGTATGTAGCCCAGCCACCCTCTGTCGTATGTACGCGACTTATTCTCCGAGATACTCGCTCTCTACGTGGCGAGAGACAGACTGTGAGAGAACCAAACCGAAGTGCTTAATCTGCAGAAACATAAATAAAACAGTTCGTCGAGAGGTCGACACCGTTTACTGTCCGACGGCAATAATACCGCTCCGAACCCCATAGTCACTCTCCCCACCTCTTCACCCCCCCCCCCCCCCGCTAATACTCCCTATCTATGTGTTGGTAAAGAAGCACGCACATGTGACACTGAGTCCCGACTCACGTACCACCACACTGCTGCGACGTCTATGACACTTCTGCATCCCCGACACACGTGCCACGACTTCTGAGACACGCCTTCATAAACCTGACGCACATTGGACGATATTGAGGGAAAGTACTGGTCCACCTTATTCCCTCCCCCCCCCCCCTCCTCCCTAAAGGTCCCTCTTCACTGGTCCCCTTTACTCGGAATCCCTTCGCACGTTGGACGTCTGCGGCACGTGTTCTGAATCCCGACGCACGTTGGACGACGTCTTCGGCACGTGTTCTAAATCCAGACGCACATTGGACGACGTCTTCAGCACGTGTTTTCAATCCCTTGCACGTTGCATGACGTCTTCAGCACGCCTTCTGGATCCTACGCTCCGCACTTGGTCCCCATTCATACCTTGAGCGTTCCCCGATGAATACATCGATTACTTGGACGATCCTTCGCCAAAATATAGTTCGTCAGTAACCGCCCATAATTAAGCTCAAAAATGCCCAGCTGGTCTACCCCGCCCTTTCGTATGCATCTCTTGGCTTCATTCCCCCTCCCTGTGACGGACACATGGCATTAGCCCATTACATACAGTAGGATGCACCTTCTCTTCTTTCCAGGCCCAGAAGAGGCTACGCCGAAGCGGTAACCGGATAAGGCGGTTAGCAATCTTAATTCCACACTCTGAATATAGGTGCTATCGCAGTTAAATAGTAAGCCAAGTTCCAGTGACGGTTGAACCCAGTAGTAGCAACCTATGGACGTACAGAGGCAACCCTCTTTCACTACAGTACTATTTACATTGCGCCCTCTCCCCATCAGCAGGACAGATTCTAAATTTGTTCTGGCCGCTACAGTCGCAATCTCTGTTCTACGCTGACCAGTCAACGTGTTGTTCTCCTGCACGACTGCTGACTCCAGCTACGTAACGAAAAATGCAGCTTACACCTAGAAATCGCAAAGGAACCTACTTTCTCAGCTCCATAATGGACATCGACTTGTCGTCAGTGCCGCCGCTTTTCTGGTTCTGCTCGGGCTTCCCCTTGTTCTCGTCACCTTTCTGTCCATTATTCTCATTTCCACCTTTCAACGCCTCAGTTCTTTTCTCCTTTCTGCGCCTGTTTCTAGACGAATTCTTTCCTGTCTGCGCCTTTCCGTTGGGAGGTTGTATCTGAACATTCGGTGCATGAAACTATGCGTGCAGTAGAGAGAATTCGTTTGCAAACCTTGCTCTCGGGCGCATCATTGGACTTCGGAGTACCGTCCGTAGTCGCTTTTGTCTTCGGGTTGTTTTGTCTCTATAAACTCGCAATAAAGAATCCGATGGAGACAATAAACGCTGTAAAGGCAAGCCTACCTCTATGATGCCCCTAAGTCTTATCTCCTGAGCTTTGCGGAATTCAGGATCATTGCTGAAGTTGCTGAAAATGTTTCAAATCAGTTTTAGGCTCCTTAGATCGGTCAGTAAGAATCAAACTTCAGCGGCAACCTACTCCACGATCAGCGTCGGGAACTCTTTAGCTACTGGAGGTACGCTGTCGTCCAGGATAGGAACTTCTGCTGTGGCCCAGTTCGACGCATCCGTCTCAAAATACGCAAAGTATTAAACAACATATCGTCGTGATTTGAAGAAATGTCGCTATTAACAAGGCAGTTTTCCTGTTAAAAAAAATCTTGGCAATGAACTCACGAAGGTCGCTCTCTTATGCAGCTCGTGCGTCATGAAAACCGTAAATTGCGTGACATTGAGTCTCACAGTTCCATCCTCCTCAATTCTCGCCATGTATTCGAATACATCCTTGGGAATGCGAACGACTCTGCGCTGAAATTCAAAAACTAAGAAATGTTTTTCCCCTAAGTGTAGAAAACCATTTCATGAAAAGAAAAACCGCACAGCTAGAAGCCTCGTACCCTGTACGTTCTCGGTTTTTTGCCAGACGGATCTTCGTCCGCTTCGAGCGCATCACCACCCTCACCACACTCATCTAACACCTCCGTCTCATCACCGCCATGCACAGCCACCTCAACGTCCTCCTAATAGTAATAGCAATTTCCTTATGCAAGAGTGAAATGCTAGATTAATCCGTTCGTGTGTCAATCTCTCATCTTGCTGCGCTTATTACAGCTATGAATTTATCCTAATCCGTGGGGGGCACATAACTAAAAAGTATGTAATAGATCGTCTTGAGACTTACCGAGCGGCCCCTGCAGAACAAAATAGGACCTAAACTAGAAAAATCCAGGAAGAAAAAAGAGGAAAAAATTACATTTGTTTTCGTCGCAATTGTAAGCAGACAAAGTTATGTGCCCTCCTCACCATGTTAGATTCTGGTTATAACATGTCAGGTGGCGGTCAGCACACGGCATGCGGCTTTATGCGCCCTCCTCACCATGTTAGACCCCGGTTATACATGTCAGACGGTGGGAGCACGCGGTAAGCCTCCATTGCGTTGCTCTTTGTCCGCCGAGACGGTTGTAAAACCGCTGCGATTTTATTTTTGTTTGTCTGTTCGTTTTTTTTGTGTCTCGTTTAGGTCCTATCTTCTTCTGCAGGAGCTGGTAGGTGAGTCTCAATTCGATTTATTACATGCTTTTTAGTTGTGTGCCCCCCGGACTAGGAAAGCCACACAATTATTATTCATTGTTTTGACCTTTTTATGTATTATTTTATCCTACGTGGCTGTTACATGCATTTCGAATGTGTAAATCGACTATAATTCACGTATGGAAGTAGGCTTTCACCTTCGTCTTACTGCCAATTTTCGAGTCTCCTCGATATTCTGGTCCGCGTAGAATTCCGCTGCGTTTATTATGCTTTTCGGTCCCCAAAATGCTTGCAGAAAGAGGCCGGAAAGTACAAGAAACGAAAAGAAAATTTTAAGAGGGCGGATTCAACAATCCCATACGTTCCGTTTATACTTCCGACGCCTAGCGACGCGACGGCATGTATAGTGGCTGAATTGATCGATCGCATCGCTCAATCAATATTGCCACCATATGTGGCGCTCGTCGCTCGGCGTCGAAGTATAAACGCGGCCATACACTGGTCAGACTACGACAGACCATCGGGTGGTCCCGCAAGGGCCTGTTCTGCTCATACTTCGCGACAAGAGCGACTCGTCGCCATTGCAAAACATGCATATCGATTAAAACCGAGCGCGCTCCGCCGAGAGGTGTTCACACTCGAACGCCGGCGCTGTCGCTCCAGTCACTCTAGTCGTTCCAGTAGCTGCTGTCTCATGTTCATACTTCCGCGCGCTGCGCTCTTGTCGCTCCCGTCACCCGCGCAAAACATGCATATCGATTAAAACCGAGCGCGCGACGCCGAAGAGTGTTCATACTGGAGCGCCGGCGCTGTCGCTCTAGTCGCTCCAGTCGCTGCTGTCGCCTTTTCATACTTCCACGCGCTGCGCACGCCGCGCTCTCTTTGCTCTTGTCGCTGCCGTCACGAAGTATGAACAGGCCCCAGGGACCGCCCAAATGCTGTGGGAAAACTCATCCAATTCTTGGAGGGCAACTCGTCACTACTTTTGGCTGCTGCGAGTATACAATGGTTCACTCTATTGCTTTCATAACTTCACGATGAACCTTACAAACTCACCCGTGGTTGCCATGGAGACTTTTCTTTCGGCTTCGCAGTTTCGTCAAGCGTCTCCTCGACACCTTCCTGCTTCGAAGCGTCGTTAGGCGTTTCGTCGACAGCTTTCGCAATTTCGTCACTATTCTCAACACTTCTAAAACCAAGCCCAAAAATGAGAAAGCACATAAGTGAGGAACCAGAGCGATCACTAACGTTGCAGCATCGGCTGCTTCGGTTCTCCACTCGACGCCTGGCTCTGTTTTCTTGTCATCGCCATTCACCTTTTCGGTTGCCGGCGCAGTTTTATCTGTGCTGGTTTCCTAAAACAATTAGAAGCATATAGCTGTTGGACCTTGCTACAAAGGAACCGCTTGATCTCATAGCATGACTCACCTCAACAATGGAGAGAGAAGCAGATTCATCAGTCATGATTGCAACTACTCACACAGCTGGAAGTTTACCTATAAAACGTTCAATAAACATCATCTGGACGGTAAAAATGCATTGGGTCGCGAGTTCACGAGAGATTAGACTTGTTCAGACGACTGCACAAACATTAAAGAATCTGATCGAACAAGAAAGCAGCAATCGTTTGTCATTATTTTCACGATAAAAACAAGATTTCCTACCGTCTAACCAAGAGGCCAGAATTTGTTTAGTGATGGACCAAGGAGTGACGAGAAAATATGACTTGGGAGGGATCACTTAGTATTCAGTGATTATCCCTTTCGTAAGATAGCATATGAATGCCCCTGACATTTTAGAGCTCTGCAAGCATGACACATTTTCGCACAGCACGCCCTTATAGAGACGAACCGTCACTCAACTTGGTGACGCTCCAGGTACTGTTCGGTCACGAAGGCCTCCATTGATAGTCGTTAGGGAGGCACAAGTGTCAGATTAGAAGACGATTATAGACTATTAATATGCCCGAAGGCGACGTTCTGTGATACCGAATGCACAGACTAGCGATGTGATCGAACGGCTACAAAATAGACGTTCTTCCCTCGCATGACCGTATATGCAGAAGATTTATCAACGACTTGCAGCAATTTAAGGGAGAAAATACAGCCGAATAGCCTGACAGGGCGGCCTATCAAGCGATATGGTGAAATGTTTCACCATGGGCCGGATTCATCAACTTGCGTAACTTTAACGAAGAATTGTAAGCGAAAAACTCAGATATCGCGGCTTATCGCTCACCATATCGCTTGATAAGCCGCGTTGTCTGAGCTTTTTGCTTACAGTTCTCCGTTAGTTACGTAAGTCGTTGATGAATCCGGCCCCTTATCGCTTGGTAAGCGCGTTACCAGGAATTTCGGCTGTATCTTCGCCGTTAAGCTGTTGTAAGCTGTTGATGAATCGGGCTCCAGGCGTGTCTCTATAGTCATCCTACCCTACTATGTTCATTTGTCTCTGTGTGTCACAAATCTGTGTGAGCCAGCAAGACGTGTGAATTTGACGCGCACATACATATAAAACCTGTCAAGGTTACCCTCGCGCGCATGAAAATGAACGAAAACTGGGGCCGGATTCATCAAAGTTACTGCAGTAACTTTAACGGAGAATTGCAAGCGAAAAGCACAGATAACGCGGCTTATCGCTCACCATATCGCTAGACAAGCCGCGTTATCCGAGCTCTTCGCTTACAATTCTCCGTTAAAGATACTGCAGTAACTTTGATGAATCCGACCCCTGGCGGAGTGGCGTTCTACCCCCCGCGCTATAAACAGGGGCAAATGTCTGCGTCTCCACTATCTCGTAAGGCAGCCACTTGACTCTCGAACAAGCCCAGAGGATTGGTGTGGGCGGGCCAGGGGGACGACGGGGTAGAACACTCGACCCCCGCGGGAAACGACCAGACTCGAAAAGTGGGTAGGTAAAACGATTTGATCGGATTACCAATAGAGACGAACATTACCGATTTTCGCCCAGATCTGACCCATTGAGGTGGAGTCAAGTGACCGTCTCTTCGAAACAATTACTGTAGCTCGCAGCAATTACTTCATTATGGTGGCTTTCAGACAGTATTACTATCACCCAACAGTATCGAATGACCAAACAAAATGGATTCAGTATATCAACTTTTCCGCAGATCATACCCTTCGGAGTGGAAACCGCACGAATGCGGTGGATGGTGGACAAGCCGAATTCCATTACACTGCACCAATGTGCAAGACGGCCTTTATGCGTAAATCTACGTGCGGCTGGTTCAGTTGCATGGAAATGATTCTCTACACCGTAACCTTTTGTTGCCTGCGCCTTCCTAGCTTGGAGATCACGCGTCGGCGTACACGTTGCAGTTCGATCGATCTCTTGTACGCCCGCGATGGGCCTTCTGGCAAGCGGATCGTGGTACAGTGGATAGTGGCGTCGCTCCATATGAGAGAAGGGTGGGGGGGGGGGGGGGTTCGGCTCCGCGGGGTGGCTTACTTGCATTTCAACTAACTACTTGAGATTTTAGGGAATTTGACGTGTAAACAATTTTGAGACATTTTTGCGCATCTTCCAGCCGTATGCGCTTCGCCACTCGAAGAGCTCAGAATCCAGCCGCGGACTCCCCATGAGCGACGAAAGCAGTTTCCACACGGATGGTACACACCCTGAAGTCCCTTCCCTAGCCGAATTCTGGAGACAAATGACGTGTAATGCTTCTCCCGACTCTTCTAAGTTCACTTCCAAAGTAAAAACCACTTAGGAAGCCGGATTCTGGAGACAAATGATGTGTGATGCTTCGATTCCACTCTTCGAGTTCACTTCCTAACCAAGTCGACAAGTGATGAAGCGGGAACTTTTCCCAACGACCCAACTGCATCAGCCACACGCAAATTTACGCATAAGGGCCGTGTTGCACATTGGTGCAGTATGATGGAATTCGGACAAGCCTCACGTCAACCACAACTTCCTTATTCCTTAATCTACCCTATCCTATGTAATAAACATAACGGGTACAAAAGATTAATAAGCTGTCGAGTTCACGGCGTTCTGTTTTCGAAGCATGCGGCAAAACCCTAAACCAGACGTTTTGCGGCCAGTAGGCCGCTGAACGTCTGGTAATGAGTAATATAATGGGTGGAACTGGATCAGATGACTAGAGCGAGTGTAAGTAGGGAAGAGAGAACCAGTTCCGATTGGAACAGAACAATTTGGCTAAAGCATGGTTGAGAACGAGAGGGTACCATAGTAGCATAGATCGATCCAAGCCGTGCCTTTTTTCACAGAATTAGCTTCCGTTATGGACGAAGCGGTGAATTTGCCGGGAGGGAGACCAAGTAAGGCATTTTGAGTTCCACGAAAATACAAATGTTAATCAGCGCTGGTTTGGACCTTGTAGTGAACGGAGCTAGGCCTGACGTCGATTCGGATAATTCGGATCCGTCATTTTCTTCAAGTGCTGGTTAAATGGAATGAGCTTATAATGGGATTTTTGAAAATCCCAGATTTTAGGGCTATTCAGGAAGCGGTGACTTTCACCAGCTCGGATTTTCTGATAATTTAGAAAACCGATTTCGAATGAATGAATCACCTAGGATTTGCACAATCACATCCTAGGTGATTGATTTAAATTTACCACCCCCTCTATTCTGCGATTGCGCCGAGACCGATGGTGGCTCGGGAAGCAAACATCAAAATCCGTGACCACATTGGCGATACCATGCTTAGCCAGCTACCACTCCCGCGGGAGCATCAGTGGACGGGCGGGAATCGCTCCGGGATCCTTGAGCTGGCCAATCGCCGCGTCTCGCCACGCCCGCCGTCCGCGGACTGTCGCCGACAGACGACGAGAGAGCTGTTATACTTCCCGCCCGCGGGACGGCACCCATCCGCGGTGCACTGCACTTCGGACTGCTGTCGTCCCGCGGAATTCGGCACCAAAAAGGCGCTCCAATGCGATGCAAGCCGCCCCGGGACGACGACGACAGTCCGAGGACGTGCCGCGGATGCTCCCGCGGGAGTATAACATAGGCTTAAGACGTTGTATAAGGCCTATGTTATACTTGTGACACTGTTGTCGCCGACCACTGCGTCGCCGAAGTATAACATATGCCTAAGTTGACACCTTCCTGTTCAATCCGAGCATTGATGCTCACACAACTTGGTATTGTTCTAGGGTTAGGAAATGGACAACCCAGGAAGGCACTAATTGTGGCTGCTTGTATATTGCAATGGAAGCCTCTTTTATACTAGCGTACCAATTCAACTTTCAGCTCCAATGCGACGCAAGCCGCCCCGGGAGGACGACCGTCCGCGGACGTCCCGCGGATGCTCCCGCGGGAGTATAACATTTCAGCGACGACCGCGTGTTTCTTCGTGGCGCCTAAGGCCGGCAGCAGAGTCTTGCGGGTGCCGCGGACCCGCCATGACAACGGCGGGTGGTGCGGCGCCGCAAGGGCTGCTGTACGCAACACTGCGTACTTTTGCCAGCAGTTACGACCTCTAAGAATGTCAGAGATGAAGTAAGCAGAACGCTTTTTCTTTTGTGAAGAAGCGTTTTCTAAGTCTCAAGTTAGGAGTTCTTGAATCTAAGCCCCGAAATCTAATAGAACACTTCTTATAACTCAGCAGTTCTGTGCCATTTTGCGCTTGCTCTCTTTTTTGTCGATCTGCCTCCACTAAAAGTTCCTCGTTTGTCAAGCAGCTCGAAGATAATGTGCTAGCCTTTGTGATGACAGCGTTCCGTCCGATGCCCTGTTGAGTCCGGGAGGTCTGATCGATGTAGTTATACCTCGTACTAAAAAGAACGGTCTGCTTTGTTGTTGCATTTCTGTGCAAGGGTTCTCCTTAAACCCCCCCCCCCTTAACTTGTGACTGGAAGGTCACGGAGATTTTCCAAGCAATTAAGGTTACTTAACATCGTACTAAGGTTTTTTTGCGTTACGTTTTGAGTGCAGGATTCCATACGCCTCCATTTGTTGACAGTACCAGTGATTATATTGTTGGTTGTCAAGCTTCTTTATGGACAGAGATTATGCACCAACCTACTATATCCCTAGCATGTGGATTCGTTGAAAAGAAAAATGTTTAGAATAGATGAACCATAATGGACACCCATCTATCACGCCTCCCGGCGGGTCTCACCCGCTCCTCCTGGCGCTGCGGGTGAGAGCCGCCGTGAACTGCGGCAGCCCTCGGGGACCTTTGCATGCGGCGGCTTCGCGACAACTCGTCCGCGCCGTCCGCGCCGGGCTTCCACCACAGTGGCAGCGTGGGTCCCACTGAGGCGGGAGCGATATGGACGAGTTCTCGGGGTGCTGCCGCGAGACTCTGTAGAGGCCCTAATGGGCGACCACTGTTGGATGTCGTTTCCCGCTGTCCTAAGTAATTGAAGTACATCAACGGAGTGGACGTGATTGAACTTCTCCACGCGTAGGCTCTCGAAATTATAGTCCAGGGTGCAAGTCTAGCTGCGGAAAGAGGGAGGGATCCATCCGACATTCGTAAATGTCTAAAGCTACTTTCTCTTCACGTTAACGTTTTTCCTCGTTCAGCTAGATATCAAGTTCTTGTATTCTATTTCGAGTCTACTCTGCCTATTTAATTTAATGTGCTGTGATTATATCGAATTTGTTCAGATCTTGTCTCATTCCTCTGTTTTTTTTTACATCCCCAAGTAGAAGTGCAGTCTTGGGCACCCTTTTTTCAACTGTAAGGTTAGAAGGCATGCCTAAGGGGCGAAAAGCGGCTCGGACGGGGGTCACCTTGTAACGCAGCCCCATAGGACGTTCTGTGTTGCACGAAATTAAAATTTTTGCACGGCACAGGTGTATTTTACCTCAGTAGTAAACCAAGCTAGGCCACTTCTGATGTAATTGGGCATCCATGTGACTTCTCACCAAGACGAGAAACCACTTAATACAAGGTGACTCCCTCCGAGTCGCTTTGCGCCGAAAGGAGGTTAGCATGGCTGTTCTTCGTGTAGTCTCTGGTTCTGTACAATGTTGCTCGAACTTGAACTGTGCGTAGGTCAAACAGCAAGCGTAAAAAGTTCTATGTGTAGGAACTTCAAAGCGAACGTTTCGCCGAGATATAGCGGAGGTGAAAATATCCTTTCTGTGTACTAAGCGGCCTGGTGCCCGCCCCCTTATGAGACCATGGCCATGGAACACTCAAATAAGCACAGAAATTGTTTATTTGAGTGTTCCAGAATTAGGCAAAGGAAGGAATTGCAGGGTGTGGCTGATCTTACTTACCCGTTCTAAGGTACCTCGCTGGTGTACAGCGGGCACCAGCCCGCTTAGTACCCTTTCTGTAGCCCCAGGATCCGCTCCAGGAGGCTGAAAACTGAATCCGAACTAAGCGATAAGGAAACAGGAGCCGATCGATTTCTCCAGAAATGTCACACACGCCGTCACCACTCTGCAGCTACTCTTTAGAAGATGTCGAAGGCCGTACATGAATGGCATCCCCATCACTGGCCCTTGAAAGGTCATTCGCAAAAGACCACCCTGTCGAGTCGAAAAGAGAGCGTGGAAAGAAAATAGGAGGGAGATAGCAGGAAAGAAGACGAGAAACAGGGAGCCGATCCTGTTTGTGAAGAAAGACCTCCGCGAAGCAGACGAGGAGCATATTGAATGCAGAACCAACATTAGCACTCAGACTCACCAACGCAACAATGGTAAGGAAAGGGCGGAAACGAGGGCGGTGACGCCCAAAAAGGACGCGAGCGGTCAGCGGCGCGTTTCCGGCTACTGTATAAGGCGAGGGACGTAATAATAATGCGTACCCTTCGAGACGCTACCGTAATGACGTGTTGGAATTTAATTCGCCTCAACTTGATCTCCACGTTGCTTGCGCTGTCAATTGGCGGCTTCCTTCCTATCAACTTTCTTCCTGCTGCGTTTGAGGTAATTTATTCTATTATAGTTCCCTCTTTTGCCACCTCAATGCCCTGCTCATCGGTATTCCCCGGCGCAAATAGGGTCCGGGGGGGGGGGGGGGTAACCTTAAATCTAAAAAGTATCACCAATATGAGAAAAAAAGACAATGCACACTGATAGCAAAGAAAACAAACAAGCAATGCTGTAGCTCTGCTCTAACACAGATGAAGGGACTCCAGGGTGTGGCTCAAGTAATGCACCCGTGTTAAAATTGCCTACATTTTGGAGTTCCCTCCCTTGTCCAATTGGAAAGCACATAAAACGCCGATCTATAACCGATACGAAGAGTAAGACTTTCACGTTCACATTAGCTGTACGTAGCTACTCATCCACGCCGGACCCTATTAGCGCCCTTTTCCCTACAGTAGTCAATTTTCGGGTGAATGGGATGGCTATTATGGCTTGTAATAAGATTCGGAGCGGTTTTTGAGCTGGAACTGCCTGTGAATTGAAGACTGCCTTTTTGGAAGATCAGTTCTCTGAGCAAATAGGAGAGAAATCTCTAGGATACGAGTGGATCTATGGGCCTGTTCATACTTCGCGACAAGAGCGAATGGAGCGACTGGGGCGACGGATGTAGTGTAGTGTACGTAAATAATTGCGTACTCCACACTCCGTCCGCGGCGAATTTAGCGTGAAATGCGTAATTATTCAAGTAGACCACACTACATCCGTCGCCTCTTGTCGCTTTTGTCGCTCTTGTCGCGAAGTATGAACAGGCTCTAAAACCAGATCGGAATAGATTTTGAGCGCGAAGCTCGGATTGGAGCATGGTTTCCCTCGCGCGAGCGCACAACACTAAGGCACGCGTATCTCCATTTGACCACTCTGCGCGCACTAAAACTGCTTAATCGGGGAAATCAGAACCAGGCTAGGAAAGAGACTTCGGGATGTGGTCTGTCCAAGCTGCTCGTGTGGAAACTGCTTTCGTGGGCCAGGGTTACCTCGCTGGGTTCTGCAGAAGCGCATACAGCTGGAAAATGGGGCACAAAACACCGGAAAGTGGTGTAGACGTCAAACCCCCCAAATCTCAACCATTCTATTGAAGTACAAAAATCCCGCAACGCAGGAGAATCGAACCCCGACCTCCTTCGCATGAAGCAACGCCACCATCCACTGCGCCACGATCCGCCTGCAAGTAGCGCCACCGCGGGCCTACAAGAGACCGATATGCATCGATCGAATGCCCGCTTGGACGCTGACGCAGCCCACGTGTGCGGCGCGTCGAACAAGTGTGCTCCTGTTCCAACGCGTTCCTATGCCATGCATCTATTACGATCTGGTTCTATTGATCTTAGCGATTCCTCCCCCCCCCCCCCCCCTATGGTTCTTTCCGATCCGCGATGCGAGCCCACGCAGTATGTGTGAATCAAGTTCCAAGGGGTCAGGGAGGCTACGATTAAGTGGCAATGGCGACACCGCAAGTCCCGCCAAGGTAATAATGAATCCAGGCTATCATTGCCGCGGGCGCCGTTTTGCCACCGGAAATGTTCTGTTGCCATCTAACCGACTAATGTGGATTGAGACTACTACATTGATCGTATTGTCTAACACAACCTACACATGTTTGATATAGCACCCTACGATAGCAACGAAAGGACACAAGAATGGAAATGACGGATTGTTCACTAGGGTTACCGTAACCTTCATGTAAATATGTGTTCCTGGTACAATCACGGACGGACCACACTCGAAACGACGTTTGGTGTTGAATTTGGCGGACGCTCTTAGGGGTAGCACGTAGTGAAATATATTTGTCGAATTCAGTAGCACAGAAGGCATACTTCAGCATTTCGCCTGAATCCGTGTTCGCGATATAGCAGGACGGAAACAATGAGGCAACACACCTTAAAACAGGGGCTTCGGCAAAGTGAGTAGTTTTGGGAACTCAGTGGTTGTTCAGTAACCGACGGCCACGTCTTGAAGCGGTCCTCTCATGCGTGATCTTTTCATGATTGCACCAGGAACACATACTTGCTTGAGGGATTACGGTAGCCCTGATCAACCGTCCGCAATTCGTTCTTATCGAAAAGACTGAATGGGTAGATAGTTCAACCACGAAATAGAGATGACCTTAGCTGCTCGTTGTGGCCTGGTTGACCCGGTACATGGAGTTTTTCAGCTTTTTTTAAAAATCTAAGCAGGGATAGCTTAGACAAAGCACAACCAATAGTGTTTCTTCGTTGCCTAGGAACGCAGAGGCCAACAGTGAATTATGAGACAAGAGTGACAAGCCTCCTTTACTGTCTCCCTTCACTGGTCTACACCCTACTTTTTCTCCTTCTATTGGTCCCCTCTTACTGATCTCCTCTTACTCTTCTGAATCCCAACGCACGTTGGACTACGTCTTCGGCAAGTTATCTGAATTCCGACGCACGCTGGACGACGTCTTCGACACGTCCTCGGAGACCTGGTGCTTGCCACTTGGTCCCTATCCATATCCTGATGTGTCGCCCGCTCAATATATCATAAACTTTGGTGATCTGCCGCGCGCGTAAGGACAACGAGGCTGATGATTGTGATAGGCATCGCACAAGCGTGACGAAGGCTTCAGAAAACCATGTTTCCCATAGACTTCAAGCGCTTGTTTTAGCAATGGACGATCACAACCTTTTCGGCGGCGATTTAAGTGACAGCAGCAGTGACGACGAGTCGGACGCCAGCCAGCATGATGCCGTAGCTGAACCGTCGTTTGTGAAGGAGGAGAAGTTTGTTTCTTCCACTAGTCTTCTGCTTTCTTATAGAGGAGTTCCTGGAGGTCGACTGTTGATCGGTATTCATTGGATCCGGCGGCGATTCGGATAATTCGGATCCGTATTTTTTCTTCAAACCTCTATAGAAGGAGCATGCGGATAATGGCACTCTTGAAAAGTCCCGATCTTAGGACGATTCAGATGAGGTCGATTTTCACTATAATGGAATTTGGATGAATCACATCGCATTTTTAACCGAATCGATTACTGGATAACTAGGATAGGATACCGGATCTTTGAACAAATTCAGTTCACTGAATCATTCGAAAATCCTGTCTGGTGAAAATCACCCTCACCTGATTCATTCCAATGGTAATATCTGAGCTTTTTAAAACTGTCATCCGCATGATCCATTTATCCCTGGTTTGAAAGAGACGACTGAACCAAAATTGTCCGAATCGAGGTCGGATCCATTGTGTACCATTTTCACGTCGAATTGTCAAATCAAACTGAACCTTTTTCAAATCAAGTTGGATACTCTTCGAATCAAATTGGACACTTTTCACGTCAAACTGGACACTCTTTTAGTTTAAGATTAGTTTAATACTTTTGAAATCAGTGCGAGCTCAAGGCTCATCTTGTGACCTAAGTGGTTATCAGCCTTCGTAGGAACGCACGTGAATGCCAAATTACATCAGAAATGGCCTACCTCACAATCAGTTCACCACTGTGGTTGAACACACCAGTGCTGTGTATTTTTTTTTTTTTGATTTCGTACAATGCAGAACGAACAATAAAGCTGAATTTCATGGTGATCCCCCTCGAGCCGCTTAGCACTGGATATCTTTTTGTTCAAAAAATTGAAAATTTTAGGATAACCTCCGTTGAAGTTTGTCTTCCCGAATGAATAATAATGAATAATGGAATCGAATTTTTTTGAAAAATAACTAAATTTTGTTTTGAAGCACAACAGGGCAGAATCAGATATTGCATGAAGAGACAAAATCGCGCCATGCCGTCGAAAAGTTCGTTGCGATTTTTATTTGATTGATAGTGTAAATGCCACCTACATAAACCATCAAAGTGAGGATATGTGTTTTTAAGTTGTTTTTTTTTGCATCCTTAGCAGACTCCATGCAAACAGATATTCTGCTATGAATCAAAAAAATCGCGACGTCTTGGAAGAGGGCTTGGCGTAATCCTTTTTTGGCACTAGCCATGGGATGAGAAATGGGTCCTTAACAAGACCCCTTAACGTCGGAGTCTTTCATGAAAGGTGAATTCCACAATGAGGTCATCTAAGCACGTGGTGGAGAGTTCATGGAAGTTGCCATTCAACTGCTGCCTGGTAACTCCGAGATCTACTCTTCCCAAGTGCAAAGACAATATCCGCAAGGAACACCCCAAGGTTTGCTCGCTGTACGATAGCGCCCTCATATCGCGAAGAAGACTTCCCAGAAAATTCTGGAACTCCGATAGAACGTTCTGCGACATCCACTGTATAGCCCAGCGATCACTACCTCTTCCGATCGCTTCAACATCATTGGGAAGAGAAGCGCTACGACGATCGTGACCACCTGGGCCTCCTGCCTTTTTTTCGCCTGCAGGTCGCCGGAGTTCTACGCTAAGGGAATCCATGGCCTTCTGGAGCGTTGGCGGAAGGTAGCCGATGTTGATGGAAATTATTTCGCTGAGTAATAAAATGTTGTTAAAAAGTTGCGTAGTTTTAAAGTTTTGCCGTATTTCAGCAAATACCTTCTGAAAGCACCTTAATTAAGTGATAGCGGGGAACGGTTTTAAACAGGATTGACGGTTTAATTTGGACGTGCTCATTAGTTATGTTCTCGACGGGATGAGTCGATCTTGTCTTTAATTTTCGAATTATAGGCCACCGCTGACACAGAGCATGAAAAGTATGCAATTTAGTAATATCAGCAACATACTCTCATTTCTTTTGTTGAATGACATAAATCGACGATGACCATTGAACGTTTGGTATAGAAAGAAGTTTTTCTTTTATTCGAATTGAAAAAGGATCTATGCCGTTTCTTTTCCGCTCGTTTCATTTTCCTCGTTTCATTTGTTTTCTTGTCGGAAAGAAAAAGTGAGCAGGATTAAAAATAGGGTTAGCAGAAAATTCTAAAGCTTCTACATTAATTTATTAGTCATTATCAAAGCCTTTAAATTTATGTATCACTTCAATTATTTTACTTTTTCTCATTTCTGCAGCGCGTAAGGCATAGCTGAAGCAGGTGGCGGATGTCACATGCACCCGATTCCAGTTTCCTGTTTAGGATTTCGCGCCTACCAAGCTCGCATTCCTCCGTTGTCGCTGAATTGGTATCAGACTTGTCTAGGAAGGATAGAACGCTCACTTGCCCATCGACTGGCCACCGATAGTCATTGCCTAGGCCATATGCGCATTCAAATTGCCTCCAAGACATCGCGTAGAAGTAGATTGCGTGACGCATCTCAAAAAGGGATTGATTAACGCCGTTGTTAATCTTTATCCGTTAACCCATTTCTGAATTGAAGCTATAGAGGTGGCAAAAGATGTAGCACCAATATTTTTGCTACCATTTATTCCTTTAGCTCTCTTTAGCTCTTCTAGGCCGGATATTCAGAAGCCGAGGGTGACGTTCACATTAGCGGACGAGGATGAGTCTAATGACGGTGTCTCAATTTTCGAGGGATTGGGCGATTCATACGATTCGATGGCAAAGGGGAACAAGAGGAAGGTTAGTTTTGTAGAGTTGGTTTGCCTTTGTTCTATAGACTTAGAAGGTATCGTTATCGTTCTCCGATTTAGGCAACATCCCCACCTCGGCCGAGTTCTGAAGTGAAGCGTGTAAAGTCCGAAAGTTACTTTTCCGAGGCAAATTCGACAGCCGACTTTCAGGAGGCCTTAAATTTGTTGGACGATCCTTCTTCAGGTATTTTTATGAGCAGTTTTTAACGAAGGCGTAAAATAGTGAATGAAGAAATAATACTTTGAGAAGAATAATTGACAAAACTCTAACGAACTCATCAAATTTTATTAGATTGCCAGTGAGGGCAAAGATTATGAGGAACACAAGGAACAAAAACTGTGGGGAAAGTTGGTGTAAAAGAGGAAATTGACGAGGAAGAGCCCCAAAAGTTGCGGATCCATATACCGTCCAAGAAGGTCCATCATTTCCATCGGGACCTGCAATAGTAACGGCTGATGGGAAAGAAGAAGAAGAAACATGTAAGAAGTCAGAAGTAGAGTAAAAGGTGCGTTAGGTATTCATTCTTTCACTTTTGGATGGATTGTAGGCCGCCCATGATAATGCACTCCATGAGCATTTATAAGGTCTTTTTTTTAGAAAGTTATGGATTCCCTACTATGAAATAAAATATGCATACAAAATCATTTCCTTAATCGATGCTACATTCCCTTTCTTTAGTTCGTTCAGCACCTTGTGTGGCACCCTTTGATGTTGATTTGTTTTTCTTCGTACTTTGCTTGAGGCGTAGGCTAATCAGCTACATATCCTCCTTGCCGCTTGGTTAAGTTAACAAAACGAATTTAGGAGATATAGTGTTCAAATGGAAACTGAAACTAAGCCTCGACGCTATGCAGATTTTTTAGAGCGTTATTTTCATTCATGTTAATGCGGAGGTAATCTAACAAGGAAAGATACTAGGTGACCATGGGACTTTCAGATGAGACGTTTATCACTGGATGCGGCTTCGAACGCTGATTCCAAATATGTGTTCCGTTCCTACTGTGAGCATCTGTGAACGGAGTTATGGACCATTTTCACCGCAGGCTCCTTTGCTCTCTAGGTCCACGCAGAGCGGGCCAGTCACAAGAGAGCGAGCTCAAGCAGGGTTGAAGCCTCGCTGCCTGTCGAGCAGTGGTGGCGCAGGGGATAGAGGAGTGCCTTGGTGAGACGAGGTGATTTATGGTTCGACTCCCCTGTGGTGCTGCATTTTTGCACTTTCTAAAAAAAGATCTGCCACGATCAACCAAAGCTCTCTGTTAAATCACAACAGAAAAGGTCACCAGAAATGACTCGTCTTCATACTGACAACTTCATACTGGCACGAAGATACAATTTATCATGAATAGTTGCTGAAAAAATGGCGAGAAGACAAACAATGCGTTACACTAGCAGCTGCGAAATAGCACTACGAGATCTTCAACACATAACAGCGAGAAGATTCACGCTGCTTTCTAGTGTTCTCCTCATCATCTTCCTTCATTGACCATGTAGGGTCCTCTTCTGACTCCACTCTGATACCTTCTTCATCCTCTACCTCGATGCTCCATTATTGCACATCTCGCAAGATGGATCCCAATCTGGTGGGCATCTTCTTCTCTTGCCTTGTAGGAAGGCGTGACGTATCGGAAGGACCGAACTCCTCCAAAAGGCACGCAACAGCTAGTGAGAACATAGTTTGGAAGATAAGTCAGTTTTGTCCTTACCGACCACGTGTGTTGAAAAAAAATTCGCCCATGGGGATTATTTCGGGCACTGATCACCCACATTTAAGTATCGGTGGTGGGATCATGGTAGTCGATTTCGCCCAATCTTCGCCATTTAACACAGAGAGCTCTGATTGATCGTGGCAGATCTTCTTTAGGATGTGCAGAAATCCTGCACAACAGGGAAGTCGAACCATAAACCACTCCGTCTCACCACGCGCCACCACTACTCAGCAGGTAGCTTTAACCTTGCTTGAGCTCGCTCTCTTGTGACTGGCCCGCTCTGCGTGGACCTAGAGAGCAAAGGAGCCTGCGGTGAAAATGGTCCATAACTCCGTTCACAGATGCTCACAGTAGGAACGGAACACATATTTGGAATCAGCGTTCGAAGCCGCATCCAGTGATATACGTCTCATCTCAAAGTCCCATGGTCACCTAGTATCCTTCCCTTGTAAGAATACATTCGCTTCTATCTCTTTTAATGATGCTTCAACAGCGGCATGAAAGCTGCGCCGCCCTGGGAATCATGGTCATACTGAAACCAACATACCAGTGTTGCTTTCTATAAGACCAGTAAAAGAATCTAGCTGAGTATTGAGAAGTATTATGCTAGCCTCAAGGGCAAGTGACACCGAGTTTCTGATGGCTCGTAAATTCCCAGAAATTGACGAATTCCCAGCACAGGCAAACACAAGCGTGTCGTCACCTTAACGGTATTTCCACCAGGTCACGTACTCCGGTTGAAGGATACAGTTGCGTGGTGAAGGCGTTTTGAGTTATTCAGGACCTTCATGAGTTTCCACTTATGTGATTTAATATTGTGCCGCTACTTAGCGGGCTGGAGCCCGCTCCGAGATTGCACATTGTCGTATAACACTCACATAAATACGGTTCCTAGAGAGCACAGAATTAGGGCCTCCGGGATCTGGCTGATCCAATTTACCCACTTTAAGATACCCTACCAGTGTGCAGCGGGCAACGGCCCGATTAGTAATATTGTGCCTTGTGTAGGCTATAGTTTCTTAAGAGTTCATTAGGCTTGTTACGCTATAGGTCGCCTACAACTCACTTCACACCCCTTATTTGGAATTGAACGGTTTGTATTTAAGATGTCTTCACGGCACCTACAGCACCAGCTCCGAAAAAGGTTATCAAGGACAAAGGCAAGCCAGTAGTTGTGAAGGTATTTTCAATATTGTTTTTATAGCTCATTACCAGAGTTTCTTAATTGCGGTTAGAAACAAAGGGAGTAGCTTTGTTCCTAGGTGTGGAAGGGGTCGGTCTTTTTCGCAAATGAATACTGATTTCAAGGTAGACATAAATTTACTTTTAGAAAGAAAAGGATTCGCGATTCCCGGCGGAAGGTCAGCAAGCAGAGAAGGCTTCTACGAGTCAGCAAAAGCAACAATCGCAGCCATCGTCATCATCAAAGCCTGACAATGAGGAGGTGTGGTTTGATGCTTCTTTCATGATTAGTCGGTTATTTTCCCTCAATGCGGGTCCACTCGTTCATTAAATCGCTACGTCACAGTGCTTAAACCAATGAATTTATCCATACCAGTAATAACTCATGCTAATTTTGTCCGAGTAGTTTCAGGAGGACGCCCTTCCAATTAAGCCTCTGAACGAGGAGGACGAGTTGCTGAGACTCAAGATGCAGGTAATTATTTTTGGGAGTATTTTAGCTATTGATAGCGTTTGTGCTGTGGAAACTAACTAGTGCTGGCTTTTCCTTATTCGAGCGCAAATCACATAGAGAGAAAATGTGCGAGAAACATTGTAGTACCAATCCTGGGATGACCAGTAGGCAAGAACCTTATTTGGCAATTGAAAATGGATGGAATTATTGGGAAAGAGGCAGGATAATGCGCTACATGTTACGCATATACTGACTGTTCTAAACTAAATTAAAATGAAGTGGAAATCTAGGCGCACATTGAATGTCTATTGTAGGCTGTACCCGTGAGCTATCGTTCTGATTTTTCTTGCAAATTGTATCCTAACCCAAATCTCGTCTTGTTGTGGTCCATAAGTTTAGCCATCCAACGGTTTCCGGAGAGCTTTCCACGACTCCCAAAGTTGCAAGCTGCTACCGTTCAAACGAAATATTAGATTATTTGACGCCTAGAATTTTTATTGGTTATTCAAATTATTAAATTGTTTTCAGATTCTCATATCAAACTTTTCACAGGAGCAGCTTAACAGATACGAAATGTATAGGAGGTGAGGAATCTCCAGCCTGGTCATTCTTGTATTTTTATTATATTTTTGGAATATGCTTATTTGCAGGTCTTCGTTTCCAAAATTCATAATTCGCCGGCTAATTCACCAGTTCACTGGCGCTAACGTTGGGCAAAACGTTGTTATTGCTGTTGCTGGACTAGCTAAGGTATTCTTACTATTCTTCAGCTTTTCTTTCTTCGAGTGCTGTTAGCAGAACTTGTGACACAATTTTGCGCGCTTTTGAGGTAGAGTAACGAAATCTGGAAAAACATTTGCAAAAGTAGCGAAGGATAGAGAAATGTTAGGAACGCTTCTCCTAACTGTTGTTTATTGGATGATTTTGTAGAAGGCGACGAGATCAACAACATCCCATAAGGATCTGTTCATACTTCGAGCGGCAAGAGCGACTGGGGTGACCGACGTAGAGTGGCGTACGTAAATAATTACGTTCTCCACACTGTTCGTCGCTGAGGGCCTGTCCATACTTCGAGCGACAAGAGCGACTGGAGCGACTGGGGCGACGGATGTAGTGTGGTGTACGTAAGGGCCTGTTCATACTTCGCGACAGCAGCGACAAGAGCGACGAGAGCGTAGCGCGCGTGGCGTGCGCAGCGCGCGGAACTATGAACAGGCGACAAGAGCGACAAGAGCGACAAGAGCGACTGGGGCGATGGACGTAGTGTAGTGTACGTAATTGCACAAATAGAGTCGGGGGTGGGGAGTCACCTCCTAAAAAGTGTCTCCAACACAAAAACAAGAAGGCAAACCACACTGGTATTAAAGAAAAGGCACAAACAATGCTATAGCTCTGTTCTATGCTCTCCTCCGCTGACGCGCAGATTTGGGCAGGGGAAGGAACTCCAGGGTGTGACTCGAGTGACGCGCCCGTGTTAAAATTGCCTGCATCCTTCAGTTCCCTCCCTTGCCCAATTCGGAAGCAGATAAAACTCGGATATGTAATCGAAACAAGGAGATAAAACTGCATCTACATGCGCTGTATGTAGTTACTCGTCGCGGCCGGCCATCGTGACCCCCCCCCCCCCCGGCCCTATTTGCGTCCTGGCACTCAAAAAAACATAAAAGCACTCCTTACCTTTGTATGAAAAACGAGGGGCGGTCTTTATGTACGAATGGTCACCGCGCCCGCGACGGCGACTGCCGCGTGCGC
The DNA here is from genome assembly GCA_947396885.1 of Heligmosomoides polygyrus polygyrus. NCBI lineage: Eukaryota > Metazoa > Nematoda > Chromadorea > Rhabditida > Heligmosomidae > Heligmosomoides > Heligmosomoides polygyrus. Next base: position 102,263,173 of record OX377203.1, read on the forward strand.
GATGAGCTCCGCTGCGGTCGTGTGAGTTGTAGCTCATGGCGTGCTGCAGACGCTAGGTTAGAGTTGTTGATATCATCTCCTGCTGTTGCAGGAGCTGCGAGAAAACATGCTCAGGTTCAGAAAATGAGTTCGAGTTGTAAAACGAAACAACGTTCTGATGTTCAATTTTATATGGTGCTTCTTCAGGAAAAGCTGAAAATATGACACACTATCGCAGCGAAACTGACTTTGTATACACTTTCTAACACTTGATGTGCAAGTTTTGATGCAGGTCTAGATACCACTGGCCGCTGATTCACTCAATTGCGACGTCCTCTGCCGCGATCGCCGCGCTATTCGCCGCGTCCGCGGCGACCATTCGTACATAATGTCCCGCAGCCATGAAAAACGGCACAACAGGAATCGTTTCCTTCCAGCACTAGTGCGTCTTCCAACAGTAGTGCGGTGTAATTACGTACACCACACTCCATTCGTCGCCCCAGTCGCTCCCGGCGCCGGCGCGAAGTATGAACAGGCGACAAGAGCGACAAGAGCGACAAGAGCGACTGGAGCGACGGCTCCGGCGCTCGAGTATGAACACTTTTCGGCGGCGCGCGCTCGGTTTTAATCGATATGCATGTTTTGCACGGGCGACGAGTCGCTCTTGTTGCGAAGTATGAACAGGCACTAAATAATTACGTACTCTACACTCCGTCCGCGACGAATGTAGTGTGGATACGTAATTATTTACGTGCGCCACACTACTTCTGTCGCTGCAATCGCTGCAGTCGCTCTTGTCGCTCAAAGTATAAACAGAGCCTAAGTCAGCTACCTTTAATGGTTTTCTGCACTATAGTACTTTCGAGACTCCAGGGGACGAGGGGAGGTCGACAATTTTTTTTCGCCCAAGCTTATTTGGGGTGCTGATCGCGAATCTGACATCCGTTTTCGAAATTTCGCCTGACTACGGTGGGTTACGATAGGTACAGGCAAATAAGGCTGTCGAGGTATAGTCACCAACTTAGCCCAAACTTCGCCTAGGGGGTTATTTTGGGTGCTGATCACGAATCTGACATCCGTTTTTGTTGTACGCTGGAGTACGGTTACGGAAGGTGCGGGTGACTAATATAATGGTCACCGATTTAGCCCAAACTCCAGCGTAAAACGAAAAACAGATGTCAGATTCGTTATCAGCACCTCAAATAACCCCCTAGGCGAAGTTTGGGCAAAAGCGGTGATTATGACCTCGGCAGCCTTAATCATCCGTACTTACCGCAACCCACCGTAATCAGCCAACATTTCGAAAAAGGATGTCAGATTCGTGATCAGCACCCCTAATAATCCCCCTAGCCGAAGTTTGGGCAAAAAAATCTACAAAGTACAGTAGTGCCTGGTTTTCTTCAAGCACGGCTTTCTACCAGAAGCTAGATTTACAAGTCACTCTCACTTTGTGGCTAGAAGTGACCTGAGATTTTTTCGGTTCTACTGCAGTTATGCTGGCTGAACAACCTACTCTCTCGAAATTCAGGTTTTCGCATGCGAGTTGGTTGAAGAAGCGCTGGACATTCAGTCGAAGATGGGTGGACCTGAGGAGCCACTGAAGCCGAACCATCTTCGTCTCGCTTACTATTCACTGGAGCGGCAGGGGAAAATTTTCCCACAGAACAATCAGCGGAGGAATCCCTTTGTTTGACTTTTCCTCTACTGCCGTAACATAAAGTGGAGCGGGCTTTGCGTTTGCGATTCCTTCACCAGACGTCACTTTGTCTAGTTACCTCAAGAGCTGTTAAACACATAACCACATCTGTTTTCCATATGTTCTCTGGTGGCATTTTTGGAATGCTTACTATGTAAACAATAATAATTTGTAAATATTCTTCGTCTGTAATAAATTTGAAATTCTTTGGCTGCTTAAGCTCTACTGTCGTTACGCGATGCATTACCTTATTCTCATTTTTCTGAACTTTGTGGTACTGTAATCGAAGTCTACTTAGATTTGTAAGGAGAGCGGGATTAGGAAGGCCCACAGAGGAAGTATCAGAGAGTCACAAGCATTGGTCAGTAATTCAGCCACGCTTATTGCAGTCGACAAGGCATGTGGCTATATGGTTCTCTAGGTCTTCTAACGGTTCCGCGTTGCTGTACACCCTCTTCTGTAGACTTCGTCGGTGGTACCAAATGGGATCTATCCTAGTCCAAGGGGGGAGGCACAGAATTAAAAATTATGTAACAAATTGACTTGACACTCACAAAGCGGGCTGAAAAGAACAGAATAGGAATAAAAAGCAAATAACAAAACGAACAAACAAGCAAAAAAAGACAAATAACCGCGGGTCTAAAGACGTCTCGGCGGGCAAAGCGCATTCAAACACAGCTGACCGCCGCCTGACGTGTTATAACACGGATCTAGTGTAGTGAGGGGCAAATAAAGCCGCATACCGCGTGCTGACATGTTAGTACCCGGATCTGTCATAGTGAGGAGGCGCATAACGTTGTCTGTTTACAGCCGTGATGAATGTCGAATGTTATTTTTTGTGAAATTTGTCAGCTTAGGCGCTATTCTGTTCTCTTCAATCCGCTCTGTGAGCATCAAATCAATTTTTTACATAATTTTTATTTCTGTGGCCCCCGAACTAGGATAGATTCACTAAATGTCTTCTTTTCTACTTTTAACGGTCAACTTAGCGTTTTTCTTTCAAATGAAAGGCCGCTGATTTGCTCTTGAATATTCACCAGCTGACATTAAGATGAGCGGAACGTCGTACACTGGCGTGCCTACGATACCGCCACCACAGTTCAGCACTATCACCACCATGATCGACCCACCTCGGCCACTTCCTGATTTTCTGTCGAAGCCGCAGCCACGTCCAGTGGTCACGTCATCCCACGTGGTACAAAGAAAGCAGTTTTCCGCTCTACGTTCGTAAGATCCTCCCGTTTCATTTGAACATTTCAGGTAGCGGTTCCGTATCCGAGTGCGACATCCCGTGTTGATCACGCAACCCCTTCCGCTACTCCTGCAAGTGCTAAACCTAGTTCAGTACAGGAATCCTTCGCAATCCAACACAACGCGGTCGGTGAGACGAAGGTATGTGGAAGATTTTTTTCTTTGGTAAAGTGGTTATGGAGAACTTGCATCGAGAATTCCATCATTCCCCTCAATATAGCACAAATTCATTAAAACTTTTCTCTTCCAACTCCATCCATTCATAATTTTCCTCGACATCTGTCCCATCTGAAGCGGTGCCCGTTTATCTGCTGTGGAGACGCCGCTTTTCCGAATCGGACCAGACACCTGCAGCTGTTTTGCAAACCATCATCAAATTTGAGATTCTAATGAAAATGGGATTAAAAGTCGTCGATTGCTCAGTAGTATAGTTGTGCTCTCCCCAAAATTTCGAATAACCGAATATTTTCGAATAGCGACGATTTTCGAATATTCAAACTTCGAGTACATTCGAAAATCGCGTTTTTTCGAGCATTCGAATCCGAATTCATTCGAAAATTGCGATCCTTCGAGCACTCGAATTCGAATACGTTCGGAAATCGCGATTTTTCGAGCGTTCGAATACGAATACTCGATTTCGAATAGAATTATTCGAATTCGAATGCTCGAATATTCATTCGGGCACAACTATACTCAGTAGCATTGATCCAATTTCGTACTGCTGTTTAAATGCTGTATAAGACAAGTTCAGTGAACGATCCGAAAACTGGGTTCTTTTATAGAATTGCTGAGATATCAAGGCATCACATTGGTATTTCGTACATGTCGCGAAGATGGGCAGCATTGAGAGGTGGTGGCGCAACAGCCAATCAATCTGCATCAAATTGGCGTGTCATTGAGAGAGGGTCTGTACGGATAGAATGCTGGTCGGCTAGCGTGTATCCGACAGGTGCTAGCTTGGTTATGATTGGCTTCCACCTTCCAATGCTGCTCACCTTCGCGACATGTTCCAAAAGATTTTACAGCAACAAAAGTGAGCTAGGAGAAGCCTAGGAGCAACTAGCCAAAGTTTTGGGTGGACCAGATAGAGGTCACCATAATGATAGCCTATTAGGGCTCCTCAGAGCCTATTTGATGTTTTGAGGGAAGTGTAAACCCGGTTAGCAGAAAAACATTTTGCAAGATCTATCCTGGGCCACATAACTAAAAAGTACGTAAAAAATGAACTGAGTCTTACCGAGCGGCTCCTTGAGAAGACGATAGTAACTAAAAGAAACAAAAGAACGAGCGGACGAACAAAAAAATCGCCGCGTTTTTACAACCGTCTGGGTGCGCAAAGAGCGACGCATTGAAGGCATGCCGCGTGCTTACTGCCGCCTGACATGTTATAACCAGGATCTAAAATGGTGAGGAGGGCGTATGCGTGCCGCCTGCTGACCGCCGCATGACATGTTATAATCAGGATCTAACATGGTGAGGAGAGCACATAACTTTGCCTGTATACAACCGCGGCGAAAACATGTAATTTTTTCGTTTTTTTCGTGAATTCTTCTAGTATAGGTCCTATTTGGTTTTGAAGGGCCGCTCGGTAAGTCTCAAGTCGATTTGTTACATACTTTTCAGTTATGTGGCCCCTCTCAGACAAGGATAGATCCAATTTTCCACTAAATTTTACTACCAGTGCTATTCGCTTGCAAAATATTGTTCTGCTACTCGTATATTCCTCTTGAAAAATGTCAATCACGCATCCAATTTTCCTGAACCCTTTCTTTAATGTACGAAGTGGGTGGTATTGTAACTATTTTGCAAGTACGGATACCATATTTTTTCCATTTTTTGTCGACAAATTTTTGCATACACTTTTGCTTTAATTAGTTACAGATGTCTTTGTCAAGCGCTGAGTCACCTATTCGATTCTACCTGTCGAATTGATACCAGGAGCCGGATTCATCAACGACTTACAGCAATTTAACAGAGAAAATTACAGCCGAAATTCATTATAGCGCGGCTTATCAAGCGATATGGCGAGCGACAAGCCGCATTATCAGAGTTTTCCGCCGGGAATTCTCTGCTAAAGTTATGTAAGTCGTTGATGAATCCGACCTCAGGTCACGAGAATAAGTACCCCAGCTAACCAAAATTGTGTGAAACGCTTAAGTGGTTATGTGAGGTCAAATAGTGTCGCACAAAGTGACAACAGACTATTATAAAAGTATACATAGAGGCTTTGAGTATTGGTAGCGTGGAGATTCAGTGATGATGTGTCGGAAAGCGGATCCTCCGGCATGGGCTAGTGTATTTTTTCTATTTTCAGGCGCCAGTTGGAGACGAATCGCAGCCAAAGAAACAGCGTAAGTTACCTCTAGCGCCAACGTCATCCAAAGGGTACAATACCAAGCGGACATTTAAGGTGCGCCTGTTTTACTACTGTCTACTTCGGTTTACAATCATTTTTTCTAAAGACCATTTACGTCTTTAGGTGATTATCGTCGGCGACGCTGGTGTCGGTAAGACATGCCTGTCATTTCGGTTTTGCTGTGGAAGGTTTCCCGAACACACTGAGGCTACAATTGGTGTTGACTTTCGGGAGCGGTGCTGCGTTATTGAAAGGGAATTGCTGAAAGTAAGTTTTAGATTGGGGTTGTGTACCATTTTAACAATAAACCGGACTCTTCATTCTGCACCGACCACCATTTATCTCAGCAGACTGAACGCTATTTATTTTGAAGCTGGACACCTTTAATAACAAATTAGACTTATCTATAGGTTAAGCAAATTTAGTCCAGTTTAATTAAGCTATCTTTTTTTGGAGAGTTTTATTAAAAATCCACCCTCATTTCTTGATAAAAATGATTGTACTGTTTCTAGAGGTACGAAATTCTTATCGCTTAAGCTCAAATAATACTCCTGTGTTCTATGTTGCGATTGGCTGCGCGCCTGTCCTACACGTCGTACTGAATTGATAAAATAATACCGCTTACACGCGTACCAAACAATGCTGAAAAATAACACCACATTCTCCACTTATAGCTTCAGGTGAGTAGCATTTGCTCAACAATAAGGTGGAAAATCTTCTTGCGAGCGCATGGCGCAGTCTTCGCACAAAATTTTTTTGTACCATATCACTTCAGAATGAACCTAAAAATAATTTTGTAGCAAGAGGATAGGAGGTATTTTATGCTCAACTAAACATGCAGTGATTTTTTTTTTGGAGGATATACGAATGGGGATGCGTACAGCCCAGTCGGAGGTGTCGGATGTCGCGTGCACCCGATACCAGGTTTCTGGTTCGGATTTTCCGCCCAGGCCAAGCAAGCCTTCCATTTCTCCCTGGTCGGTGAATTCTTACCAGACTTGTGTGAGTATGATAAAGCGCACTGACGTGTTCATGGGCTGTCCACCGCAAGTCAGTGTATGGCCAAATACGCATTCAAATCGCGTGGCGTGATATCCCGTAGAAGTAGAATGCGTGGCGCATCCCAAAAGGCTTCGACGGAGACGAAACCTCCGAAGCGTAAGCCGAATAAAGAAGTGCTGTAACAATCTCGGTGCACAGCTGCACGAACCTACAATTCAACACGAAACATCATGCCGAGATTCATGGAAAGTCGGACATGGAGCCTACGCACATTGTACGATATTGAGGAAAATACTGGTTCATCCTTATTCCCGCTCCGCTCTCTAATGGTCCCCCTTTGCTGATCCCCTCTTCATTGGTCCTCCTCCTACTGATATTACTCAGAATCCCTACGCACGTCGGATGACGTCTTAAGCACGTCTTATGAATCCTGGCGCAGGTTAAACAACGTCTAGGGCACGTCTTCTGAATCCCTACGCTCCGCACTTGGTCCCTATTCAGACCCTGACGCGTTGCCCGCTGAATATATCGTTAACTTGACAATCCGCAGCAAATGATGTAGTTCGCCAGCAATCGCCAATGGTTAAGCTCAAAGAAAGCCCGGATGGTATACGCCGCATTGTCGTAGCCATCTATTGGCTTCAGTCCCCCCTCCCCGTGACGGACACTTGACATTGCCCGATTATATATAGTAGGATATGATCCTTATATTAGGAAGTTCCGGTCACTATAGATACGTGTACTTTCGGTTGAGAAATGTTCACTTTAAAATAACAAGGTTTGCATCTTCACATGATGTCAGGAAAAATCCGTGGTTTAGGTTCAACTGTGGGATACTGCTGGTCAGGAACGGTATAGGCACTCCATCGTGGCTCATTACTATCGGAACGTCAACGCCGTTGTGTTTGTTTATGATGTGACATGGTAAGGGTGAACGTTATTCTGCTTTATTTGGTACCGATTGTGGTGAGCTCAGAGTGCTCGTTGGCTCCTCGGCGAATCACAGCAGGTAGCAGGGGAAGAACTCTATGTTTGCTCGCCGCCGGGGATCGTGCGTGATCTCCACCTCCCGGGGAAGTTATGAGCTCATCCTGGAAAGCACCACATTTTCGGCAGCGCTCCAAGATGTACAGCCGACTCCTGCTGGAGGCGTTTGGCGTCAGGAAGTACATCGGCTGTTCTGTGGCTCGGGAAATTTTGTTTTGCTTCTCAAAGGTCTCGTAAGGCAGTCGTTAGGCCCCGTTTATACTTCGGACGCCGTGCGACGCGACGATATGTAAAGTGTATATGTGGCATCGCGTCGCTCGGCGTGGAAGTATAAACGGGGCCTTAAGGCCCACACAGAGTTCTGTGGCAGCGCCGCGGCCCTATGCTTAACCATAGGGCAGAGACGCAGAGCTCGCCGCCAGCGGCGTCTCTGCCCTATCCTTAACCATTGCGGCGAGCGGCTTTGCCGCAGAACTCTGTGGGGGCATTTAGACTCTCGGTGAAGCCCAGAGGGTTGGACGTGGGTGAGCAAGGAGGATGAGAGAAAGATCACATCCCTCCCGGCGAGGGGCGTGGCCATATTTCGTACATCATGACCGTCTACTCACATTTTCATAGGGTGGAATTAGGCAAAACATCTGAACAGAAGTATGTTTAGTCCTTCATCCTTTGCTTCTCTCCGCTCATGGATCACCGAATGTGAAAAGAATGGCTTGACAGCTGACTCAGACGTGCCTCGAATTCTTATCGGAAACAAGTGCGACTTGAAGTCCACGAATACAGTTCGAGTTGACACCGATGCAGCACAGGTTAGTACTCGTTTTTACTGATAAACATAGTTTATCGTGCGGTGGTATCAGATGTCAACCAGAGCTCGGATTTAGCAACGATTTGTGGCAATTTAACGGAGAAAATACAGTCGAAATCCCTGATAGCGCGGCTTATCATGGCGAAATATTTCACCGTATCGCTTGATAAGCCGCGCTATCAGGGATTTCGGATGTATTTTCCCCGTTAAATGCTGTAAGTCGTTGATGAATCTGGCCCCAGATGTCGAAGCAATCGGCGGACTGTTTTGTAACGCATATGCATGATGGACAATTTTTTGCTTAGCAATTCCGAAGCGCTGTCAACAAATGGCTATTCAACAGCGCAAATTCACGCCCATTGTTCCGACCTGATATTAACAATAGGTCAAGCTGGCTGGATATTAAAACTTAGAACGCTATCTAATCCGTGAGTGTCCCGTAGGGATTCACAGATTTAGCCCCAATCTCGGTGAATATAAGATTTCGGAAAGAATTGAAACATCTCTATAGGAACGAGCAAAGTACCATTAGCCATATCTCGGCTATGAAAATAGTCAAAAGGGAGTAATTTTTGTCTTTTCTGCTGTAGATAAGGGGTTCTAATAATTCGTGAACAGTTTTAACCGCCCTCGGCTCTTACTAGGGAAGGATTTCGACCTCCCACGGAACTTCAGGTTGAGAACAGGATCGCTAGAAAGAGCCCGGAATGCTGATCATGAATATGGGTGTCAAAATTGCAAAATGAAACTCCTGAGCGAGTTATGGCCTGCCGAAATTAAGGGGCGTCACCGCAGGCTAGCCGTGCGAAAGAGCGGCGTGAGAGGGCTGAGTCATTGGGGCTCCATAAGAATGTGCTGCCAACTGCGGCGGTGGCGCAGAGGTAGTGTTCCCATCCGTCAGGTGTGACGTAGATGGTTCGGTCCGCATTGGTGTTAGCCTTTTTGCACATCATGATTTATCTTCGAAATGGCCTTTTATTCTGAATTACGACACGTTGATTGTTGATTGAGTAGCCAAGAAAGTGAAGATTCTATCGCAGATACCGTATGTTTTGAGCCCCAGGTTTTCAAACTTTTTGAAATACTCATGGCACAGTGCAGGTTACATTGATGATCACGGGTGTGATTGTCACTCCTGGTGAATATTTGTTTGTTCTTGTTACAGTTGACTGTCCTGACTGTTGACGCTACCTGTCCGAATGCAAGGTTCCATCTCAGTGGAAGACCAGCAAGACTGTTTTGCTGTACAAAAAGGGAGACGTGCACGACATTGGCAACTATCGCCCGATCTGCCTGTTGTCCGTAGTCTACAAGCTGTTCACTCGAGTCATCCTGAATAGGGTCAGAAGAACGCTGGACGAAGGACAGCCATGCGAACAAGCAGGATTTCGGAGAGGATTCAGCGCGATCGACTACATACCCACCATTACGAAGCTCATCGAAGAGAGTACAAGCTGCCGCTGTGCCTCACGTTCATCGACCTGAGGAAGGCAGTCGAATACTTAGTCAAAACTGAAGCGGTCATCGACGCCCTGCTCACTCAGGGTGTTTCTACTCAGTACATCAGAGTCCTTCGAGAGCTGTACAGTGGATTCACGACCAAGATCTCACCATTCTACAACGACGTCGTCATTGACGTGAAGAGAGGGGTTCGACAAGGGGATACCATATCCCCGAAGCTCTTCAGCGCCACCCTTGAAAACGTCATGCGCGAACTAGAATGGGAAGACATGGGAGTGAAGGTCGACGGCCGGCAACTGCACCATCTTCGCTTCGCTGACGACATCGTGCTTATAACACCGAGCATCAGTCAGGCGGAACGAATGCTGGCCGATTTCGATCGTGTATGTGGAAGCGTTGGACTGCAGCTGAATCTTACGAAGACGATGTTCATGAAGAACGGATGGGTTTCTGATGCCCCATTCTCGCTCAACGGAACGAACATCTCCGAATGCTCCAGCTATGTGTATCTGGGTCGCGAAGTCAACATGGCCAACGACCTAGCACCAGAGCTGAGCAGGAGGAAACGAGCGGCTTGGGGAGCTTTCAAGAGCGTCGAAGAAGTCGCGAAGAAGACGAAGAACGTCCGACGCCGTGCCCACCTATTCGACTCCACTGTTCTTCCTGCCCTAACATACGCCTCAGAGACCTGGGCTATACGAAAGCAGGATGAACACGCGATCAGCGTCGCGCAGCGTGGAATCGAGAGGACGATGCTCGGAGTGACACGACTCACGCAAGTGACAAAAGGCCTCCGGAGTTCCGAGCTTCGCCGACGTTCGAAGACCCGAGATGCTGTCGCGTGGGCCAAGTCGTCGAAAATTAGGTGGGCCGGTCACGAAACGCGCTTCGCAGACACCCGCTTGACGAGAGCCGTCGCCGACTGGGTTCCGCGGAATGTCAAGAGAACATCAGGAGCCCACCAACGCGTTGGTCGGACTTCTTCGTGAAAGCCCTGAACGACCGATATGACGCCCTTCGTGTCCCTCGAGCGAGGAGGATCCATTGGACCACTCTGGCACGCGACAGGGACGAATGGAGACGCTGCTGGCGCCCGCTCGAGCAAGTCGATGATCAACGGGACGACAGGTGATACAGGTGATACAGTTGACTGTGTTGTTGCTGGTTTTAGAGAGGCTGCATGTATAAGTGAGCAACATGTCTGCTTCACACATTTTTGCTTTGTTCCATAAACGACAACGTTGTTAGAAACACCTCCAGTCGTTCAATATGAGATTTAGACTATTTGTGCAAAATAGTGAATAAAAATGTCACCATAGCAGCTTTTGCCTTCAAGCACTTTTACAAATGTGTATGACAGTCTTCTCGGTTATAATGTCCAAAAAACCGGCAGCAGTGGGCACCGAACCAACGACGTCACACCTGACGAGAGGGAGCACTACTGCGCCACCGCCATTCTTTCGGAGCGTCATGACTCACCGCTCTCGCGCCGCTCTTTGGCACGGCCAGCTGCGGTTAGGCCAACCAACTTCGGCTGGCCATAATTCGCTTAGGAGTTTCATTTTGCAATCTCGACAGCAAAATTCGTAATCGGCATTCCGAGCTCTTCCTAACGATCCTGGCTGGTCTCAACTTGAAGTTCCACGGGAGGTTGAAACCCTTCCCTTGTTAGATTTATAATGGTTTATTCATTTGCTGGATTTCAAATTCTGTTCGTGAACGTTCGAAATGCAGATGTTCGCTGATCGTAACAATATGGCGTTATTCGAAACGTCGGCGAAAGCGGATTCAGAAGCGGATCATGTGGAGTCGATATTTCTCACACTGCTTCATAAATTGCAACAAAGCAAGCCGATGCATGTGCAGAGTGAAGTAGAACGACAGGCAAAGGTGAGACCATGTTTTATGTCCTCTCATTGGTAGAGCTTGGTCAGGAGGCCTAACTTATATTCTGAGAAAGAATTCGTGGATCCATCCTAGTCCGGGGGGGGGGGCAACATAACTAAAAAGTGGCAACAAAATGAATTGAAACTTAATGAGCGGCTCCTCTCGAACGATTTGGAACCTAAAAGAAACCGAAAACGAGCGAATAAACGAAAAAATAAAAAATCGCCGCGGTTTACAACCGTCTCGGCGGACAGAGAGCGACGGACTGGAGGCCGCGTGCTGGCCAGCGGCTGACATGTTATAACCAGGATCTAACATGGTGGGGAGGGCGCATGAAGCTGCATGCCGCATGCTGACCGCCGCCTGACATGTTATAATCAGGATCTAACATGGTGAGGAGGGCACACAACTTTGCCTGCTTACAACCGCAACAAATGTAATTTTTTCGTTCTTTTCTTCATGACTTTTCTTGTCTAGGTCTCATGTTGTTCTGTAGGAGGCGCTCGGTAAGTCTCAAGTGGATTTGTTACATATAATATTTTTAGTTGTGTGCCCCCCCCCCCGGACTGGATAGATCCGGATTAGTTTTTATTTCGAACAGTTTTATGAAGACTAAGGGAAAAAGCATCGCTATTCGGATCATCATTTGTTCTTGGCAAATGCAGTGGTACAGGATCGAGTCTTCTGCGGGTGGATTAAAAACAAAACATGGACTCTCGATTCTAGATTCTTTACTATACTTCTTATTAATCGATACTATGTCTTCTTTGAATAGGTGCGCGTCCCTCAAGTGAGAAAGACCTGAGTTACTTTGGCACGCGAGGAGAACTAATCTAGACGTTTATGACGTCAAGTCTTTTATTCTCAGCTTGACAACACATTTTCGTTTACATCTTAGACTAATTTTGCTTAGTAACCGACCGTGAACTGGTTTGAAACCCATTGGTTTGTAACCGACCATGAAATGGATTGGAAAAGAGCACGAAAGGAGGCCACGACCCCGCAGCACGTGTTGCTGTTGTGCAGCGAGGGGCATGGTCGCTTTTCGCTGCTCGGTTCCAATCCATTTCATGGTCGGTTACTAACCAACGGGTTTCAAACCAGTTTATGGTCAGTTACTAACCAACCTTTGTCTGAGGTGGTGGTCGTATACTGCCTTCGCGCCCTTGGTTGTTATCACATGGCCGATCTGTTCAGGATTTTCAGGAGCAGGAGCGCCTTGTGCTGAAAGCGAGCGAAGCCATCGAGTTGAATGACGATAGTTGGTGCTGTTAGTTGGAGTATTGCCTTATTTTTATGTTAATTGTTTCAACACGGCAGCTTTGTATCTATGTGATGCGATGAGTTTGTTGTTATAAGGATAATTTATTGATGTTTATGCTTTTTAGACTTCAGTATGTCGAGCACTTTATTGTTCTCATGCGTTTACACTCTTTCAATAGAGGAAAAAGTCCTTTATTTAAATTAGGGGATTTGCCGAAAATCTTAGTATTACTGCTGCTTTTTTCTTTAACATATGGACGTAGAAGCTCTTTCAAAGGGAGGTTTTCTCTCAGTTTAGCTCCCTAGTAATATGTTTCTTCCTAAAAGTTATGCAAGGGTTTGCAAGCTATTAGCTTGGACCGTAAGTCCCCGCTGTTTTTTCAACAATGCATTGCGAATTTCGCTGGCGGTCTCTTGCATAGCGCTATACAGCTTTCGAAAGAGAATCGTTTGCTCTATCGGAGCATGTATTCCATTTTTTTCTCATCCTGAATTTTGTCAATTTTTAGGTCGTTAATGAAAAGTGAAAAAATGAGAAGTGGCCATCGCCGACAATTCCTTCTGCTTTAGGTTTGGAGTTTTCGCGCAGCTTTTCATAGCATTTGGAAGGCAATGTTCTGTACTACGAGGGTACGTGTTGGTCCTATTTGCTCATTTGTCCTTTATTGATTTTTAGGCCATCAAATTGGAACGTTCGAAGGAGAAGATTCATTTTTACAGACAGCTCCTGCTCTGTAGTTGCAATTTTTGCTTGGTGTTATATGTCGTTCGAAAGAGAATGTCTTGATCTATAAGAATTTGTGTCGCGTTTATTGGCTCATACTGATTTCTGTCGAATATCAACGAAATTCCAAAAAGGGAAAAATCATTTTCACTATCAATTCCTTCTTGCTCAGTTGTTGATATTCGACAGAAATCAGCATGAGCCGGTAAACGCGGCACAAATTCTTATTGAGCAAGACATCCTCTTCCGAACAACGTATACACCAAGCAAAAAAGTCCTACCACAGGGCAGAAGCTGTCGGTAAAAATAAATCCTCTCCTTTTGACGTCCCAATTTGATGACCTGCAAATCAATAATGGAGAAATGAGCAAATAGGACCAACACGTACCCTTGTAGTACAGAACATTGCCTTCCAAATGCTATGAAAAGCTGCGCAAAAATTCCAAACCTAAGCGGAAAGAGGGAACCGTCGGCGATGGCCACTTTTCACTTTTTCTGTTTTCACTTTGACGACCTAAAAGATGGCAAAATTAAGGATGAAGAAAGAAATGTAATGCATGCTGTGATAGAGCAAATTATTCTCTTTCGAAAGCTGTATAGCCCTATGCCAGAGACCGCCGGCGAAATTCGCAATGAATCGTTGAAAAAAAAACGGCGGGAACTTATGGGCCAACCTAATATTTATTCCTCCAGTATGTAGAGATAGGGGTTGTTCCTTCAAAGGGTCTAGCGCTAATCAAACAGTTCTAAGTGGGTAATTAATACGGAGCAGGCTGCTTGTGCTAGTTTTCTTAACGTAGCCGGGACGAGGTGTGGAATGTGGAGTCTATTGGATATGAGGACATCTTTTGCAATTTCCAGAGAATAGAGCTTCCTTTAGGGAAGAGGATTTCGGTGAAGAATCACCTAATCCCTGAGTGTTCAACAAGGATGGAGCACTTGCAAAACTAGGTCTAGGTACTGAGAGTGGTGCTGAGATGAGGTGTGGAGGAAGGCGTTGTAATGAGATTTGATTCCTAGGAACTGTCCGTTTTCCGATAGGTTGCTAGGTGAAGTATCCGTGCTGGGTCAAAGATAACTGCTTCAAACTGATTGTAGAAGCCTTGATGTACCTATTAGGTTCTGGATCCCATACATTAATCACTGATCTGGTTTCGTTGTGTGATATTCTTCTTTTTGCATGTTTTCTGTGATAAATGTAGTGTTTAAATATTTATTTCTATGGATGACTACTGCATTTGTGGATTTGTACGATTAAGGCCAACAACGATATGAGTACCCTTAAGGATCTATAAGACCCTTGAAAATTTCTCGGTCAAGCTCGTATACTGAGGAAATTTGAAAAAAAATAGTTGAAGGGTCAAGAAAAAGAATGAAAAAGAATCATGAGACAGGTATGAGGCATGTGCGAAAGAAAAGAAATGAGGAACACAAGCACAAGTGACACAAACCGGGATGGCTAGAGGATGAAAGCTTAACAAATTGAGCTAGTAGCAATCACATTAGACTTAAATGGCGCTTGATTAAAGCATACAATCAGAAAGAATCATTGCTCAAGTCCAAGACGACTGGACGGTTTTCGTAGAGGACCTGAAGAACGAAGATAATTAGGGGCAGCGGCTTTGTTCGGTTCAAGGCTTGATCCAGGTGAGACTGCGGCAGCTGAGCGGGAACGCTTTGTCCGTACCTGGGGTGCACATTTAACGATTAACGATTCAACGAATTAACGGCATTTCTCGTTAAAAGCCGGCTTATCGACATAACGGAAATTTTCAGCAATTTTTAGCGAAATTTTTAACGGACTGTTCTCAATAAGTTGATCGTTTTTCTTCTTAATCTCCAACAGTATTACATGCCTTCTCCTCCCGACTAGGTCTGCCCATGAAAAGCTAGTGAAATCAGAAAAAGTAAACAAAAACAATCCGTTCTAGCACTGTAGTAACAGCCTGTTCACACTTCTTGACGGGAGCGATTGGTCGGCCAGGCAAATCATACGTATTGACTTTTGCTGGGCAATCGCTATGCAAAAATCGATACGTATGATTAGCCTGGTCGACTCTCTCGCTCCATTGCTCAGGTCGCGAGGTCTGAACACGCACTGGCGAGAAGATATTGCGCTGAAATGTCCAACATTTTTAGGTCTGAAGTATGGGCTTGCTCCTGTAAGGGCTTGTTCATACTTCGCGACAAGAGCGACAAGAGCGACTAGGGCGACGGATGTAGTGTGGTGTACGTAAATATTGCGTACTCCACACTCCGTCCGCGACGAATGTACTCAGACACTGGGAGAGGTCACCTGCAGGCGAAAAATGGGTGAGTTAGCATTGCACCTGTAGGTGACCTGCCCCATCGCGAAAGCTTGACCCAATCGATTGAAGGGGGGGGGGGCGTGTGAACCTGTAGTTCACGTACATATTGCGTTGCGTATCACGCGAGCGGCGAAATGATCGGTAGTAGACCGCTCACTGAAACTCCGTCCCAAAATAGCCCCCACAGGTCACCTATGACGTCAAAATACGTCATTTTCACCTGCAGGTGACCTCTCCCAGTGTCTGAGTAGTGTGAAATGCGTATTTATTTACGTACACCACACTACATCCGTCGCCCCAGACGCTCCAGTCGCTCTTGTCGTTTTTGTCACTCTTGTCGCGAAGGCCTAACAGGTAAACAGGCAAGGCCTAACAGGCCCTAACGTCAGTCACAGCGCGTTGATCCTTTTTATTTACAGGTCCGTGCTAGTTTTCATACCTTCTATGGTGTATTTGAATTTCTAGAAGCAATGCGTTTAGGAGCTAGAAAAGCTCCTCGCCGAACCTCCGGGCACGCTAACGAATCCACTAACCATAAAATGTTGGTCTGGCCCCTTCGTAAGATCTGCCTTTCCCTCCCTGGAACTGATTACTCCGAAATACATTTGTTTGTCATCGGGAACAATTGAGACATGATTCGACTGCTGGACGTATTTCAAATTATTGGCAAAAAACGCTATCAAGAAACAATTCTGAGAAACTCTTTCTTGAACGTTAACATTCCACTGGTAGATTTTTAATTGCATTTTTTAGTTCGTCCGGCGGGAATAACCTCGGAGGGAGTACCCTTGTAGGGCAACTTCTTGTTTTATAGGAAGATAAAAGTTTTATACACCACCGTATTGTGCTCTACGCCAATGATGAGCTGATCTAGGTCATTTCTGATGTCACTGGCAATACATATGCCTTTTACCTAGAGCGATTATCTACCAAGTGCAAAGTGAGCCCCTCCCCTAGCCTATTCGCGCAGTTTCTTCGGTGCTTGTGGGCTGCTGCCCGCATCGAGATTGTACATACTCGTAGAACAGTTACAGAAAACGTTTCGCAGAGAGCTAGGAAAGGAAGGGGACTCCGGGGTCCGCTTGATTTAATTTTAACCCTAATTCGCTGCTGAAAGCTGGTTTATTTTGCTGCTCACTCTTTGTTGGTAGTGAATTGTTTGTGTTGTACATTGGGTTACACTGTGGTATGTAACATTACGTTCGTTGAACTTTAGTTGTTCATCTGTTGAAGTGGGAAGATAAAACATCTTTCCGATTTTTTTCAATTAAAATAATGGTTTACAGCTAATAGCTAATTTTATGTTTTAACGAAATTTAACGATTACCGGAATTTTAACGAAAAATTTCCGTTAGAAAAATTGTTAAATTTCTCTAACGAGTTTTCTTTGAGGGAAATTTTTCTTAGAAGAACCGCTAAATTGTTAAATGTCGATAAAATATAGAATTAGATACGAAATATTATTTCAAATGAAAAGAACAGGAAAACGTTAAACCAATGTTACATACTACAATGTAACTCCATATACAACATAAACAATCCACTACTAGCAAAGAGTGAGCAGCAAAATAAACCAGCTCTCAGCAACGAATTAGAGTTAAAATTAGGGGGCAAATAGGTCGGGGGGGGGGGGGGGGGGAGTAGCACCATGTAGTGCAGCCCTATTTTCTTTTGGAAACCGGATTTTTTTACAGCAATACTGTGTCCCTTTTCAGTGAACTGAGGTAGGCCATTTGTGATGTAACTGGACATACACGTGCCTTCTGACCAATGGCCTGTTCATACTTCGCGACATGGACGAGATCGCAGAGCGCGGAAGTATGGACAGGCGACAGAGAGCGACTGGAGCGACAGCGCCGGCGCTCGAATATGAACACATTTCGGCGGCGCGCGCTCGGTTTTAATCGACGTGCATGTTTTGCACGGTCGACGAATCGCTCTTGTCGCGAAGTATAAACAGTCCCCAAAGCGTAGAACCACTGAGTCGGGGGTGACCCCACTCCTCTCCCCCCGACTCTGCGCAAAAAATTGATCAGAACGACCTCGGACTCCGCTCTCTTTCCCAGTTCTCCGAGAAACCGTTTTGTAACTGTTCTGTGAGCATGTATCATCTCGATGCGGTTAACAGCCCGATAAGAACCGAAGATACTGCGCAAATAGGCTCGGTGAATGGGGGAGGGGGGGGGGGGCAGGGTTCTCGTGTACTTGGTAGATAATCGCCTTGGCGAAAACGCACAGGTATGTCCAGTCATACTTCAAGGCGGAGCGTTAGAGTCGACCAGGCTAGTTGTGCGTATCGATTTTTGCCAATCGATAGCCAGCGAAAATCGATACGTATGATTGGCCTGGCCGACCAGTCGCTCCCGCCGCTCCCGTCGCGAAGTATGAACGCGCTTTTACGGCTGTGCTGAACGGATTGTTTTTGTTTATTCTTGCTGACTTCAATACTTTTTGAGCAGTCCTAATCGGGAAGGTGAGGACTGCAATGCTAGTGAAATCTAAGAGGAAAAGTGGTGAAGCTGTTGAGAAAGTAGTTCGTTTGTTGCTTACGGTTGCGTTACTGCGTCATGGAATTAAAGTGTTCCCGCATCAGTCGATAAGTCTCGCGAGGACACCAAAGGAGATAAACCGGCACTAGTTAAAAGTTCCGACTCCATCGACAAGACTTCGGTCGGAAAATTTTTTTCGCTGAAACTTCGTTTAGGGGGTTATTTGGGGTGCTGAGCACGAATCTGACATCCGTTTTTCGTTTTACGCTGGAGTACGGTAGGTTACGGTAGGTACGGGTAACTAAGGCTGCCGAGGTCATAGTCACCAATTTTGCCCAAACTTCGTCTAGGGGGGGGGGTTATTTGAGGTGCTGATCACGAATCTGGCATCCGTTTTTTGTTTTACGCTGGAATACGGTAGGTTACGGAAGGTACGGGTGACTAAGGTAATGGTTACCGATTTCGCCCAAACTCCGGCGTAAAACGAAAAACGGATGTCAGATTCATGATCGGCACCCCAAATAACCCCCTAGGCGAAGTTTGGGCAAAATCGATGATTATGACCTCCGCAGCCTTAGTTACCTTTAGCTACCGTAATCTACCGTAATCGGCCGCAATTGCAAAAACGGATGTCAGATTCGTGCTCAGCACCCCAAATAATCCCCCTAGACGAAGTTTCAGCGAAATCTGTGACCCTGCCTGGACCACCCATGTTAACGGTATGGGTGGTCTCCGACCGAATCGTGAAAAACGGATATCAAATTCGTGATCAGCACTCCAAATAACCCCCCTAGACGAAGTTTCAGCGAAAAAATTTTTTCGACCCAAGTCTTGTCGGTGGAGTCGGAACTTTTAACTAGTGCCGATAAACCTCCCAAGCGCATTGAGATAAAAGCTTCAAGCAGAGTAAGCCGGGTAAATAACTTCTACAGGATGCGGCAAGGATACTATCTGTTTGAGACAAGGACTGCTATGTTTCGGATGACTGTTGGTCTGCCCCCCTTTGGGCCTTGTCAAAACATTAGTGTCCGAGATCCCAGGGGGAACTCGGTTTTGGGGTAGTTTAGTGTGCGCGCGACGCGCGACGCGATGCCATGTGTAGTGGCCGAATTGATCAATCGCGTCGCTCGATCAATTTGGCCACTACACATGCATCGCGTCGCGCGTCGCGCGCACACTAAACGACCCCTTTCACACCGGCGAGGTCCCCGCCCCCACCTCCTTCGCTCGAGGTCCCGCTTTTCACGTCAAGGAAAGAAGGTACATGCGTACTCTAAAATTAACCAAACATTTAGCAGATATCTGCAGCTAGAATCTTACGATCCCTTCACAGATATCCTAGGAATTGTGAAATCGTTTAGAACGGAGGGTATCTCTGCCGCACCCTCTACTACGGACTCCGTGCAGTTGCGTTGAAAGTGTCCCGGTGTTAGCAATTAGAAGAATAGAAATGCCCACTGTTAAACAAAATGACAAAGCAATGAATCATGGTCCCATAATGAATATCTGGTGCGCGACAGTCAGCAACTAAACCATAGCAGAAGGAAGCTCTACCTGTGCTGTCTGAACTTACATTCCGTCCGGTACGGCGTAAAGTTGATACCTGCAAGCGGTCGTTTAGTGGTCGCGCTCGCGACTAACTCTCTAAGCGCCTCGTTAGTGAGCTGCTCCAGAATTGACCTACGTCCCGGTCCGATCCTGCCGTTTCCGAAAGACGCCGTAAAGAATGGCGGCAATCGTTGTGATGAGGAAGATACAGGCCAGAATCAGCAGAATCAGAGTCAGCGCTGAAATTGACAGAACGTTTCGTATAAATGGCTGCGAAAAATATTGAGGCACTCACGAAACCGGCACTCGGTGCCGCCATAGATCCAACTGCACTCGCAGCGATATGAGAAGGGTCCTGTGACGACGATCTGAGATCCCTCCGGACAGTTCTTAATTGCGTTCATTATTATGTTTTTCGGTGCACCAAAGTTCAGGAGCTTTTTTGGGCTGGTTTTGATTCGAAGATTTTTTGCGGTTCATTCATGGGCATTCATGAGGCAGCAAGGATTTCGTACGACTTCGCCATCCTACTGAAGAAGTAACCCATACTTATGATTGAAGAGTTTTGTCGGCAGAGTGGTTATACGTAGCGCGCTGACAACAAGGGTAAGGGTAAACGACGGCGTTACTCAATCCCTTTTGGAGTGCAACACGTGCTTGGCCATACAATGACTTGCGGTGGCCTGTCGATGAACAAGTCAGCGCTTTATCCTTCCCATACAAGTCTGGTAGCAATTCACCGACCGCCAAGAGATGGAAGGCTCGGTTGACCTGGACGGGAAATCCGAACCAAAAACCTGGACGTGACAGCCGGTACCTCCACCGCTGCGCTACACGCGCCACCATTCGTATATCCACCACAAATCGAGCCCCAGTCTATTTATTACATCACCAGTAACGTGGATACAATTGTTGGAGCAATTTGGATGACTGCGGGATCTATAAGTAATCCAGAACACACTATTCTCATTCCTAAAAGTCTGACAGTCTCCCTACCTAGGAATTTCGTTCGTGATTGGCATAACAACATAAATAGCATATCTTGGGTTCTCTTGCAACACTAAAGGTAGCTCCAACTCCTATTATCTACCACTATATAATTGAGTTAGCACTGCCCTGTCAATGATGAGGCGTACCTCACTCTGGTTGGAAACCTGGCTGAGGTACGCCCCATAGAACAACGCGCAATCTCATGGAACCCCTAGCGACGCCTTCGCGTACCTCGCGCGGGCAACGTTTGCCGTTCAACATGGGACATTGTTGCATCAGAGGAAGCGCATCCTCCTTCTGCTTGACAGAACGGCGTCTGTGCGCGTTTCTGAGTGCCTGAATCCAGAAGACGGGTTCCCTTCGTCGCACCACAACCTTCTGGAGTCAAAAGAGGAGACACCGTCGTCCTACGAAGAGGGATCGCATTCAGAACTAAGCATGAGATGCTGCTGCAGCAAAGGAAGTGCACCCTCCTCCTGCTTGACACAACAGCGTCTGTGCGCGTTTCTGAGTGCCTGAATCCAGAAGACGAGTTCCCTTCGTCGCACCACAACCGTCTGGAGTCAGAAGATCGAAAATAAAGGAAGCAGAGGTCACATCGCCGTCGTACGACGACCGTCCGCATGCAGAACTCATAATTATCCCATGTTGCGCGGAAAAGTTCACCCGCGCCAGGTATGCCTCTGCGTACCTCGCGCAGGCAACGTTTGCCGTTCAACATGGGACATTGTTGCATCAGAGGAAGCGCATCCTCCTCCTGCTTGACACAACGGCGTCCGTGCGCGTTTCTGACTGCCTGAATCCAGAGGACGGTTCCCTTCGTCGCACCACAACCTTCTGGAGTCAAAAGAAGAGACACCGTCGTCTTACGACGAAGGATCGCATTCAGAATTGAGCATGAGATGCTGCTGCATCAGAGGAAGCGCATCCTCCTCCTGCTTGACACAACAGCGTCTGTGCGCGTTTCTGAGTGCCTGAATCCAGAAGACGGGTTTCCTTCGTCGCACCACATCCGTCTGGAGTCAGAAGATCGAAAAAAAAGGAAGCAGAGGTTACATCGCCGTCGTACGACGACCGTCCGCATGCAGAACTCATAATTATCCCATGTTGAAAGGCAAAGTTTACCCGCGACAGGTACGCCTCTGAGTATATCTCCCCAGTCCAGTATTTTCTCTTGGTCAACTGTACGTGGCGTGCTCGCGAGTTCGACAGAAGTCCCATCTGAAGATTTGGTTATCACCAGGACTCAAGTCGGAACCAAACGTTGTGTTCAACGTTGCAGTAAATGTTGTCTTTTTGTTGTTCTGTTAACAAAACTGTTTTGAAACATCACACGTACTTTCTGTATGAGAGTATTTTCTGAGAAAAAAGCGCAAACCTATAACCTCGCGAAGCGTGCAAGTGCGAGACACGCCGTTAGGCGTGTCGTAGCACTTGTTAACTATAATAGCAATCAGCTCATCAGCAATATCGATCGGTTTTGAGCGACAGATTGGTAGTGTAGCGTTGTTGTGAAGCCCGACCTCCTACCGTGACACTCTTATTAGTCTTACTTCAAACGACCACTATTTGACAAAGTCCAATAATATTGATCGATATTGATTTTAGTGTATAGGTCTCTGTTTGTATGTAGGTGTGTACGTGTCGCTTGTATATATGTTTCGCCATTGGATAGTGGTCACGGTAATATTGATTGGTTGGTCGATCAATAGATGTACTTGTAGTGAAACCCACTCATTTAGTATACTCGCTCGTTTCCCATTGGATTAAGACATTTCTAGGCAGAAATCAATAGTATGAATCGATACCGACTGAGTGGTCGACATTCCTTGTTGGCTGTGAAAATTGTCCACCCGCCTTATAATCCCGTATTGTTCACTTGAAACGGTTAACCGTGAGCAGAGATCGATGTCTGTCTTTAAGGCTTTCTCCTGGAGACAGACGAATGCTTAAACAGACAGACAGACTGCGTCGCATCAGTAATTTTGTACATCGTAGAATATTGGGCAATCAAAATTACTGTTTAAAAAAGGCAAACGCACCCATCTACTGGGAGATATAATGTAAAAAGGAGTTTACACTTCCAAACAGGTAGGCATTTCGATGTGCTGGAAGAACATATGGCGAGATCTCAAGCAAACAAACAACACCGAACGATTTCAACTTTCTGACACCATAGGGAGGGCTGTTAAAATCTAATGATTGCGAGTTCAAGGCGAAGACGTTGCGATCAATTGTAGACGTAAGGATTACATATTTTAGGCTATTTGTTTGCACACGTTACATTTAAGAAGCTTTAAGTTGTACAAAATTTCCTGCAAATTTCTAACACAGAAACCAAAAATGGATTAGACACGAAGTTAGTTTTTATCCGACAGCATCTAGTACCTACACAAATTGTTCTGGAAGATCTCCGTGTCAGAAAGCTACGTGATTTGGAGAGGAAACACTGCTTTTGAAATTCTGTTCACAGTCTGATAGGTTTTTAGGACAGCGGCTGATCCACTCTTCTTCACACTTCATCAACTGTTTAGGAGAAGCACAGTTTATCAAGAACATTCATCATACACTGAATAATCCTCATATCGACTAGGAGTCGAGCCTTAGAAAAGAATTAGCTTACCGCATTGTCGGGCACCCCGCCGCATATGAAGGAACCCGGAGTGTTTATGCATTCTTCTTCAGTTTCGCAAGGATGCGTAGCGCATTCGTCAATATCTGAATCCTACCATTGATAGAGCTGTGAAGAAACAGTCAGCTTTGAACAAAAAAATTCGTCAAGCGATTCCGAACGTGCATTTAAACATGTAAAAAACCAAAGAAAATCTGTGGCGGAAAGACTCTTGTGTTTAACCGTAGAAATAACCTCTACAGATCTGTATCACTCGTCCCTGGTCGTCTGCATTTGCTCCGAGTACATCGAATCCACGCTCGCAGACGCATTCCGTTCTTAGCGGTTGTCCTGAAGTTTACTGCATTTACAAATCTTAGAATGCCACCTACAGACTAGTCTACGAAGTTGTAGACGAGAAATCACGTCATCCGATGTATACTAGGAGACAAAAAGGTTTAATGAATGTAATGGCATTTGAATACCGCGTTTCATGGTGTTGTCAGATGAGAATTGAGTAAGTTATAAGATGAAAAAGGGGAGCTAATTAATAAGCAGAGGAGTACTGCTTTACTGTCTAAGGGTCAAAGGTTACGGTGAGCGAAGCTTTCTCTAGACTTGAATCTAGTCCTAGTTTTCAGTTTTTTATCCGGACCATAGCTAGGAGAACACAAAAAAGTAGTGCGGAGTATAATTGTGCTTGAACAAATATATTCGAGTAATTATTCGAGTAGTGGAATATTCGATATTTCTAGATTTTCGAATAATCGTTAGAATTCGAACATCGAAAGGAAGCTAAATGTTCTCGAATATTATTCGAAAATCGATTATTTCAACAACAGTCGAAAATCGAAAGATTTTATTCGAATATCGAGTAAATCTTCACGACAAATAGCTCGACTATTCGAATATTCGAACAAACGAAAAATGGTGCTTAATCGAAAATTTTTCTATTATTCGAAAAAAATTGATGAACGAATAAATTCGATCGTTCTTTCACTCGAAAATTTTCGACACCGAATAAATTCGTTCTCTGACTGCTCCCTCATCCTAAGAAGGGAATGAATAATGCGACCTCTATTCGTAATTATATGTCTGGAAAAATAACACTGGAGAAATTTGTATCTTGAAATTTACCATCTATAGGCCGGCAGAAAGTGTTTTCAGGGCAGATGACATTTCCGCAGCGTTCATCCTGAAAATGAGAGAATCGATGAACCAATCAATAATTGCTGATGGTTGCATAATTTGTTTTGCTTTCAACAACTAAAAGTCTTCTTTTTCACCTGTATCACCTGTCGTCTCTTTAGTTATCGAGTTGATCGAGCAGGTGCCAGCAATGCCATCCACCGTCTGTCAGAGTGGACCAATGAATCCACCTCATCTCCTAGGAACGAGCGCTATATCGTTCGTTCAGGGCTTTCGCGAATAAGCCAACGGTGTTCTCTTGACATCCCGCGGAATCCAATCGGTGACGGGTCTCCTTCAATGGGTGTTTGCGAAGTGCATAACGTGGCCGGCCCATCTAATTTTCGACGACATCGACAGTCTCTCTGATCTTCGGACGTGGACGAAGCTCGGAGCTCCGAAGCCTTCTCTCACTTGCGTGAATCGTAACACCCCGAGCATCGTCCTCTCGATTCCGATGGTGATCGCGGTTCATCTTTCTTTCGTTTTGCCCAGGCTTCTGAGGCGAAGGAATATCAATGGAGTCGAATAGATGAGCGCGAAGCCTGACGATCTTCAACTTCCTGACGACTTCTTCGACGCTCTTGAAGGCTTCTGTCGTTAAAATTGGCGCCATCTACCATCTCATGCAATCTACCGTACCTCGTCAACGACTCGAACAAATTTGGACCGGAACTGGACCGGATACGACTGCTGCTGCCCGTCGACAGGACGCCGAATCTCGCTCCTCCACTGCGACAACCCCGTCGAAAGGACGCCATGGATTCCGCTCCTTAATCTGATGCCCTCAACTGGAATCCCGAGTCCCGCTCTTCCTCGCCAAGACCCCATCGACGGGACACCCGAATTTGCTCCTCTCCGAGAGCCCCCTCGACGAGACTCCACAAATCCCACTCCTCCTTTATTCAGCCTACGCTTTCTGAGTCGTGTCAACTCGACCTTGAGGGGCATTTGTTGTTTGTTTAGGTTACTAGGAATCGTTTTTGTTGCGTTATTAACGGATAAAACTATTTGTATCAATACCGGGAAGGTATAGCAAAACTACAGAGGAAACGGCCACCGCTGCAAGAGCTTCCCAAGCCGCTCGTTTCCTCCTGCTCAGCACTGGCGCTAGGTCGTTGGCTATGTTGACTTCGCGACCAAGATACACGTAGCTGGAGCATTCGGAGATGTTTGTTCCGTTGAGCGAGCATGGGGCATCAAAAACTTGTCCGTACCTTATGAACATCGCCTTCGTAAGGTTCAGGTGAAGTCCAACTCTTCCACGTACGCTGCTGAAATCCACCAGGATTCCTTAATGCACGGTGTTATCCCCGCGATATCGTCAAACAAAGCCTAGGATGTGCAGCTGTCAACCATCGGCCTTAATTCCGATGCCTTCCCATTGTAGATCGTGCACCGTGTTCGAGCGTGGTGCGGAAGAGTTTCAGGGACATAGTATCCGCTTGCTGAACCCATTTCTTTGCGATGACGACGACGTCAGAGTCGAATGGTTTTTCCTGGTGATAAGCGCAGGGCACAGCGGTAGCTCGTACTCTTGCGATATATCGATGAGCATCGTCATGGTGTTCACTGGCGGGAGGTTTTTCAGGTGTTCGAAAGTAATAGTCTTAAGACTACTGTACGATTCTTCACAGACGAGATAGCGTGTCGAGACTCGAAAGGGAGGATAGAGGTGACGGCACATCCATCTTGCGGAATATGGCATGAAGCAGGTAGCTATCGAAGAGATCGGAATAGAACTCGTGGATGACATACTCCATTGCCCTTCTGGAAGAGGTGACGGCTCCGTCAGGACGTCGGACGGAAAGCGGTCATCTTGGCCTTGAAGTTGGCGAAGTTCCGGCGGGCATTGCGGATGCTCAACACTGCCTCTACAGATTCAACCAACACTTCCGTCGTTCTCTCCTTAAGATCCCCTTTATTGTCGCTCTGCATAGCTTCGCAAGCTCGGACATCAGTTTGTAGTTGCCTGACGCTCGTGCTGCTCCACGCTGGCGTATCAGCTCGAGAGTTTCCGGAGACAGGCGTCTCTTGGTGGTCTTCAAGCTCTCGGCTCCCATAGCACTATCGTGGAGATGGTGCACGAAGCGGTCGTATTCCTCATCGACGTTGTCCATGACGGCATCTTTCCAAAGGCCGGCAAGAGAGGTGTAGAGGTCCCAGTTGATGGCCGTTCTGGGACTCCTCTTCTTGAACTTCGCGGCCTTCTCTCCTTGTTGCGAAAAGCGCAAACTCCCAGGAAAGAGGCGGTGGCCCGATCCCGTGTAGAACTTACGGACAGTGAAGAAGTCAGTCAGGAGTGCTTGCAGTTAGTCCCAATGTGGAACTGGCCTCTAGAAGATTCCGAGGTCCATCGTAGGACGGGAGGGTGTGAGTCATTCACATTGCTTCACCCATAGCAAACCGTAAGTTCCGACGTGAAGTTGCACCTTTTAGAAGGTGTGATCTTCCCTATGGAACTTCTCCAGCTCTATCTAGACACATTCGCCATCGTAGATGTATGTTGGATCGTACGCGACGAATTCAGTCAAGACTGGGACGGATTCACATCTGCTTCAGATTGCCAAACTCTCACGTTTCAATGTCCATGGCTAACTGCGTGTTGGGAGGAGGCACCATTTACGAGGAGACTCTTCAGACGGCCTCGAATCGCCTTACGATATGCCAGTCTACTGAGAAAAAGCCTTGACTGACCGGACCTACGTGCTGGATACAATCCGCGCAGGCGCGAACACACCTGCACTCTCGCATGAACATGCCGCTCCCACGCACAAGGAACGCGTCGACCCGACACAGCAGGACCAATGAGTCCATCCCCTGCATCTCACTTGCGTCTCTGGGTAGTACACGGCCGCATTTGGTTCGCGAATCATTCCCCTCTACCACCCGGGGACGCGTCACGTGGCGGCCCTACAAGCGGACCGAGATCCCTCAAACAAGCGACTCCCAAGAGATGGATCAGTAGTCCTTCTTTTAGTAGACCGGAATAGTATTATTAGTATAGTCGGGCACTTGTCTCAATGTAATTTTCGTGAGCAAATACATTCCTAACCTTTGCCACCCATCCGTCATATGGAAGAAAAGCTTTGCCGAGCGTTCCGAAGCAATCCTGATTGGACGTGTCGCATTCAAGAAGAAACTGCTGAAATTAAACCAAGAGGTCGTGCAAATGTCCTGAAATAAGGTCTAGTCTAAAATTAGAGTCTTATTTTAACCACTGCACTCAAAACTGTTTCAATTTAAAAAGGACTTTGCAAATTTACTTAAAGGGGTTTTGTATCTCTCATAAATTTATTAACTTGCGATCAGAGGAGGCTCAATCGCCAGAAGGTACTTGAGCCTGCCTCTTGTACAAGTTATTGACTCACCAGGGAATGCCGTCAGCTTCCCATGGAACTTCGGATTGAGACCTATATCGTGTGATAAAGCTCGAGACGCTGACCACAGATATGTAGACCAAATTTGCTAAATGGATCTCCTAAGCGAGTTATGGTTGGCGGAAGCCGCGAGGTCTTCCATGTGTTAGCCCTAGTTTATACTTGCGCCGCCACGCGGCGCGGCACCACGATCGCCATAGATATCGATTTTTCGCGCCACCCGGTCGATATCTATCCCGACCATCGTGCCGCTTAAGTATAAACTAGGGCTTAGGCGCGCTCAATCAGCGTTGGGAGCCGTATTGCGAGGTAATCAGCGGTTGGGCTATCAGCGCCGTCAGCAGCGGCGGCGGCGCAGTGGTAGAGTGCTTGCTCCAAACGATCGGGTTCTTTGGTTCGGTTCTCGCCGATGGCGGATTTTTTCGCATTTTGTGATCTATCTTCGACGAGGACCTATAATCTCATTTTTAGCACATTTTTGAGCGAATGGCGACTTGCATTTACATCTATTTGAAGACGGAAACGTGTTTCAGGTAAAATGTTTTACCCATGACGTGAAGCAAGTCAGAAATTCAAATCAAAACAAAATAAAAGGTAAAAATAGAATCAAAAATCAACAAAACTTAATAAACACAATAAACAAAAAGTAAAGGCACTAGTTAAAAGTTCCGACTCCACCGACACGACTTCGGTCGAAAAAATTATAAAAGGTTGATATAGGTCTCTATCCGAAGTTCCATGGGAAGCTGATGGCATTCCCTGGTCAGAACCTATCTGCCCCGGGTTTAAATATTAGGCCGTCGCAAAATAAATCTCCGTTTCAAGATGAATGTAAATAAATAAGTTTTTTTACTCTAGATCATTCCGTCTCAGGGGAAGCCATACCGTTCGGTAGGCTTTTTCCTGCTCTTAAAAAAACTTATGTGGATGTCGCTCTAATTTTTTTAGCCGACCTTTTCCAAGGCTCCGTAAAATCATGAACCGACGCGACTATCGAGTCATCATGCTTTACAAATGTAAATTGGGGAATTCTGCAGCAGAGGCATCTCCTAATCCTAGCAGCGCTTTTTGGAACGGACTGTCGTTGCCAACGAACATAAGGCTCTGCTTCGAAAAATTCGCTTCTGGCGATTTTGATCTCGAAGGAAAATCGGGTCGTGGGCGCGGGTCGTCGCTAGAACGATGAAGTTTTGAAGGGAACCGTAGAAGCAAATCTGGAGACGAATGCACATGCATTAGCAGAGGACCTGGGCGTACGTCAGTACGGTAGCAGGACATTTGGCGAGAATCAGCCAGATGAAGAGGATGTCGAAGCAGGTGTCTCATGAGCTGGCCGACGAACAGCATTTGGCATATTTCGACCCTTGTTCCGACCTGCTAGTTTGCTTTAAAACTAAAACTGTAGGTGAAAAGCGGGCCTTCGCGATAACAGGAAGCGGGGATTTGTCTCGGTAGATAAAGATGCTCTTCCAACCCGACTTTCACCCTAAAAAAGTTATGCTCACTTTGGGGTGGTGTCGTAAAGGTGTAATCCATTACAGCTTTTTGCAACCTGGTAATCACAGCAGAATCTTACCGCTGTGATTTAAACCAAATGTACGGAAAGTTGCGAAAATTGTGGCTGGCAGTGGTGAATGGAGGAGGCCGTTCCTGTTGCAGGACAACTCTAGGCCACACTCTTCACAATTCACTCGGCTTAAATTGACCGATTTTTAGGTATCGAAGTTCTCCCTCAAATTTTGCGACAATCTAATAAAACGAAATAAATAATCTACAGCAAGCCCTTTTGCTTCTCACGATATCAGCTGTGGGCCCATTCCGGGGCTCAGGTAGTGCGAACAGACGCCGACTGTCGAGTGCACTCTGAACAAAGGTTTGAGGTTTAGGTCGAACCTAGCAAAGGCCTCCTTATCGCCGTCAGAGATCGGATAAACGGTAGCAGACTATTCTACGAAGGATAGAATGTTGACTAGCCGCTTAGCTGGTATCTGCAAGTAATTGTTCGGTCCCAATACGCGTATAACCTGTTTCAATACTTCTGTGCCACGCAGGTTTGATATGATGGAACGTTTACTTCGGCCTGACGTTTCGACAATTTCGTCGTTCTCAAAGGCCTGAAAGAAAGGCTTCAGTGAGATTCACCTTGGCACTCTTGGGGATTCTTTGAAACTGGCTGAGTTGGGAACCTAAGTCTTTTGTCGAGGTGAGTGCCTGATCTTAAGCCTCGAGCACACTTCCCGTCGCCGCGATAGAATAGTTTTGCAAAGCGAGCGAGATGATGTGGAGTT
Source organism: Heligmosomoides polygyrus polygyrus (assembly GCA_947396885.1). Classification (NCBI taxonomy): domain Eukaryota; kingdom Metazoa; phylum Nematoda; class Chromadorea; order Rhabditida; family Heligmosomidae; genus Heligmosomoides; species Heligmosomoides polygyrus. The sequence continues at coordinate 102,293,390 of OX377203.1, forward strand.
CCCAGCGCTCGTCGCATTGCTCATCGCTCTGCAAGGTAGCGACGGCGATCCACCCAGGACCAGCGCTAAACACCGCGGGCGGCGCGATGAAGTATGCCATGCCTGCGATGGGCGTGGGAAGCCATCGCGCGCGGCGGAATGGCCATAAATTGTGCACCGCAATAGCATGGCGGCGATGGAAGTATGCCCCCGGCCTTAGAGCCCGTTTATACTTAATGCTCCCACACACTTCTGCAGCAACGCCGCTCGCCGCTATTGTTAAGGCCTATGTTAGGCGCCTTTTATACTCCCGCCGCGGCGCGGCGCGTCAATTCGGGATGCGGCGCGGCCAGTCGCGCCGCGCTCCGAATTTGACGCGCCGCTGAGCGATTGCAGTTAAAAAGGGGAGCGTTAGAGACGCGCGCCAACCAAATTCTACGTACTACGTGGAGACTGTCCATGAGTCACTGAAGAACCAAAACAGAAAGGATTCGTCAGGCTGATCAGCGGAATGCATCTTGTCAAGGTTAGCGGTGGAATTTCTGTGGAAGCGACGAATCCTCTCTTAAAGCTGGGTCGAAGTCGTCTGCTCAACCTATGGTTGAAATTGGTGACCCTGGTATTGAGTCGAATCCCCTGCAATGCAAATGACACTAAACGACTCTTTATTTTGCAGCAGCGTGGTGTGCGGGTTCAAAAGTAAGCTTGCTGGAAGGTATTCATTGTCGAGAATCACTCAGAATTCTGTCTCATATGGCCATTCCGGGGTCATTGTGCACTAAACATATCTTTAGCGTAGTAGGCAAAACTTCGTGAATGTGTACAGATCTCCATTCACTTCCTATGCTACGGAATTTACGGGTGACTAAGGTCATGGTCACATTTCGCTCAAACTCCAGCGTAATATGAAAAACGGATGTTTGATTCGTGATCAGCACACCAAATAAGCTCCCTAGGCAAAATTTGGGCGAAATCGGTGATTGTGACCTCGACAGCTTTAGTCATCCGAATCTACCGCAAAACGAATGTCAGATTCGTGACCAGCACCCTAAATACCACCCCCCCCCCAAAGAAGTTTGGTCGAAAACTCTTTTCGACCCCTCCTCGACCTTTTGAGTCCTGAAAGTACAACAGTGCCGTAATTTCGCTACACCCTCTTTGCTTTGATAGTTGGGGAACCAAAACAAAGAGGACATAGCAAAATGTTTCATTTCGATGGTGAATCTCCCACTCCACCCCGAATCTGCCGCAGCTGATCGCGCCGCGCCGCGTCCTCCCCTCTAGCGGCGCGAGTCGCCGAATACCGTAACCCGAAATTCCGTCAAATGTGGTGTTTTGAGGCGGCGGAGTATGAATGCGATGCGGCGCCGCCGGGCGGCGCAAAAAATCGATAGCTATGTCAACCATCACGCCGCGCCGCGGCGCGAGTATAAAAGGCGCCTTATACTTCGACGCTGATGTCGGCGACGTCGACGGCAGTGCAGCGGGAGTTACTACGCACTGCGTAGCACTCGCTCAACACTGTCGCCGGCGACGTTGCCGACGCATTGCCGAAGTATAACATAGGCCTAAGGATAGAGCAGGGACGCCGCCGACGGTGAGCTCAGTGTCCCTGCCCTATGGTTAAGAATAGGGTCGCGGCGTCGTCGCAGAAGTGTGTGGGGGCCTTTAGACACTGAGCGACGCTACGCCACGCATTGTGGTCACATTGATCCGGCGACCCAATCGATCAATTTGGTCACTGTACATGCCGTCGCGTCGCTCGGCGTCGGAAGTATAAACGGGGCGTTAAGGCCCCCACAGAGTTCTTCGGCAGCGCCGCGGCCCTATGCTTAACCATAGGGCAGAGACGCAGAGCTTGCCGCCGGCGGCGTCCCTGCCCTATCCTTAACCATAGCGGCGAGAGGCATTGCAGCAGAACTCTTTGGGGGCCTTTAGGGTCCGTTTATACTTCGACGCCGAGCGACGCGACGCCACTTATTGTTGCCACATTGATCGGGCGACCCAATCGATCAATTTGGCCACTATACGTGGTATCGCGTCGCTCGGCGAAAAAAAAAGTATGAAGGGGGCCTTGGTTTCGAACTTCTTGTAAAGCCTTTGAAAACGTCGAGTTTGTCGAAACGTCAGGCCGAAGTAAACGTTCCATCATATCAAACCTGCGTGGCGCAAAAGTATTGAAACAATTCAGACATGCCCAGGTTTCATGACAGTCGAACATCAAGAATGATGTACTGTATAAACTGTGCTGACGGTTCCCACACAAGTAGAATGCGCGGCGCATCTCATAAAAGGACTGGTTACCGATAGCCCTCATCCATTATACTTTTTATGCAAGCTGTGCAAAGGGCTTCGTGTACCGTCCCGCGTAAGGCCCCGTTTATGCTTCGACGTCGAGCGACGCAACGGCACTTTTAGTGGCCATATTGATTGAGCACACGATCGATCAATTTGGTCACTGTAAATGCCGTCGCGTCGCTCGGCGTCGGAAATATAAACGGGGCCTTAAGCTTGATCGCAAGCAAGCATTCTTGCGGAAGTTTATGACCTTGTTTACAGCCGCTCCATGGTCAAATGTAAAAGTGAATTGCTCGTATATCCTAGTTTGTCAAAAATTCGCACATGGATTCTACAAGGAGCAGCAACCTGATCTTCCTCAAGGAATTTCTGTAGGCCGGCATCTTTTCTGAATTTGGGTCATTTACTTCATTGTATATCTGATGATCGCGTTTCAATACGCTCCCTTTTCAAGCAATTTGTATTGTGTTTGCTCTATAACGATTGTGTTGCGAAAGCATAAAAAGCATAAACATAGTTGACCGTTTAATGACGTTGCTAGCCTGCGGTAACAAAGAAGCTGCGAGCTCAGGTCTTGTCAGAGGACCCGAAACGTGAAGGGAAGAAATGTTCCTACCTTGAAGATCTTCTCGTTATTGCGAAAAGTGCCGGAGTCATGCAGTTTCAGCATCAGCTCCAAATGCGCCACTAGCGATCCTTGAGTGAAGTTGTTGAAGACAAGTTTGATCAGATTGATGCCGTAGATTTTGTCGAACTGAAAGGTCAGTCCAGTGAAATTGTAGGCTTTCCAATCAATCAAATCTAAACGCCGGCACTGTAGATGGAGCAGCAAGCTATGGAGATTCCTAGCTACCATGGCAAAAGCGAAAACGATATCAATAGCAAAGACGACGATTTCCATCCCTCTAGGAGTCGGATTGCAGCAATTTAACAGAGAAAATACAGCCGAAATCCCTGATAGCACGGCTTATCAAGCGATACGGTGAAGCATTTTGCCGCACTATCAGGGATTTCGGCTGTAGTTTCTCTGTTAAATTGCTGTAAGTCGTTGATGAATCCAGCCACAGGTTGACTGATTAGCAACATACCGTATCAGCACGCCAAAACTAACCTCTCTATTGGCTGCACGCTAACTTGAAGGTCGATTTCTATTCAGGTTTCAACATTACATTATGCATTGGTCAGAGTTCTGTGTGCATTCTAGCCGGAGATTAACATTAAGATCAACCTTCGACCTCATGCCCTTATACATACCTAGTCTGACACGCCAATATCGAAGGCATTGGGTGATTTTGGATAGAATTTGAGGTTTTCAAATTTTAAAGGTTAAGACATTCACAGACATAGGTAGTTCAAAAACAAACGTCAGATACGTCAGATTCGTGTTCAGCGACCTAGATTGCGCCAGGGCTGAAGTTCCCAGGCAGGGAGAAGACGTCTGGGTATTTTTCGCTATTTTCGTGTCGTAATTTTCCCCTATTTCCACCCTCCCCTATTTTCTCTCCCGCCCTACCCATTGCCCCCCCCCCCACCCCGATTCTCCCCTCATTTTATGGCTAATTTCCGCGGCGGCGCAGGACGATGGTATGACTCATCGCTTAGCGCGTTATTATATCGTGTGATGATAATTTGATCAATATCGATTGGTGGCGATCGATACTTCGAAAACAAACTTCAGATTCGCGTTCAGCGACCTCGATTGCCGCAGGGCCGAAGTTCCCAGGCACGGGAAGACGTCTGGGTATTTTCGCTATTTTCCTGTCGTAATTTTCCCCCGTTTCCACCCTCCCCTATTTTCTCTCCCGCCCCCCATTGCCCCCCCCCCCCCTCCCGATTTTCTCTCTATTTTATGGCTAATTTCTGCGGCAGCGCCGATCGATGGTATGACTCATCGCTTAGCGCCTTATTATATAGTGTGATGATAATTTGATCAATATCGATTGATGGCGATCGATGCTTCACAAACTTCAGCTTCGTGTTCAGCGACCTCGACTACCCCAGGGGTAAAGTTTCGAGCCGCCTGAACGATATCCACAAAAAATCGATTGTGTGATCAATATCGAATGATGGCGATCGTTACTTCACAAGCGAACTTCAGATTCGTGTTCAGCGACCTCATTGCCGCAGGGCCGAAGTTCCCAGGAAGGGAGAAGACGTCTGGGTATTTTCGCTATTTTCGTGTCGCAATTTTTCCCCCTATTTTCCCCCGAATTGTTGATTGGACGCGTGGGAGCGTAGTCGGATGAGGCGCCTGCTGTCGCGTGCACTTGAGTCGAGGTTCCTGGTTCGGGTTTATTACCTAGGGCAACTAAGCGTTCTACCATACCGGGGTAGGTGAATTGGTACCAGACATGTTTAATATGATAATGATGTAGTGATGCAAAGGTGGAAAACGACAAGTAATTTCCAGCAGTCTAATATCTTACCACTGCCTGAATAGTTCGTCTTGCTGATATCGCCTCCGGATGAGTGATGTTGTTGTAGATCTCCGAATATGGTGTATCCTTGAAGAAAAGCGTGATGCTTACTTGTTGGCCAACTGAAATTCTAGGCATATCGAACATGAAATACATTCTTTACTGCGTTTAATGTCATGTCTTGAAACGCTCCTACAAAGAAATAAAAGAATTGTCGTTTTTGCAAAAGATGGATGAGTGAAATGGCTAGAAAATGTAGTGAGTTTAGTCGAACGGTGTAGAAATTCCTCTATTCTTTTATAGCTTTGGTTTACGGTGTATTACTATAAAATGGACGATTTGATATGCATGGATGATTCGTCATGTATTACGTTTAATTCACTATCCCAGGCTGATCTGTTGAGGAAATTGAAAACCTTACAAAATTTTACAAACATTTGCATTTGCTTAACGTGCTTACATCTTCTTAGCACGTACCAGTCGTCTCCGCCCACTTAGCCTGTAAAAAAAAGACGTCCCGTGAGCTTGAGCGTTATGTCTTTTAGATGCTATATATTTTTTCTTAAGTACTTTGTTAGATAAATGTTTAATTACCCAAGTTTGAGGTACCGTCTGCTATCCAGAGTGGCAAAACGGTAGTAGAAAATAGAAATCAAACAATATATACGCAAAAGTATCAGAATTAACAGTTAGATTAAGTCCTATTTCCTAGTGTTGTGTTCTCCACCTCGCCATGCAGCTTGCAGTAGATGAACCAGGTCTTCAATCACTGGTAGTTATTCAAGAAAATCACCGTACAAATGAGAAATCACCTTTGACACACTGATTGCTGGTTACGTTGAAGTAGAATCCCTCGGCACATTTGCACGAGTAATTTCTGAATCCGTACATCTCGCATGTGTACTCGCCCGTAGGACAGAAGGATGGCGCCGGATCGAGGCAGAAGTTGTGATCTTAAAGTCAGAACTATGCCACACCATTATTTTTAATAACTACCACTATTTATGTATATATCTGACGGCGAGATTGTACGCGAATAATGATTGGATGTTATTTGAAAGCCACGGCGTATACAACTCGGTTATTCCCTTGAGATTTATCGTGGTCGATTACCACTGATCTGGGGACGAGTTCATCAACGACTTACAGCAATTTTACAGAGAAAATCCCCTGATAGCACAGCGAAATGCTTGACCATATCGCTTGGTAAGCCGCGCTATCGGGGTTTCTGCTGTATTTTCTCTGTTAAAATGCTGTAATACGTTGATGAATCCGGCCCCTAGCTACCATAACCCTATTTCGAGGCATACTGGGAGGTTCATATCAACGTGAACACCGCTCAAGCCGCATTTGAAAAAAGAGTGAGAGCAACAAAACTACCGTTGCTTCAAGAGAGGTTTCACAAGAATAATTCTGAACGGCTTATGGTTTGGCATCCACTTTTTAAATGATTGCATTGAATGGAATTAATAAATGATATTGCGGCAGAACATTTTAAAGGAGTGGCTCAATGCGAAAAATCTCGGAACCATGGGAGACCGTGGAAGCGCTGAACAACGAGGAGTAGTTGAGGTGACCTCTGGTTGACTGGCCACACTTATGTAGGTTTGTTTCCTTTCAGGCTCTGAAGAAGGCGATCACGCCGAAACGTAGCCTAATAAACGCTGATAGCAACCTCGCCTAGAGTTCTAGGAAGAACAACTACGAATTTAAAGTATGCATGTCCCAAGCTCCGAGATTGGTCTCGTCCACATGGTGATGAACAACAACTGTTCTTCATGAGCGTTATACTTCATATCGCGAGCAGAAATGAGCACCAAACAAATCACTGGTTTGCTAGACGTGGGCGCAAGTTGAGCTACATCCTTTGCAAGGAGGAGGAACGTGAGAAAATGCCCTTTCAAAGAGCAGAAACAAAACTCAAGAATCTATGAGAGGATTAGCTCCAGGCGACCTGCATAGTCTGCCCCAGTGGAAAGGATGAACACTATATGACACCTAGCGAGGACTAATCGAAGTGCTGGAATGACCAGTTGGAGCAGGACCTTGGACGTCTATGTGTTCGAGGCAAGAGGCATTCGGACGGCCTCTAAAAAGGTTTTTCTTTAACACATTTAGGGAATAAGTCATTCAAAAGGAGGACTTTCTAGAGGTAGAGCAAGAACTGGAGTTTTCCTTGAGATCTGTGGGGTACATGGTCGGTCCTATAGTAGTTCCGAACTCTGGTGGTCCCGGGACTAAAAAGGAGAGCCTCCAAAGTGGCGGTGAGCTTTTGCGATGCAGTTTCTACAGGATGTAGGACCCCGCGTGGGGACTCCAATACCCTAGTTAATTCTTTTCGGAATGCTCTTCTGTGGTCAAAAAAAAAAGGCGTGCGAAAACGTGAGCGCGAAGTTCATTACGGCCGGCTGCCACGCGACCGAATGTGATCGGCTGGCGCAGTGGCTAGCGATTTCGCCTCTCGGCAGCACTGAGAGTGGGTGTTGCGGTTCTATGCCGGTGTCGCCGTAGTCTTTGCACACATCCTGGTCGTTATTATTATGTGCTTGCGTGATCACAGGAGTCAATTTGTACACGACTAATGCTTTTAGTAGGCATTAAGAATTTACCGGTATTAAACCAAATTTATGACCTACCCTTTGAAATGGATGTGTTTGTGAGCATTTAAAGTAGTGTTGTTGATATGATACAGTGCAAATACTTTCCATTGAGAAGTATATAACTCAAAGGAAAGCATAAAAGGGCTACTTATTTACTTACTATAAGTATTAATCGTGCACAAATTAATTCCTGTGGTTACGCAATCACATAACAATAACGACTCTATGTGTGCAAAAACTAGGGCGAAACCGGGGGTCGAACCGTAGAACCCACTCGGTGCGGCCGAGAAGCCACATCGCTGTCCACTGCGCCAGCCAACCACATTCGGTTGGGTGGCAGCAGAGCGGCATGAACTTCGCGCTCACGCTTCCGCACACCTTTTTCGACTTCAGAAGAGCGTTCCGAAAAAATTAACTACGGTTTTGGACTCCCCACGTGGGACACTACATCCTGTAAAAATTGTATAGCAAAAGCTCACCGCCAGTTTGGAGGCCTTGTAACAATAAGCATATTAACCCATGTCTGCGTCTGTCTAGATTGGTGGCATTCTTTTGCAACTATCTCTATCTGTTAGGCCCTTGCTTGTAACTACGGCATCGCCTCGTGTTTCGACTTTCCTTAGTAGCACTTCACATCATCCTAACAGGCCTCACAACTTCTTAGCACTTTAGAATAACAGACTCTTTAACAAAAAAAAAACACACGCAAGTGCAAGCCGACACGCCTTCATTTCCAAGAAATAGATAGATGAGTAGCTGGAAATGTAATTAATTGCTGTGATTCTGTTCGAATTAGTTTCTGCCACTGACAAGCCTTGGTTGACTTGTGAAAGCCTACTTGATAAAGCTTCAAACCAAAAAAAAGGTCGAAATGACTCACATTTTTCGCAGTTCTCTCCTTCGAACTCCTTGGTGCAGTTGCATCTGTACTTCGATGCTGCTGTGATATCCGCTGTGCAGATGCCATTGTTCTGACAAGGCTGAAGATCGCACGGGTCTGAATTACATATGTCAAGTTTCGACTTCTGCACTTACTCTGACTATTTCATTATGTAGACACTGCTTAATTTGTTAAGCTCCTTACACTACACGATTTCATGGCTCGTCAGATGAGAGAGAAATATTGGGAGAATCGAAAGCCCTGCTACCTTACATTTCTGGACCTGGAGAAGGTCTACGACAGGCTACCTCGGGCCGGGAGTGATGTCCCGGAACGTCTGATCACTCGTAAAGGACATGTACAAAGGCTCGAAAGCGGCGATACGAACTGCACACGGGGTGACAAGGAAGGTGGGCATCACAGTGGGGGCACACCAAGAGTCCTTTCATCTTCCTGCTGACGCTTGACTCCATAGTGAACCACCTTGAGGAAGGCCCTCTCAGGACGATCCTCTACGCGGACGACATCGCCCTAGTAGCCGACAACCAGGAGGAACTGGAGGAGAAGGTGCAACTGTGCTAGAGAGCCCTCGCAGACAAGGGGCTATGGCTGAACGTGAAGAAGACGAAGTTCATCAGCTGTGAGCAGTGCGCTGGATCGATCCTAGACTGCCAAGGGGAAGCGATCGAGAAGGTGGAAGAATTCCGCTACCTTGGAAGTGACCTATCCGAGGAAGGAAGTGTGGACCAGGTGGTCAAGGGACGGATATGCGCAGCTTGACTTAAGTGGAGGATCCTCGGCGACCGTTGATGCTCCTCGCTTAAAAGCAAGCTGTATAGAACAGTTGTTAGGCCTGCCCTCCTTCACGGCAGTGAATGTTGTGGCCAGGGTAAGACGCATGAGCGGCAGCTGCACGCTGCGGAAATGAGGATGTTGAGGTGGGCATGTGGATGGACCTGCCGGGACAGAGTGCGAAATGAGGATGTTAGAGCAGTGGTGAACACAGCTCCGATCCAGGTGAAGATGAGGAAGCAGCGCCTGAGGTGGTATGGACACGTTCTCAGAAGACCAGAGAATCACCCCACAAGGTTGGCCCTAGATTTCGAGGCACTCAGAAATCTTCCGAGAGGAGTCCTAAGGAAGAGGTGGAAGGACTTCATCAAGAGAGATCTCGCCGAAACCGGCGCCACGGCAGATGACGCCCTTGATAGGATGAGGTGGAACAGCGGACCCTGCGACGGCGCGGGAATAAACGCTTAAGAGGACAAGAAGAAGGCACTACATACGATCCAAGGCAAATAGTGCTGAACCCAATCTCTAATCAGGTCGTTTTGCGTCCAGGGGCAGATTCATCAACGACTTACAGCAATTTAACAGAGAAAATACAGCCGAAATCCCTGATACCGCGGGCTGTCAAGCGATATGGTGAAATATTCCGCAGAGCTATCATGGATTTCGGCTGTATTTTCCCCTTCAAATTGCTGTAAGTCGTTGACGATTCTGACCCTAGATCGGTCAGTTAACTGTTACAAGTAGTGTTTATTAAGGGCAAAACGCTGGTCACTGGAACTCACACACTTCGTCGGAAACGGAGTCAAAGCGCCGCCACGATACCCAGTAGCACTGGAATGCGTGGCGCACTACAGTCAGTGGCGGTTACCGTTGACTTTCATCCTTTAAACCAAGTTGCCTGGTGGAATGAGGTCAACTAAGCTCAACGGTCCGGGGAACCCAGAAATAAATCTCACAGGAGTGTGGCTTAGATGATAGTACTTGCTATATCTCCCCAATCGACTTTAAGGCGCGTGGTAGCGCAGTCGGATGCGCCGGTTAACGCCTGCACTTTGGATCGACCTTCTTTGTTCGGATCCCGGCAAGGACAACCAGGCCTTCCGTTTTTCAGACGTCGAAGAATTGGTACCAGACATGTGCAATACGGATGAGATGCTGGTTTGTTCACCAGAAGTTAAGGCCAAATTCGCAATCAAATTGCCTTTTTGATATCCCAGAGAAGTAGAATGCGTGGGTACCCCCAGAAGGAATTGATTTACGCCGTTCTTCTTTAATTCTAATCCAATCAATTAGTGGATGGGATGCCTGGAGAAGCCAAGGGCTGGTTTGGTGTCAAATTTGTGAAACAAGCAAGTGGCAATGTTGACCAAGCAGCAAATTGCAGGACAATATGGCGTGAAAATAAATTAGGCACATAATGCATTCCCGAAAGAGACTTATCACTTCGGACTTTTACCTTTCATTCCCTTCTAGCTTCCTTATGCTATGCTAAAACTGAAGAACCTCCACTTCCTTCATAATTTTCTGAAATATTATACGTACAGAAGATATAAAAGAGACCAGAAACGCTGTCGCATGGGCAAAGTTGTCAAAAATTAGGTGGGCCAGCCACGTTATGCGCTTCGCAGACAGCCGCTGGACGAGAGCCTTCACCGACCGAATTTCGTGGAATACGAACGATATCACGCTCTTCGGGTCCCTCGAGCGAGGAGGATCCATTGGAGCACTCTGGCACGCGACAGGGGCCAATGGAGACGCTGTTGGCGCCCGCTCGAGCAAGTCGATGATCAACGGGACGACAGGTGAAGGTGATACAGGTGATAGAAGGTGTAGGAACGATGTAGCCTGAGGGTGGAGTTTCCCAAGGAACAGGAAGTACATGCAAAAATATTGACTCTCTTCAAAATAATAATCGATGTTCTGGCCATGCAAATGGGACATGGCAGCAGCAACGAACATAGGATAAAGTGAAAAGTAGGCGGCGTTCATCGATCTTTGGAGTGCGCCGTGCATTGTACTTCTTCGAGAACACTGGAAGGCAGTTGAAAGTGTTTTTAGGCTCTACGAAAACTTGTGGTAGCTGGCAGATAAAATGATCAAGTGCCTGTTCAATCCGTGAAGGCTTGGTTGGTTTTGGTGTAATGTGAGTTTATAACCGATTCGTTTTACCACACGATTGAGGACCTCGTACCGATTGAATCACCCACCCCTCAATGCTACTAAGTTACACTGAACATTATTTATTTATTTATTTATTTTTCTACGTGGAGAACCATGCAGATAACAATTCAAATACGGTTAACAGACAGCATGTAAGGCAGCATTGAACAAAACAATTTGAAGTCATCAAAGGGGTAAACTAAGAGGCGTCCTGGAGATACCTGCCAACGAGTTTTTTGTACTGCCTCAAGGAGGTAGTAGAACGATTTTCCTCGAGAGCTTCAAAAACTCGGTTCCTGCTTCATTAGTAAAGAAACCTAATCTTACATTACATTTTGCCCTTGGGATTCTGATGTTCAACTGGCCACCTCTCCTGTTAGAAAAAGAAAGATAAAGGATAAAGGATAAAGAATGGCGTTACTCAATCCCTTTGGGATGCGCCACGCATTCTACTTCTATGGGATGACGTGGAGGCTTTTTTGAATGCGTTATTGGCCTGACTTGCGGTATCCAGCCGATGAACAAGTCAGCGCTTTATCCTTCCCAGACAAGTCTGGTACCAATTCGCCGATCCCGAAGCATGCAAGGCTTGGTTGGTATGGGCGGGGAATCCGAACTAGAAACCTGGTATCTGGTGCACGCGACAGCCGGCGCCTCATCCGACTGCGCTACACGCGCCCCTAGAAGAAGAAACGAAATAGAGTTCTTGGACTGAAATGCCTAACATGCCAATTACCATCTTATAAACCATGACAAGATCATACTTTCTTCTACGGTTCGCAAGTGTAGGCAGGTTGTCGACTTTGTTTTTATAGTAGCCGAAGGAATCCTGGTGTAATCGTATTCATGCACCCTTGTCCACAATTTTTTGTGAAGCTGTTCTGAACGGGAACGGATTCTAGCATAGCAATCTTTCTTTTACGCATAGGGCTAAATACAGTGGTGCCGTATTCTAATATGGGTCTCACATATTTTTGAAAGCTCTTTGTGTCTCACAATAACGAAGAATGACTCGCTAAAGACCTTACGTAAAGAATCTCTGAAATCTTCTGCTGGAAAAGATACTTATATGCTGCTGTGTAGAAGAAATTCTACCAAAAATTCAAAACTTCAAACGAAAGTCTTACTCCGGCAAACACCATCCAAGCTCATGACGTCAACAGGGTTGGCGCAGACGCATATTGGAGCGCACACCATCTCTTGTTTTTCGCATTTCTTTCCGGATTCACATCTGACGCCCTTGCAAATATCTGAAAGGAAAATCGCTTGCGAACATAAAGGCATTGCCCTGAACTGAAAGAATAGTTTACCACTGCTCTACAACTTTATGATAAAGCTCCATTGAAAATGCAAGGTTACTATGTAGCATGCAATGATACATTGCTGAATTATGGTTAGCGATCTTTCTTGGCTGACGTTCTAGAGAAAGCTCTGCAGAAGAAAACGTCCTGCTAGATGACTAAGCATGCATAGCCGGTGTAGTAAATTTCGCCACGCTCCATCACGATTCCTCAAGGACACACGCGCTGGGAGGCGCCCAGGTCCCGACGCGGAAGGCATACGGTCACGCGCACGCGCCTCGACGCACTATGAACGCCTTCCTGCGCGCGCCGGGCAGTTTGCGTCGTCGTCGTCGCACCGAGCGGTCGGTCCGCTCTCCGCTCCGGTACTCCATCGTCAGCGCAGTCTCCACTCCATCGAGACATCGACTCGCCCAGGAGCGCAGGACTCCAGGACGACCAGGACAGGACGCGCAGAAGCATCAGTCAGATGTAAACGCAGAGAACGACCAAGTCACCGCCCTCGTGAGCGCAGGCTCCAGGATAGGAGCCAGGTGGATCTGCAGGTTACGCTTGGAGCTGACCCGTAGGTAACGTGACGGGGCTCAGTCTTAACTCGTAGGCAGTTGTGTTCCTATCTTGATATGTATTGTGTGCGTATTGGAGTTGCTATGAAGTTTGATATCTATTGCGCACTGTCATGTAACTCGAGTGTGGGAAATCGTCTATTCGAGCGGAGTGGTGAATACAGGAGAAGGTCGGTTGGTTCATTTGTACCAGTTGAGTGATGTGAAGATGGGCGAGGGTCGTCGGGGAGCCAGCGCAGATGCAGTCTGCGCGGGAGATCCTAAATCACATCCGCATTGGTATGAGGTGTGCTAAGTCGGGGCAACAAGGGTCTAACCCTAACGTGGCAGGTAACATAAGAGCTAGCGAGCATGGATAAGACCTTGACTCTGATTGTGCCTCACACGTGGTCTCGGGTTGAGGGCCGCATGAGTTCTACCACCGGTGCAGCGGACTCACCCGGGGCCGACAGCTGGCAAGTAGTACGGTGCTGAATGTTGTAGCACGGAAGGCATTCAAATTCGGGTTTCTGTTGCTCATGGAATGCATGTTTCGCTCAATCTTTGACCAGCAGCACTTAGTTTAAAAGCTCCACCTAAAGATTCGAACCAACTTTTATTTCAAAGGATGATCACACAGGAACAGTTGACATTTGACATATATTCACTCTAGCATGCTCGATAACTGGTCATTTACTCTAGCATCAAAGGAATCTTCTAAATGACCGAAGAACCCAAATAAAAGTCTAAATAAATTCTTTATAAGATATTTCGCAAGAGAAAAAATTCCTCAATAAGACGAAAAGCCAATGGTTAACAAGAGTGTCGAACCGTTGAGGCAAAATGTACGCTCAAAAAGGAAAGAAGAGTGACTGAAAGAGGACATGAATTAGAACTGTCTGTCCTATTCGTAGAAATGACTAGCGGAACTTCGTTTCGTAAGCATAGCTTACGAAACGAAAGTGGTAAGGAACTATTAACATCATGTATGCCTAGCTTTCCCTGGTAGAAAACAAAAAGGAAAGGCTACTTCTTTCGTACCATATCCTGAAGAATCGATTGCAGATACAGCATTTGTATTTCTGTTTCTGCGCTTTTCGCATTTACTTTTATTTTTCCTACATTCTTTGTTACATTTTTTTTGAATTTAGCTCTAAAATAACTGTTTATTTTCCATTGTAAACGCGCGCTAACGTGCACGACGTGCAACGTGTCTGTTACCTGGAAGACATAATCTATTATCATACTCTATAATGACGCGCTAAGCGATGAGTCATACTATCGATCGGCGCCGCCGCAGAAATTAGTCATAAAATAGGGGGGGGGGGAATGGGGGAAAATTACGGCGCGAAAATAGCAAAAAATACCCAGACGTCTTTAACCTGCCTGGCAACTTCAGCACTGGAGCAATCGAGGTCACTGAACACGAATCTAAAATTCGTTTTTGTTGTACCGATCGCCATCAAACGATATTGATCAAATTATCGATTTTTGTGGATGTCGTTCAGGCAGTCCGCAACTTTAGGTCTAGGGTAAACGAGGTCGTTGAACACGAATCTGAAGTTCGTTTTTGTTGTATCGGTTGCCATCAATCTACATTGATCAAATTATCGATTTTTTGTGGATGTCGTTGTCGTTTCGAGGATTCAGAAGACGTGTAGAACACGTCACCCAACGTGCTTGGGGATTCAGTAACACGTCGTCCGCTAAGGAGGGGGGGGGGGGCGAGCAGTAGTAGGGGTCCAGCTCCAGAAAGGGGACCAGTTATGGGGACCAGTACTAGTAATGGGGAACGAGTTCCACAAAAGAGAGACCAGTAGTGAGGAACAGTTCCCGTAAGAGGGGAGAACAGTGATGAGGGACCAGTAGCAGTAATGGGGACCAGCAATGGGGAATCTGTACCAGTAATGTGGGGCGAGATCCAGTAGTGGGGTACCAGTATTAGTAATATGGGAGTAGACCAAAGAAGTATGGAAAGAAGTTTCCGTCCAGCATAATATTGGGAGCGGTGGGAATCTTCCGTTCTGACAAAAAGGCTTTTCGTCGTGTGACCAAAGTCGATCTGACGCCCAGTATCCATCGAGAATGTCGATTGTTGCCTGAGGTTGACCGTTTGAGGACGAGGGGTGAAGGTGCCTGTAGTCAACGTGGCGCTAGAGTGAAGTGGGGGACCGTGCTTTGGGACATCAGGGGGTTGTCGTCGAAGAACTTGGGGGACGAAGGCACTGATTAGCGCAAGCATCGACATCACTCAACCGTCTGTAGATGATGCCGATGTTGAGCGTAGTGGTGGGGGAAGGGGTCTGGATGACTTCATACCGCAAACTACTTTACTGGAGTCAGGTTTATAAATCCCTTGCTGGCCGGTAACGGTGAAAAGTATCGCCAAACCTGAAGCTAATGAAACTCGGTATCTGGGCTTTGGCGGCACATTTCACCGTAACCGGCCGGTGAGCGGTTGACAAATCTGGCTCCTGATCTTAAGGAAGGTAGAGCAAGGCTGGAACATAATAAGCTGCACAAGCAGAGCAGCTTGCTTGATGTGATTGTCCTCAGCTCAGTGATACTGCAACATCGCACGAAGCGCGCAAGTGCGAGGCGCGACGATGGGCGTGACGGAGCACTTGTATCCTATACTTTGCTCTCAAACAGTTTGCGAAAATTATCACGGAGAATCTCATGTATTTGAACGGGTTGTGAGGATGAACAATCAGAATCTCAACACAATATTGATAAGGAGTAAAACCATCAATTTCAGAGGCGATTGTAATTATTTGGACTTTTAAATAATTCTTGCCACCGTTTTTTGCTCTGGAAAAATTGTGTTGTACATGTTCACTCTGGTGAAGGTTCACCTACCACAAATCTCGTTAGTGCCCTCATAATGGCAGTACTCAGTGTCATTAGCATTGCCGCATTTTCTCCACAGGGTCTCATTGATGCCTGAAAAGAATTGGATAAAAATTGCAATATGTGAAAGACGACTATTTTTGAAACTCCCAGCCTTATTTACCATGACTCAGGTTGGTACATTTTCTTTCTAAGAAAGGAAAGCAGCTCTTACCAGGATTCCGTGTTAGCAGCGGTATCGTCGAACCTAAACGGAAACATCTAAGTAGACGTGAATTGATGAAATCTGTTTACCTTGCCCTCAGCATCAAGCTATACAGCGTCTAAAGACTTCCAAATGAAAACAAAACCATGGTAGTGCGGGAGCCATTTACAAAACCACAAGATGCGAAATCAGAAATATAGTGGGACTATATGTTGTTACAGGATGTTTTGTTGCTATCAAAATCCTTGCGCCAGGCGGTAATCGAACCCGCATTTTCTGCTTTCCGGGCAGCGATGTTCGCCTTACACCACCGGCTCAGTTTGACCGTCCGTAGCATCCGCGATATCCCCGAGGACTGTCAGCACCCACCTGTGATACGGGATTTGCCGGCCGCTGATATCAGCATGGAACCGGTTAAGCTGAAGACCTTACTAGTAACAATGTCTTAACACATGCGGTCAAACAGCACCGGTGGTGTAAGGCGAACATCGCTGCCCGGAAAGCAGAAGATGCGGGTTCAAGTCCCGCCTGGCGCAAGAGTTTTGATTGCAACAAAACATCCTGTAACAACATATAGGCTCTCTACGAGCCGCTCCAGGCTTAGGCAAATGTGTTAAAACATATAATGGAACTAATAAACTCCTAAATCTTCTTCAAGACAGTTTCCTTAACCCTCCTAGCACCGAGTTTGTAAGCTGTTACAACGATTTTTTGCTGCCATCAAATTCTGGCGCCAGGCGGGACTCGAACCCGCATCTTCTGCTTTCCGGCCAGCTATGTTCGCCTTACACCACCGGCGTTGTTTGATCGAACGCAACAACCACGCGCGGTCAGGAGGTGCTGATTCGAGTACTGCCTAACGCTGAAGTTTTGATCGCAACAAAACGCCGTCGCGACAGCTATTTTTTTGTTATTCCAATTTATTTCTCATCACTAGACATCTCATTCTGATTGTATCACTGATGCCACTAATAGAAACTAATAGAAACAACAACTAAAGAAGCATGCAACACTACTTTCCGTAAAGCCTCAAGTGTAGGAAGAAGTTCACTATGCTATTAAGTTGGTGCATAAGTTCGCGGACATTTGGGGCATGAAATATTTATTATAACAACATACGAACAACAATATCAAATCATTTGAAGTAACCACCCTTTGCATCAATTGTCTTCCGCCAACGTGCTGGTAAGTCATGGATGCCCTTTCTCCAAAACGTGGCCGGTTGTGATTCGAAAAATGTGAGCAGTGCCTCCTTGACATGCCTTCGGTTCCTAAATTACTGGCCGTCCAAATTGCGTTGAAGGCTTCAAAACAGATGATAATCAGAAGGAGCGAGATCTGGTGAGCAAGGTGGATGTGGAAGAACGGTCCATCCGTAGTCCGCCAACTCAGCCGCCGTCGCTCTAGCAATATGCGGTCTAGCGTTGTCGTGTTGAAAATATACCTTCACTTGCTCTTCTCGTGTGGTTTGAAGGTGGGCCCCCTCAACTTCCTCAGTTGGTTGACGTAAACCTCTGCCGTCACTGCTATCCCTTCGTACAGCAGCTCCCGGTGTTCTACGCCAAGAACGCTCCTCCAAATGCACCTTTTTCACGTGAAGCTCGGGTTTCGGAACGTCCTCTGCCTCTCCAGTTGCGTCAACGCACTGTGCACGCCGGTGATAATTAGAGTAGAGTATCCACTTCTCATCTCCGGTAACATGATTGTCCAGCCATCCGTGGGTACGTCTGAGGGTAAGGAGAGACAGAGCGACATCGGCTCTGCGATCCATGTCATGTTGTGTCAAGTCGTGAGGTACCCAGCGACCCAATTTTTGCACCTTGCCAATCGACTTCAATCCTCGAACGACTGTTCAGTGAGTAACACCAGGAGCGCTTGATAGTTCACCAGTGGTTTGTTGTGGGTCCGCTACCACTCTACTTCGGAGGCCATCCAAATCCAGTGTCATCGGGCGCCCTTCTCGTTCATTACCTTCAACGGAGAATTCGCCAACTGCAAACTTCGAGAACCACTGGTACACAGTACTTCGAGCAGGAGCACTCTCGTTGTAAACATCCTTCAGGCGACGATACGATTCGTTGGCATTGAGGCCAGATTGATGCAGGAATAACATGACGTGCCGAATATGCGTCTCAGTTAGGATGAATTGCTTAGCCATAATAGCTGACGTTAACAACGCAGAAGTAAATGTCAGGAACAGTTTTGTAGCCCTTTCCTTTCTCTATCGATCGATCATTTACGCGTTGATACATGTGAGAAATTTGGCGGGAAAATGCGCTTTCAATTTGGGAGGGATCAAATGTCCGAGAACTTATGCACCAACCTAATAATTTCGTGTCGAACATTTTGGCGGTTCATCGCCACGATCACTAACATGCTCATCACCAAAATGATCAAAAGGGAATGAGACGTTTGACCCAGATAAAAACACCGCCATGACGACTGGGCCGACAAGGGAACTGTCTCAACGGTACGCCGGAACGGTAAGAACGAATACTGTAAGAAGAATCTCCGTCGTCCGAACAGTAATAGAACGTGTTTTGTTTTTGCCGAATCCTTGAGGCAAGCGACTAAGAGGGGTTATGCTTAAGGTCCGAGCGTCGAGCTTACCAAGGCTGGAATTTGTGTCGTGGCCTGGGTAGCGCAGTGGTAGAGGTGCTGCTTAATGGTTGTGACGTCACTGGTTCGGCTCCCGCGCTACATAGCGTTCTTGCAGTTTTACCATGGTATCGGATTTCCATACAGAATTCCATATCAGAACGTTTTTGGAGTTTTTATAATGCTTTCACCACATATCCCTTGTCGACGTCTCGTGAAGCACCAGCAATGCACCACCGTGATGTCCCAAATGTGCGAAATACGATGAGATATGAAAGATTCATGAAAACCTACACCTGTAGCGCAGACGGACGAGGCGCCGACTGTCGCGTGCACACCATACCAGGTTCCTGGTTCGGATTTCCGGAACAGGCCAACCAAGCCCTCCATCCCTCCGGGGTCGGTGAATTGGTACCAGACCTGTCTGGGAAGGATAAAGCGCTGACTTGTTCATCAGCTGGCCACCGCAAATCATTGTTTGGCCAAATACGCATTCAAATCGCCTCCTCGACATCCCGAAGAAGTAGAATGCGTGGCGCATCTCAAGAGGGATTGAGTGACGCCGTCCTTTATCGTTTATCCTTCACCACCAACTATACACAGGCAAAAGTGCATAAAACAGTAGGAACGGTCACAGTATGGGCAACGTATGAAGGTTACAGTTTCTTCACATCCTGACTCATTACATGGGCCTAGGTTTTCCGGTAATGCCATGACACGACTCATTACGTGGGCCTAGGTCTTCTGGGTTTTCGAAGCAACCAGGATGTGTGATGATGTTTCATTTTCCAAAAAAAAAGTTCAGATATGGAAATCTCTATGGAATCCGATACCACGGTAAAAGTGCAAAAACGCAGTGTAGCACATAAACCGAACCCGTGACGTCTCAACCATAAAGCAGCACCTCTACCACGGCGCCATCCAGGCCACGACACAAGTTCCTTGCGCAGCCGTGGTAAGCTCGACGCTCAGGCGCTTAACCATTACACCCTCGTCAGTTCCCTTATGAACAAAATTGCCAGGTGAACAAGCAAACAAACAAACCGAAACATGGATAGCTTTACCACCGAAGGATATAAACATATGTCTTCTTGCAGAACCTACTTATTTCTGGACTGCTCGTTGTCGTGAGGTTTTCAGATCCTTAAATAACCATTATTCTGTGAAGCAAATTGAGTCTGTTTAGCAGTTTAGTAGAAATTCACAAGGAGAGCCTTCAAATTGGCGGTGAGCTTTTGCGATGCAATTTTTACAGGATGAAGGGTCCCGTGTGGGGAGTCTAAAACCATAGTTACTTTTTTTCGGAATGCTCTTCTGTGGTCGAAAAAAGCTTATGGACGCATGAGCGCGAAGTTCATGACGCCCTGCTGCCACCCATACCAACCAATGTGGTTGGTTGGCGTAATGGTAGTATTGTAGCTTTGCAGGTGCATGGTCGTGGGTTCAATTCCCCCTTGTAGTGGGGTTTTGCATTTCACGATTTATCGTCAGTGGGACCCTTTATCCCCATTTCCAACACATTTTTGAACAAAACCACGGCAACAAATGTCGTTTTCGTTCATAGAGCTCTTTGAAAGTGGAAAGGTGAGAGTTTTTGACTTCCAGGTTAAGCAAGTGAAAAGCTGATGCCGGATTCGTCATCAGCACCCCAAATAACCCCCAGGCACAAAGTTTGGGCGAAATTGGTACATCTGACTTCACCCCCGCCACGACCTTTATATTCGCAAATGTGTTGGAAATGGGCTTAAAGGGTCCCACTAACGATAAATCGCAAAATGCAAAAACACAAGTGCAAGAGGGAATCGAACTACGACCACGCTCCTTTGAAGCTACAACACTACCACTACGCCAACCGACCGCGCTGGTCTGGATGGCAGCAGGGCGCCACGAACATTGCACTCACGCGTATGCACGCGTTTTTCGAACACAGAAGAGCATTCCGAAAAAAGTATCTATGGTTTTGGACTCCCTACACGGGACCCTACATCGTGTAAAAATTGAATCGCAAAAGCTCACCGCCAGTTTGGAGGCTCTCCTTGTCAGGCTTTTAGCAGACCTACGACGATCAGTGGCGTTGTGTTTTCATTACGCCTGGGAAATAATATCTGCTTATTGCACAACTGCTGTTTTTTTGTTGTTGAGGAAAGCGGAACCCCGAATTCGGAAGGTGAGGAGCCAAAATGGCCAAAAATAGCCTATGTCTTCTAGAGAAACCCACTTGCTTCTGAACTGCTCGCCGTGGTGCTGTTTTCTGATCCTTAAATAAGCATTACTCTGTAAGCCCTAGTTTACACTTGAACCGCTGCGCTGCGCGGCACGATGGTCGGGGTAGATATCGATCGGGCGTCGCGAAAATCAATATCTATGGCGATCGTCGAGCCGCGCCGCGTGGAGGCGCTAGTATAAACTAGGCTTAAAGCAAATTGGGCCTGTTTAGTAGCTCAGAAGGAGCTCAGGCTTTTAGCATACATATGACGTTCAGTGGCGTTGTGTTTTCGTTACGTCTGAGGAAAGAATATATAAAATGCCTACTGCACAGCTTCTGTTGTTTTTTTTTTTTTGGAGGAAAGCGGAACCCCAAATTCAGAACGGAAGGAGCACCAAAATGGCCAAAAATAGCCTATGACTTCTAGAGGAACCCACTTGCTTCTGAACTGCTCGCCGTGGTGCTGTTTTCTGATCCTTAATTAAACATTATTCGGTGAAGTAAATTGTAGAGGCACTATCCTTTTGATTCATCAATAAAGACGAATGACTCTCTATTCTATGTAATATGCTTACGGGCATGTTTCGGTAAACATTATCGCATATTAATCAACTTTGAGGAAAGCGAAACGCAAAGGATAAAGTACGGCGTTACTCAATCCCTTTTTGGACGCTCCACGCATTCTATTTATTTCTACTGGATATCGTGGAGGCAATTTGAATGCGTATTTGGCCTAAGCAGTGACTTGCGGTGGCCAACCGATGAACAAGTCAGCGCTTTATCCTTCCCAGACAAGTTTGGTACCAATTCAACGACACCGGAGGGATGAAAGGCTTGGTTGGCCTGGGCGGGAAATCCGAACCAGGAACCTGGTATCGGGTGCGTGCGACAGTCGCGCCTTCTCCGACTCCGCTACGCGCGCCCAAAACTGCAGGATAAAAACAAGGATAATGCCAAAAAGCCAAAAGTCTCACTCGTACTGCTAGTTTTGTAGAGGAGGGAGGGGAAAGAGAAATAGTCCCAACTTCTCTTATGTGAAAATTACTTCCTCCGGGTTGGGTGAAAAAGCTAATTTTAGTTAAGGAGAAATATTCAGGAAAGCATTTTTATTTCCGTTGTTCACGAGCAGTTGATTACTTCCATGAAATTTGCAGTTCTGTTAGGAAGTTTCAGCCTTTACAAATCGTTGTGCCCTAAACACTTCTCTCGAGGTAGCTCGCTTTGAAAATACCTTCCAAGTTTCGGGATAGACATATTGTAGATCTAAAGAAGGTGGAACTTGAACTTGAATCGCTTCTCTTTAGGTCTTGCTATTATTTACCCATTAAGGTGCACTGTCCTAAGATAAGGGTAGAAACCGCAGCAAGACTTTAAGACAAGCGGTCATATCGGTACTAACCTGTTTTTTTCTAACTATAGCAGTCATGGCGTATGCTCTTAAAAAAACAGATAAAGGATAAAGGATAAAGGACGGCGTTACTCAATCCCTTCTGGGATGCGCCAGCGCATTCTACTTCTACGGGATGTCGTGGAGGCGACCTGAATGCGTATTTGGCCATACAATGACTTGCGGTGGCCAGTAGATGAACAAGTCAGCGCTTTATCCTCCCCAGACAAGTCTGGTGCCAATTCACCGACCACGGAGGGAAAGAAGGTTTGGTTGGCCTGGGGCGGAAATCCGAACCAGGAACCTGGTATCGGGTGTAGGCGACAGTCGGCGCATCCTCCGACTGCGCTAAACGCACCCAAAAAAAAAACAGATACAAGGCCTTATCGCATTGTGAATGTTCCCACATAAGTTTAACGTTTGTATATAGGGGGCGTGGAGTACAGTTGGAAGAGGTGCCGGCTGTCGAGTGCATCCGATACCAGGGGCCGTATGCTCGTCTACCCCGAGTCTCCCCCAATGGGGGATTGGGGCGTGATATGATATGTTGATATTGCTTGATTCTCCCCCAACGGGGGAGCACGAGCATACGACCCCAGGTTCCTGGTTTGAATTTCGAGCCTAATCCAACCAAGACTTTCATCCCTCCAGAGTCGTTGAATTGGTACCAGACTTGTCTGGGAAGAATAAGGCGCTGAATGTTCGTCGGCTGGCCACCAAAAGTCGTTGAATAGGCCAAATACGCAATGAAATCTCCCCAACAATATTCCGTAGAAGTAGAGTACGCGGCACATCCCAAAAGGATTGAGCAATGCGGTCCTTCCTCCCCCCCCCCATCACCTGCTTGTATTTTAATTGTTGTAGGTTTATGTTGGTTTAAATTTTTTTGACAGTTGAGGTTTTCATGGAATGTTGGATACTATTGGGTTGATTGAAAAGTCTTGCAACACTAGCAGAACAATATTACAATACAATACAATATAATACAGTACACAAAAACTCAGCCCACGATATATTCCCCATCTAGGTCTAAGATCCTGCCTCATCTTTCAGGCTGCCTTCCAATTCCTCTCCGCCAGAATTCCGAGGGCTGTGAGGAAACGAATTCAGAAACATCCATTTCCAGTCGACGTCGATCATCGAACTCTCTACCTCGAAGATGCTGCTTCAGAGGTCTCAACAGGTAGTAGTCAGAAGGGGCGAGATCTGGAGAGTACGGTGGATGGGGCAGAACATCCCAGCATAACTCCTGGATTTTCTCGCGACTCACTTTTGCCACATGAGGTCGCGCGTTGTCGTGCAGCAGGTATGCATTTTCCCGTCTGGACGCTTTTGGCGCATGGCGTCGGCCAAGCTCTGGAGCTGGGTAGCGTAGACAGACGCTGTGACTGTAGTCTCACTATCCAGCAACTCCCAGTAAAGCATGCCTTCTGAGTCCCACCAGCAACACAAAGAACCTTCTTTTCGTGCTGTCCACATTTCGGTTGTCTTGGAGCCGGTCATCCGAGTAGGAGCCATTGGCTTTTGCGGCTGTAGTTAACATAAGGAACCCAGCTTTCATCACCAGTAAAAGTAAATGTCCTTCAGAAAGTCCTTTCTGAGCGGGAGAAGAAGCAGTGATTCAGCAACGCTGATTCGGCATGTCTTGTGAGAGTCCCGCAGCTCGTGTGGTACCCAAGACGACAAAGCTTTGCGGTACCCAAGGATCTCCAGCTGCCTCATGACGGTGCTCTGCGTACATCCCAGGTCGCCGCCAATTCGCGAGTGGTTGAATTTGGCTTCACCTTGGAGGCTTCGCGTAGGCTGTCTTCTTCCACAACAGAGGGGCGTCCGGAACGAGAGAGATATCCCCAGCCTTGAAGCGCTGATACCAACGGGCCACTGTGGAACAGTGAATGACTTCCTCCTTGAATGCAGCGCAGATGTTGGAGGCTGCAGTCCTTGCGGAATGACCTTGCAGAAATTCGTAGTAGACGATGCTCGTAGGATGCTTCTGCTTATCGTTGACATTGTAGCTGTATTCTTACTCGACGAGGCCTTATATATTATGCGTGAGGAAGCTTCGAGAATGTACTGTGACGTCACCACACAACATCAATACTGTAAGAGCTTTAACAAGTTTAACGGGAAGTAGCATAAAGTGTTGCAAGACTTCTCAACCAACCTAATACAAGCCGCTCTTCTGAATAGCACGATTTTCGGTCCTCTATTTCTAGAGCGTCTGCGAAATGTTACGTGTTCCCATGCCACTTCGAGAAATCTCATAGTATATAGGTCGTACCTTGATATTTCAATGGAAGTCAAGACAGTAAAAGGTTCGTGCTGTACAATTAGCTTCAAACCTTCGGAAACACCGCTGGAACTTGTTGCGGCAGGTGCAGTCGTAGTGAACACAACTGATGATAACGGCGATTGAGATGTAGCCGTTCCAACTGAAAATCTTACTTTTCTATTACTGCTTGAAAGCAGCCAAACTGTAGGAAACGGTATTTCTCTAAATCTGAAGCGCTTCAATATCCCATAAACTTCACTTTAAAGCTTGAAGATAAACTACCTTGAGGAGCTGGCGATACTGGTGTGGTTGCAGTGGCACCTGAAAATTGCTACAAACGTGGGAATTTTCAATGAATTATAACCTTTAACCTATCCTACGTCATCGTGCTCTATTTTCCGGAACAAGAAAGATCAATGTTAAGTTGTGAGTCTTACTAAACAAGTGAACATTGCTTGAATTCCCTACGTCGTCTGCTTACAAGGGAGGCCCATGAAATTCCCCCAAAGATTCTCAACGTGACCTATATGGTCTTGTAGAGCATCGGACGAAGATCACAGAACTGTGCTTCGTTTTTGCTACGGGTCACTGGGTGGTCCGAAAATGGCAAAAAATTGTACCCCTTCAGGGCGTGCTGAGGAGGCAAGCGTGACACCTGGAATGGCCCTGTCGTGCTCTGAACGTAACTTACAAAAGGTTTGGAGCCCAAATTAAAGTTTGATTACAGTAATTTCTTGCGTTTCCTAGACGGAGCTGCAGTGTACATTCAAGTGATTCAATCGCCGCCGCTTGCCGCAGGGATTGGATGGCCGAGTGGGTAGCGTGGCGGACTTACGGGAGGGGGTCGAGGGGTCGATTCCGGAGGTGGGGTTTCTGCGTCCCTAGGTGGACTGTTAGCGTTTTTGCAAATGAATATTACATTTTGGCTCCGGTAGGGTATCTTCTCCATGTCCACGCTTTCAACCTATTGTCAGTGGAAGAAGCTGGTTTTGTTGCGTGGAGAAATAAGAAACAAAATATAATAAACAATAACAAAATATCGCGCATCCATTAAACGATGCTTGTCTCGCTGAGGAAGGTTCCGTTAAATGCTATCCCGATATGACCTCTTTGGTATGTGCTCAATTACTTTTCGAAGTGTTTCTCACTATCACCTCATCCGTGAACAAAATCGAAGAGCATTGGTTTAACCCATCATCAAGACAAGCTCACTGCTCTTCGGATTTCCTCATAGACTGCTTTTTATTCTTCTCCCAACTTTCACTACTTCAGCTAATTGTTCCCAAGTACTGCATATTTTATCCAACTCGTGTGCTTAGTCGCCTTGCTGTGTGTTTCTTCCTCACCATTCTCTTACACACTTACGGGAGACGGGTCGGGGCGCTGCAGATAGGAGCACTTGCACTCACTCCCTCAACTCTGGAGATCAAAAGAGATTTTTCGCCCCAAATTCATCTACAAGGTTATCTGGGATGCAGATCACCAATCTAGCAATCGTTTTCGGTTTAACGATGGATGGCAGAAGGTTACGATGGTTATGTGCAAGCTAAGGCAGTATACGCAGAATAACCGGCTCTGCCGCCTTTCACAACTCCAAAGGTCGAGGAGAGGACGAAAGAAAAAGTTTTGTTCAAACATCGCCCACGGGGGTTATTTGGGTGCTAATCACGGATATGACATCCACTTTTAAAATTTCGGTCGATTACGGTGGGTTACGGTAGATATGGGGACTAAAGCTGCGCACGTTAGTGGGATCGCTTCCTTCTCCAATGTTGTCAGACAAATGGTATTTTCCAACCTTCGACTGCAACTTTAATGAAAAGTAGTACAAGCAGAGCGGTAATTTCGAAAAAGGACGACAGATTCGTGGTCAGCAGCTTGAATGGTTCCTGACAGGGCCATTCTACGTGTCACTTTTGCCTTATCATCCCGCTCTGAAGTGATATTATTTTTGCCATTTCCGGACCACCCAGTGGCCCTTAGCAAAAACGAAGCACAGCTCTGTGATCCTCGTCCGATGCCCTACAAGACCATATAGGTCTTGTTGAGAATCTTCGGGGGGAAGTTCATGGGCTTCCCTTGTTAGAAAAGGAAGGACCGCAACAGCGAAAACTCATTCAAATAAGCCCTATCTACTAGATCCTTTGAGTGATTTTTGGCTACAACTAATGCTCTTCAAGATGTAGTAAAAAGAATCGGATCAGGTCTGTGAAGACGTTCCAAAGAAGCTTTTCATCAACCTTATCGGTTAACGACATCCCATGTTATCGGACATAAGTGACACGCCGAGTTTTTGGTTTGCTATTGGTATCCAGAAGGCAAATTGTAGAGTATAGAGTCAGTGAGGATTTTTTCTTTTTCTTATCTATGGAAGGCTTGGAAGGATAGAGATACCTCACGTCCCAGGGTAAATTATCGAAGAATCAGTTGGGCTTTGCGTTGACCTTGACCTTCGCCTGTTCTGAGAAAGGCTTGCTCTTACTTTCTAGCACTCCACCTTTAGCTGGAAGTGACTCTTATTCGTATATCATCCCTGACTTATTAGACAATTCCTTGCCGTCATAAATAACGATCTAATTCAGTTTCGAGATCTAGGCCGTCAACCTATGTATCTACATACATACAGTACCGCGCATGTCTTTTGGTCAATTCCCGAAAAAGCCGCTTTGGAGCGTTCCAAAGCGGCTTTTTTATATAACTTTCTTTAAAATCAAACGCTTGTGAAAAGAAACATATATTTGAGCTCAGCAGACCAAGCTCTATCTTTTGACATATAAATCAATAGAGTTGGACAATGCATATAGGCCGGACATAATCAATCGAGTGGACGCGAGAGCCTGTAGAGTGACAGTTTGGGGAATTTTATTGAAATTCCCAGCCGCCCTACTCAGAAATTGCCTTAAGACTGTCCAGCTTGCCTTTGGAGTGCGCCGTAAACAATGCATACAGAATCGAACCTATCAATCGAGTGGGCGCGAGAGTCTGTAGAGTGACCGTTTGGGGAGTTTTATAGAAATTTCCAGCCGCTCTACCTAGGAAATGCTCCTAGCCTGCCCAGCTTGCCTTTGGAGTGCGCCGTGAACAATGCATATAGAATCGAACCTATCAATCGAGTGGGCGCGAGAGCCTGTAGAGTGACCGTATCGGGAGTTTTATCGGAAATTTCCAGCCGCCCTACTCAGAACTTGCCTTAGAACTGTAAAGCTTGCCTTAGGAGTGCGCCGTAAACAATGCATACAGAATCGAACCTATCAATCGAGTAGGCGCGACCACTCGCAAATTGCACACGCGAGTGTGTTCGGAGCGCAATAACTCTGTCGAGATCGAATCGTTCCGGCTGCGGCTTGTGGATTTCGTAGGCAGTAGAAATCTTTAGTAGTACGCGAAAGTGCAGCGTTATAGCTTTTAAAGAAGCGAAATTATGGCGGCGCGAAAATGCAGGTTAGCCGTGTGGGACACGATTTTTTCCGACTTCAGTCGACCCCTGCAGGAAGACGCGGCTTGCTAACGGCATGCAAACGCGTATGCTAGCAGAACACTGAAGGCACTTTACGATGACATGCTCGCCACTCCTCAGCTGCCTGAACTGCCTTGCCCTCATCTGCCAGTTTAGAGCGGCGTAAGAAAGCGGTTAGAGTTTCTTGCGCTCTTACTCACCCAGATTTGAGCTTTCGAATCTCACAATGGTACCGTTATCTTCAACTCGAAGAGCTCTATCGAACGGTAGTACTCTCGACCAATTTCGGAAAAATGGATTTTTCGACGATTTCCTGTCGAGGACGTGGGCGCCCGATCCGAGCCTGCGCGGGCGAGACGTCATAGAAAATCGATATCTTAGAATTGGGCCATGACAGATACCATTCGGTCCAGCTTTTCATGCTGAATTGAATGGTGTTATTGGGAGTAGGGAAAACTGTAATCTGGGCGAGTAAGAGCGAGGAGAACATGGACCGTTGTTGTATTGCATTGCACGCGCGGCCGTGTTCTGAGCGCGATAACTCTGTCATGTGTGAACCTGTCCGGTTGCAGCTTGTAGGTTTTGTAGGCAGTAAAATGTTCTAATAGTGCGCTGAAACAGAGCGAAGTGGCTTAGGATTGGACTAAGTTACGGCGCTGCGAAAATGCAGGTGAGCCTTGTGTGACTCAATTTCTTCCAATTTCAGTCGACCACTACGGGAAGATCCAGCGAGCAAACGGCCTACAAATGCATGGGCGAGTAGAACGCTTAAGGTACTTTACGACGACATGCTCACAACTCCTCAGCTGCCTGAACTGCCTTAGCCATTTTAGGGCGGTGGACTTAGCGTTGAAGTTTCCTGCGCCCTTACTCGCCCATATTTGAGTTTTCGACACTCGCAATAACACCGTTAGCTTCAGCATGAAAAGCTCTATCGAATGGTGTCACTCTCGACCAATTCTGGAGAAAGCGATTTTTTGACAATTTCCCGTCGAGGACGTGGGCCGAGCCTGCGCGGACGATGAGTCATCGAAAATCGATATTTTCGAAATTCGCCAGATTTTCTCGTTCAAAATCATCTAGTGGTTATTTTGTGCGCTGATTACGAAACCGACGTCCGTTTTTTGAAAAATTCGCCGATTTCGGTAAGTTTTGGATTTTCTTCTGGATAACTGAGGGTGGTCGTGTCAGGGTCACCAATTTTGCTCAAACTTCATCTAAGGGCAGGGGTTATTCGGAATGTCTAACACGATGAAGAAGTCCATTTGGCTGATTATAGCAGAAGACACCTATACTGATGACTGAGGGTGATCGATGTTCCTGACACGACCACCCTCAG
This sequence comes from Heligmosomoides polygyrus polygyrus, assembly GCA_947396885.1. NCBI lineage: Eukaryota > Metazoa > Nematoda > Chromadorea > Rhabditida > Heligmosomidae > Heligmosomoides > Heligmosomoides polygyrus. The sequence goes on from OX377203.1 coordinate 102,322,676, forward strand.
TTATCCAGAAGAAAATCCAAAACTTACCGAAATCGGCGAATTTTTCAAAAAACGGACGTCGAATTCGTAATCAGCGCACAAAACAACCACTGGATGATTTTGAACGAGAAAATTTGGCCAATTTTGAAATTATCGATTTTCCATGACGTCATCGTCCGCGCAGGCTCGGCCCAGGTGGGAAATGTCGAAAATCGCTTTTTCCAGAATTGGTTGAGAGTGACACCATTCGATAGAGCTTTCCGTGCTGAAGCTAACGGTGTTATTGCGAGTGTCGGAAACTCAAATATGGGCGAGTAAGAGCGCAGGAGAGTTCAACGGTAAGTTCACCGCCCTGAAATGGCAGCTGGGGCTAAGGCGGTTTAGGAGCTGAGGAGTTGTGAGCATGTCGTCGTAAAGTACCTCAAGTGTTCTGCTCGCCCATGCATTTGTAGGCCGTTTGCTCTCTGGATCTTCCCGTAGTGGTCGACTGAAATTGGAAGAAATTGTGTCACACAAGGCTCACCTGCATTTTCGCGGCGCCGTAACTTAGTACAATCCTAAGCCACTTCGCTCTGTTTCAGCGCACTATTAGAACATTTTACTGCCTACAAAACCTACAAGCTGCAACCGGACAGGTTCACACATGACAGAGTTATCGCGCTCAGAACACGGCCACGCGTGCAATGCAATATAACAACGGTCCAATGCTCTCCTCGCTCTTTCTCGCCCAGATTACAGTTTTTCCTACTCCCAATAACACCATTCAATTCAGCATGAAAAGCTGGACCGAATGGTACCTAGCATGGCCCAATAGTAAGATATCTATTTTCTATGACGTCATCGTCCGCGCAGGCTCGGCTCTGGCGCCCACGTCCTCGATGGGAAATCGTCGAAAAATCCATTTTTCCGAAATTGGTCGAGAGTACTACCGTTCGATAGAGCTCTTCGAGCTGAAGATAACGGTACTATTGTGAGATTCGAAAGCTCAAATCTGGGTGAGTAAGAGCGCAAGAAACTCTAACCGTTTTCTTACGCCGCTCTAAACTGGCAGATGAGGGCAAGGCAGTTCAGGCAGCTGAGGAGTGGCGAGCATGTCATCGTAAAGTGCCTTCAGTGTTCTGCTAGCATACGCGTTTGCATGCCGTTAGCAAGCCGCGTCTTCCTGCAGGGGTCGACTGAAGTCGGAAAAAATCGTGTCCCACACGGCTAACCTGCATTTTCGCGCCGCCATAATTTCGCTTCTTTAAAAGCTATAACGCTGCACTTTCGCGTACTACTAAAGATTTCTACTGCCTACGAAATCCACAAGCCGCAGCCGGAACGATTCGATCTCGACAGAGTTATTGCGCATTGAACACACTCGCGCGTGCAATTTGCGAGTGGTCGCGCCTACTCGATTGATAGGTTCGATTCTGTATGCATTGTTTACGGCGCATTCCAAAGGCAAGGTTTACAGTCCTAAGGCAATTTCTGGGTAGGGCGGCTAGGAATTTCCGATAAAACTCCCGAAACGGTCACTCTACAGGCTCTCGCGCCCACTTGATTGATAGGTTCGATTCTATATGCATTGTTCACGGCGCACTCCAAAGGCAAGCTGGACAGGCTTAAAACATTTGCTAAGTAGGACGGCTGGGAATTTCGATAAAACTTCCCAAACGGTCACTCTACAGGCTCTCGCGCTTACTCGACCTCACTCTGCGAGTGGGCGCGCTCACTCGATTGATAGGTTCGATTCTATATACATTGTTCATGGCGCACTCCAAAGGCAAGCTGGACAGTCTTAAGGCAATTTCTGAGTAGGGCGGCTGGGAATTTCAATAAAATTCCCCAAACTGTCACTCTACAGGCTCTCGCGTCCACTCGATTGATTATGTCCGGCCTATATGCATTGTTCAACCCTATTGATTTATATGTCAAAAGATAGAGCTTGGCCTGCTGAGCTCAAATATATGTTTCTTTTCACAAGTGCTTGATTTTAAAGAAAGTTATATAAAAAAGCCGCTTTGGAACGCTCCAAAGCGGCTTTTTCGGGAATTGACCAAAAGACATGCGCGGTACTGTATTTCCTTGCTTTTCAACATTCTCAACGACAGCACCAAGAAGCAGCTGCAGCAGTGGAGACTACAACGATTAGTGCATGTCGTATGTGTGCATTACTCACCCACATTCTAAGGTTGGAGCCTCCGCAAAAGGTGGAGTGATCTAGTATAT